>QJPP01007304.1:0-600000 GCA_003996215.1 Jaltomata sinuosa | reverse complement strand
ACTTTGTTCGCTTCTTCAAACGAGGTTAACTATGGTACGAATTCATAGTTTTCTTCTCAAATCTCTTGTATGTTCTCCTTAATGTCCATTCACATTCCTATGTCATGCTAGAAGTTCCCTTAATCATCATTCATGTATGAATGATCCCAAGAGCGAGATAATGTAATGCCCCATATATTCTGAATGTCTTTTTAAGGTTAAAATGAGCCTACGTGATTTTATAATGAATGTAAATCGATTGAGGATGAGTTTAGAATCTTAGGGAATGTTTAGAACATGTAATGGGACCATGTGTCGCGAGTTAGAGGTCAAGCCCCTGGCCACGTGTCTCATGATACATCGCGGGAGTCCACTGTCTTGGACCTGCAGCTGGTCGTGTGCTGCACGGGGTACCTCCATGCATTGGGCCATGCAAGGCAAGGGGTGGGCCAAGTCTTGGGGTGTGTGTTGTAACCCCCCCCCCCTCCCAAATTACCCGATGAGAATTGTTTTTTTTACATAATTTCAAGGGCCTTTTGGTCCTTTCTTTACCCAAAACCCTCCCCCATCTATTCTAAATATCCCTAAAGTGTCCCATTCACCAGAACATATGCTACTTTTCTCTCCAAAGTTCCTTGGGACAAGAACGCTTAGGGTTCAAGCTTCAAAGGTCAATTTCAAGTCTTTCTCGAGTTTCTTTCCGTCAAAAGGTACGAAGAATGATCCCTTTTCAAAGTATTTTCTAAACGTCATGGCTTTCAAACCCTTATGTATACACTTATATAATTTTAATATAAAATTTAGGGTTACAAGTACAGGACTATTTACTTGGCTAAAAACTCATGAAAACGTTAGTCCCTCATCTTTTACTCGAAAATACTAGTGGTTGTAAAATGAATGGTACCCAAAAGGGAATTGAATGATTTTTACTTCTTTCTTTGTACTTTTCAAAAGTCTTCAAATGATTTTTTGATTTGAAAGATATTTCTATTTTAATGGACTTTATGAATGAGTTGGATTGAGGCTAAAAGATCTGTTTTCTTATATGATGTCTACAAAATGGGAAAAATAAATTGGTGATAGACCTTATGGGTTTTAAAATAATGGAATCAATGACCTGCAAGTCTTGGTATGACGATACCAATCATGGCCTATGCCCCTAACAGAATTGTTCTATTAAATGATGTTTTGATGGTTTGAAAATGGTAAGAATTTGGGCTTAAAGAGAATTAGATGGTTAATCGAGAAGGTGTGATCCTAAGCGTCTCAACACATGAAACCTGTGTTTTGATGACATAGGGATGGTTTGATCCAAAAATTGGATGACCTTATCTATTCCTCTACGAGGATGATTGTGTTGGCCATAATGTATTGAATCTCGACTCATACAGAAAACATGGATTGGGGCTTAGCCGATCGAGCGTTGATCAGAGCCACATAGTCTGTGTTGATTAAATAAAAGTCAGCGATACCATCTAGTTCAGAATTAAAGGATAGAAAAGTTTATTTCCTTCTCTTATTTGAATTTACTACGGATATTTATCTCCTATTGTATTGGATGTATTTAAATGTCAACTTGTCATATAAGGAATGTCGTATCTATTTGATTATTCTGTGTACCACTACATTCCACGTACTGACCATCTTCGAGCGGTTACATCATTTTATGATGTAGTTTTGGAGGCACCTTCTCGTGATACTGTCCATCACTAGACTCATTCAGGCAGGTCCAGCTTTTGGTGAGCTTTCCATCTTTTGAAAGGCACCTTTATGACAGACATCTTTAGTTTTATATTTTATGGTATTGTCGGGGCCTTGTCCCGATACTGATGCTTTTCTTTTCTTTATGAATTAGAGGCTTCGTAGAATTATGTTACAGTTGGATTTTAAAGTTGGTTTTGGTTTATTTATCTTAAACCAAACTTTCTATCATTGTGCCTACTTTCGCAATTCTTTAATTATTGAATGTGCTTATAATGAATGCTAAGGGGTCTTCTCAGGCCTTCATTGGTCTGGGTTTCCTGTTACATTCGGGGTCTAGTCTCGAGTTGTGACAGGTTGACTTAACGCAACCCTTAAGATTAATTTTTTTATTAAAGGTGTATTTTACTAAACTAATCTTATTCATAATTCTATAAAATTTTAAATTTGACTAATATTATTTATGTAGTTATTTAATATTAAGGGTAGTATGAGAAAAAAAAACTCTCTTGATTTGCTAAAATAACAAGTAAAAATATATATTTTTAGTATAGGGGTCAAGTATAATAAAGCAGGAGGGTAATATTATTAAATAAAGCTACATAATAAATTTGGTCGGATCGACTTATTTTATGGGTTGAATCTAATATTATATGGACAGATAAAATAATATCACAAACTTAATTGTCATACATATCTCATTTCACAATTCTATTAAACGGGAAATATTTTTAACCTTCAAAAGAAATTTGGGGTTCAATAGGTGGGCATTTTTAACTCGAAAACTAACGTTAACGGCATAGAGTTCCAATAGGTGAAAGAATGGAAAATTTAAACCATTTTCAACAGGTTAAGGGTATTTTTCACCATTTTTGATTTGACGTTTAAAGGCAATTTCACAGGTAAAAAATGTCTCAAATATTGATTCAATAATATTTACCGATTTTTGCTCTTTAAAATTTGTATTATTTTTGTAATAAAACTATTTCGTATTGGATAAAATTGAAATACTTGATATATTTCTTTTAGAATATATATAAGCTGAAAGTATATTATTTGAAGTATACATTTCATATTATTTGACGCAAGCTATATTCGTGCAAAGCACGAAAATAAAAACTAGTATAATATTATAAAAATATGAATATAAATGTTGGTTGATCAAAATATCCTTCAAATATTGAATGACTTTTATATCCTTCGAACCAATGCCTTCAAATAAATAATTATATTCTATGTTGGATATAATTGTCATATTAATTAAGGACCGTATTAGGACTCTCAATTCAAGTAGGATGATTTCTTTATATTAATTGAACGAATTGTAAAAATCATAATTTGGTATGTATAGTATTACTTGATCATAATAATTGTACTGAATGCCAAAAAATAAATTAGTTAGTTACAGAATTAGAAGTAAAATTTAAGTGGAAAAAAAAGGCATGAATTAGCCTAATTCTTTGTTTAGCGAATTTTATAAATACCTCCTTTGAATTCAATTTAGTGAATTTTATAAATAGCCTTCTTTAATTAGCATAATATTTGTTGTTAGAGCATCAAACAAATTCAATGACAAATAGAAAATTTACGAACTTGATATGTTTTATGGATAAAATTGTTACAAAGAAATTAAAATAAGGAAATAAAACATAATTTCATAAATCGCAAGGATGATTAGTGTTACAAAAAGAAACCTACGTGAAGGTCTTTGTAATTGATTCATTACATCTAATATATTTTATTAAGTTAACTAGCTATTTTAGAGTCTCATGTTATATTTTCATACAAATTATAAGAATTCAAGTGGAATTATCTTTTAGTTAACTTGGTCAAAATTGAATGATTTTCATGCAAAAAATAATTATATAGTAAAGTAATTTTTCTGTGATAAATTTTAATCAAGTCGAATGATTTTTATGTAACAAAAAATAGAAAAATATTTTTGTGTGATAAACTTTAAATTTGATAACCTTTATGCAATAAAAAAATAAAAAGTAACTTTCATGTGATAAATTCAAAATTGAACGACTATTGGTTAGGATATTATGGTAAGAATCAATACTTATATGCTTAAATTAGGAAAATGGGAAAAAACAAGGTTATCTATCGTAAAATTGATTGACTATCTTTTGCAAGTCGATAAATATAAAATTTTATGTTAAAAGAGAATAAAATACTTGAAATTGATTCTTTGTATAAGCATTTCGTCATAAGAACTAGCACAAAGTAGGAAAAATTCACTACGATGAAAGGACTTGATTTTTCTGTTAAATATTGTATCTTACTTTTGTGATCAACTTACATTTTCTAAATAATAACTAAATATTCTTGAAATTGAAAGATTATCACGACCCAATTTCTCGGTCATGATGGCACCTACAACCCCCCAGTAAGCGAACCAATCCCCGTAGTCCGAAATGGTTAGTAATGGGCTACGTTCTAACAGTTTAAGCGGAAGATTCGATACATAAGCGGAAGCAAGGGCATAATGAGAAGAAAATAGATACAAGAGAGATATAAACAAGCGGAATCTAAACCAACTCAAAACCTGGTATCAAAGCGTATAAGAGCCGAACTACATCAGGAGTACAAAGGTCAAAAAGTAATATATACACAATGTCTCTGAAACTATAAGAGTACAAAATACACCAAGGATAACTGAAGTCAAGCTCTGAACGCCAAGAGCTCACCCTCAGCCTGGATAATCCAAAAACTGCACCCCGCACGAGTCTCCGATGCGCTAACGGCGATGACCCAAGCTAGGATCTGCACCAGAAGATGCAGAGGGTAGGGTACGTACCAAATGCGAAGCATAAGATACCCAGTAGGTATCATAGGCCGACTAGGCACATATAAAGTAAAAGAGCAATAGCAGGCAGAGTAGGAACAAACAGTCACAAAATTCAACGATAAGCACACAGGAGCTAGCCCAGAGTGAAGACAGCAGAAACAACATATAAGGCTAGCATATAGAATATATAAACACAACAGGCACATGTGAAAGTAAGGACAACGCACCAGGGATCCTTGCAAAAATAGTATATATAAGAATAAGTTCTAAAAATGGGAGGTATACCGGTACCCTCAAGTATAAGAAAAAAGGTAGACATGCTCAACATACAGGAATTACTACCCAATCAAGTCATACAAAACTCAATCCAGGAACTCACCACCTCACAGTAATCATGCTCATACTCAACCGTAACAGGGAACAATTTCGGAATAAAGTAACAAGAGTCTACCTACAGTCCCTCGGCCTCCCATACAACCGAGGAATGCAATCAAGTGAAAACAATATCTCCGGCATCCCATACTACCGGAACGTACAATCAACGAACAGCAAACAAGGATGGTATCTCAAACAATGGATGATATGATGCATGAAAACCTCGGGGTGAAATAGAACCTCTGTATGTACCTCCTCCGATGCCGATCGGGCCCAGCAGGCACATTCCATAGAAGGACACATCCCGTATACCACTACTTCACCATATACCCTTCCCCCCAGCACACACATCCCAAAGCCTCAGGCCCAGAGTGGCAAGGTCCCTGGAGGTCCCCGACCCTATACTAAAACTCAGAATCAAAACGTGTCCTCTGAAATCGAGTCCGGGTTCAACCTAGTGTCTAAGTCTCAAATATGCATGCCTAGACCCTGTTTAGGACTAAAATAGTGAAAAAGATGTCTCAAAAACCCTTCCAAGGGTGCCCGGGCACAATCGGGTCTAATACAGTAGTAAAAACATCTCAAATGCTCGACCCGGCCGAGCCTGATATCATTTCAAATCAGTAAGAAAACTCGGCTAGCACTCCGACCCAGTCGAGTCTACGAATAGTGGTAAATCATGATAAAACCATATTTTTAACCTTCTTTTACCCCAAGAAGATCCACGTATCAAGTCAAATCATTTCCAAATCCAATTTCATCGAAAACGGGCCCCTGGGGCCATGCAAGGTTGAGAAAAATCAGTTTCTGTAGGCCCAAACCAAAAACCATAATAAAATATGGAAAAACCTCTTTATATGCATGGAAATGATATGATCAACACAAATAGCTACACGGCAGCTCACAATCAACCTAACGGCTCTGCACAGGCTTCGAAGCTACTACGCAAGCATAACAAGCCTAGAAGGATATTTCTATGACTGGGACTTGTGGACATTCCCAATAATCCCACCTTCTATGTTCCAGAGTCAACAAGACCTCACGGGGTCACAAGGGTAGTAAATATATCAACTAATAGGAATACTACACACAACGGAGGAAAGAAATAGGATGAATCATGGAAAAGCGGTCAAGGTCTGTGGTCCCAACCTAATAACCCAACCCAAGGATGCCAACTAGTACAATTTTACTCCATATATGCAAAGTCTAGGGAGTTAAGCCATAACCTACCTGTCGTCCGATGACAAGTTGCGGGAACGATGATATCCGAGGCCGAGTTGCTCTGAGAAGCTATGAACGAGAATCAAACTATCAAATTCATGAATAAAATGTTAAGATGAGTCTAATGATATCCATATTGCTACAATTGTAGCCGGGTCAATATCCGGGTTAAAAGCGGGCCCGCAGGGCCCGTAATTCGAAACCAAAAATAAAAAGAACCACGATGAATACAACGATGCCAAGAAGGCATGCTCCAAATTTGAGCACAATTGAACAAGGGAAGGGCACCAAAACAGCCCGCCCAAGTTGGGGATTAAAGAATGAAAATTTTAAAAATAAAAATGAAAATTGGGCAAGAATTACTTACCAAAACGATGGAAAATCAGCCCAAGACGGATAAAACTTCACACCATGAAGATGCACAAGCTTAAGGGGCAGAATCTATCACAAAATCCAAGCTTTGGATGAGCATCAATGGAGGAATTAAGAGAAAACCCGAAGAAGGAAAGTTGGGGAAGATGACTTACCAAGAGGCGAAGAACTACGGATAATCGACGAACAAATAATCCTCCAAGGTTTAGAACTGAATTGGAGAAAAATGGTGGAGAGAATTTTGAGTTTTAGAGTGAGAAAAAGTGAGAAGAAGGGCTGGAAAAAATGAAATGACAGCAATAAATAGTTGTTGTCCGCAGCTGATTTTCTGCACTTTTTAGAAAACTCGACGGGGCATTCCAGGCACAATCGGAAATCGATATTCAAAATTTAATAGTGCTAATAGAGTGGAAACGATGTTTTGGACTCAATAGAATTGACGAAACTTCCATACGAGGTCGTTTCAGAGAAATGTTGACCCAGGTCAACACTAACAAAAAAGAACTCAAAGGCTCGAAATGAGTCCGACTCACCCGGAACCCGAACCAACCATCTTCCTAGCCCAAAGTCAACATTCCGGAGCTAATGGAATTTTCAGATTTTGAATTCGACACTCCGATCATCGAAAGTCACCCGAAGATACACTTTCAGCTCCAAATGGCCTGATAATTGAGAAAACAACACAAACTCCACACCGGACGTTCTCAAACCTCAACTAAAGGTCCAAATAAACCAAACTCATCGCTCCGGAGCTAACGAAACTGTCAGAATTCAATTTTGAGCACCTTAGCTAAAAATGTTGACTAAAGTCAATGATATTCTAATTTTAAAGCTCTAAAACAGGCGAACAGCTAAAAAAGCCAAACAAATGACCAGGGCATCGAACTACCGGTCCCAGCAAGCCATAAATGAATTGGAACCGCTACAAGAAGGCTTTAACAGTGCAATAAATACGAAAATATGAAGATTACCGAAAGGGTCATCACAACATCCACTACTAAAAAGACTTTCGTCATCGAAAGTCAAGAAGAAGGGAGTACCTGAAGGTTCGAACAACTGTGGATACTGAGCACACAACTCACTCTCGGTCTCCCAGGTAGCCTCCTCGACCGGAAGATGCCTCCACTGCACTTTCACAATCGGAATCTCCCTAGATCTCAACCTCCTGATATCTCTGGCCAGAATAGCTATCGGCTCCTCAACGAATGATAAACTCTCATCCAACTGAACTGAATCCCAATGAAACACATGAGACTCATCAGGCACATACCGGTGCAACATCAAAACATGGAAAACTGGGTGAACAGCTGAAAACATCAGAGGCAAGGCTAACATGTTGGCAACACTACCAACCCTCTATAGAATCTCAAAAGGCCCAATAAACCTGGAGCTAAGCTTGCCCCGCCGACCAAATCTTATCACGCCCTTCACGGGCGATACTCGAAGGAAAACTAGATCACTAACACTGAACCCAAAGGCATGAAGTCTACTGATACGCCCAAATTATAACTCCAAATTAAGAAGCGTAAGCGGTCGTCGTCAAATATAGAACCCAACAGAGGTTGGGGTCGATCCCACAGGGAATAAGGTGAAAATTAAGTCGCTAGTGAATTAGATGACTAATAATCAATAGTTTTCGGTAAAGAGGGCGGTTTGTGTGAACAATATTTGATCAAAACAAATAATAATGTACGATGAATAATCAATATGAGAGTGAACTAGGGAAGTGTTCACCATGGTGTCGTAACAATGTCAACTCAAAGCTTAACCGGGTTCTTTCTATATGCATGTCACGATGTCATTAAATTAATGGTATCATCTAAATGTTTCTCAACCAAATAGACGAATTTCCTTTTCAATTCTCTCGAACTTGAAAAGGTGAGCTTGCTTATTTCAATCCTAAAACATCAAGTAGATTAATCTAGTTACAGCATTAATCATAAGACGAGAGTTGGTTGTCTCGAATCCTCGTAGTTAATCAAATTTCCCGGTTTTAATCTCTTTACTCAAGAAAATTAAACCTAGGCATGTCCTAATGTTTGCAACCACTAGAAAACGTTAATAATGAATGATTAACAACGTGACAACATAAATATTGAACCCGACGCTACCCGGAATCTATATTGTTACTTTTGCCATGGCTCCCACAACCCTAGTTGTGGGAAGTTAGTTACTCATGCTATTCGGAGAAGAGAAGAAAATCATGTTCATAATAAAGAGAAAAGATTCTTACAATATAATGAACACAAGCTTTAATTATCCCAGAATAAGAAAACGAAGATCCCAAGAACAATGGAAGAACAAGATGATGAAGAAGAAAAATGTGTAGTGTCGTGTTTTCTCTCCAAAAACTCGCTCAAAAGTCGACTAAAAATATCCTAGAACTATTGGGTAATCAATAATAAAATAACCCTAACACAGGGTATTTATAGTAGTGCAGGAAATCAAGTCCAAAAATAAAACATTCGGATTCCGCGTCGCGTTGACGGCCCACCCTGATGGACCATCACAGGCGTGACGGGCCGTCACGGTGGTCGTCACCACTAGGCGGTGGTACTGCTTCACTTGACGGGCAGGCTGAAGGACCGTCACCTTGGTGACGGGCCGTCACGATGGCCGTCACCACTAGGCAGTGGTGCTGCCTCACTTGACGGTCGTCTTGACGGTCCGTCACCTTGGTGACTGGCCGTCACGGTGGCCGTCACTCTTATCCAGAGGGTCGTTTTGCTCGTATTTCCTTCTGTTTCTATGTTTGTCTCTCTTTCCTGCAAACATAACATAAAACATCAAAAACGACGATGGTTGCTTGAGAACTTATGGTTATTCTTAGTTTAAAGGAGTCAAATGTGTCGTAGAATGGCGGCACATCAACACCCTCATCTTAGACGTTCGCTTGTCCTCAAGCAACATGACATAAAATAAAAACAATAAGACGACTCAACTAAGAAAACAAACTCGTGTTACTTGGCAAATCATGGCCCTTCAACAGTTCATTAAATTTTTAAATCAAGACCCCTAGTAGCACACAAATGTATGAAACGTTAACTTGCAAGGATCCAAACATGTCATTCTGATATGATAGAATGTTCTACATACACACGCGCAGCTATCCTAACAGTCAATAGACAATACAGAAATCTTGGTGCCCTCACCACAAAGAAGTCCCATACACAAGATTTGGGATAGGTAAGGCGCTCACACTCACAAACGATTTCAAACAATGCACATGCGATGCCATAAACTTGCCCTTACTATTCTATTTCAGTTTTTCAGAAAGCCGCTCAGGATCACTACAGGACTTGTTTTGGCTTGTAATGAGGCTTCGGGTGCAGGTAGGATACGTTTGGGGAATAGTGACTAAACCCTCCTTGGAATCACCGACCTACTATTTCCACTTAACTTTACTATGTGCATCCTTATTCACCTTTTTATTCCCTTCTTTCTAGCTACAGGTGCGGCCTCTTTATTTTGACAATTCTTTTTATCTCTTTTTCATTCTTTTTCATCTCTTTTGGTTTCTTTTTCTTTCTTTTCTTAGACACACACCCGACATTTTCATTCTATCTACAACTAATCTTATCCATCCTATTTTTCTTATCATTTACTTCTATAGTAGCCACCCTCAACTTAGGTTGATTTCCTGAGTTGAGGTGCACGATGTCCAAGGAAGGACCAGGGCCAAAATAGGGATTCAAAGTTAAAAAGGAATGGTGACAGGTTATTGAAAGAATAGGGTCAATTATGGCTCAAACAGGGATCAAAGGGATTATTTGCATTTGGATGGTCTTATAGGCTAAGTGAACTGCACACAAAAAGGGCTTGTGATCCTTTCCTACGCAACCAACTTCAAATTTAACAAAATAGACCGGGAAAGTTCTAGATGCATGCACAAAGTAAGAATTTATAACAATAAGCTCACACACACTTGGCACCAAGAAACCATACCACTACCAACTATCAAAACATCAGCTCGGCTTAAGCATACTTATTAAAATCACAACCACACAATGACATCCAAGGATCCAGAACAGTCAATCGTTTCAAACATAAGTACAAACTCAACTTTACTTTTTCAGAGGGGGCTCCTTTTAGTTCAACTTTGCAAAAAGCCATGCTTGCTATTGACACCAGGAGACAACACAAACAAAATTTAAAATGACAACCTAAACATGCTGGTTCTACTAGATCGCACACCGGAGGGAAAAGAAACACGGCAACAAAAACCCTCGGTGGTGAAAGACTCACAGGTATCCCAACACCCTCAAGTTAGACTCATTCATTGTCCCCAATGCGTACATGTGAAAGCTAAAACTGTGAGAGAAAGGAATACCTGTGAAGCCCATAGGACTCAGAGTCTGGAAGGATGTTGGAGACCGCCAGGGTCTCCAAAGCATGAGAAATCGATGGAGTAGGTGCCTGCGACATTCTCCTGTTGAGCTCCAACTTTCTCTTTTAGCGGCTCCTCAGCTAGTCGAGACAACTTCTTTACTCTTTCTAACTCTTTTTCTTTGCTGGTTCTCTTGCGGCGTTTTCTTTTCCTTGATTTGTTCTCACCGCCTGGCTCTACAGGTTTATCTTCTTGTGATCGCAGCATCATTCTCATACTAGCTAGAGTCTCGACACAACCCTTCTCCTTAATATGCGCATCCATAGGGGCTTCATAAACAACATTTATAACCGAGACCACTCTCATGTCTCTTGGTGGCTTCATCAATTTACACGCATCAAACTTGACCAATTCATTGTTTAATCTGAATGTCAGTTTGTTTCTTTCCATGTCGACCAACACTCTTGCAGTGGCTAACAATGGTCGTCCCAAGATTATGGGAACTTCAAAGTCCACTTCGCAATCTAAGATCACAAAGTCAGCCGGAAATATAAACTTACCAACCTTTACCAGCACATCAGACAATATTCCCACCGGTCGTTTTACTGAACGGTCAGCCATTAACACCCTCAAGGTAGTTGGTTTGGGCGCTCCCAAACCCAATTGTTTATAGACTTCCAGCGGCATCAAGTTGATGCTAGCACCAATATCACACAAGGCTTTTTCAAAGATGAATTTCCCAATAGTACAGGGAACAGTAAAAGCACCTGGATCTTCCTTTTTTTCCACCAACGATCTTGAAGAAATAGTACTGCAGTGGTGGAGGTCATCTTCTGGTTCAAAGCTCACTGTCCTCTTCTTGGTAATCAAGTCCTTCATGAACTTGGCATATCCGGGCATTTGTTCAAGAGCGTCCACCAATGGGATGTTCACTGATATCTTCTTGAGCATGGTCATGAAATTTAGGAACTTGCCATCTTCCACTTTCTTCTTCAATCGTTGTGGGAAAGGAGGCGGTGGCCGAGGCATCATAGTCGGAAGTTTTTCAACTTCCTTGCTTTTATTAGAGGGCCTTTTCGTACCATCCTCTGCCACATATTCATCCGCATCATCACCTTTCTGAGTCTGAATTACCGGATGTGATTAAGATAATATTTTACCACTTCTTGTAGTGATCGCCATAAAGCTCGTCATTCCTCGGGTTTTGAATGGTGTCGCTCGGCAAGGTATATGTCTTCCTTTGATTTAGAGACGCCGAGATTTGATCCACTTGCTGCTCTAATTGCTTGATCGAGGTGGAATGTGAATCCACTACCTGACTCATTGTTGATAGTTCGGTCCTCATCTCCTTTATCGTGGAGTCAGTAGATTCCACCTTTAGCAGCATCCTGTCCATCATGTTCTCTAGTTTGGACGTCCCTGTCTCATTAGCTTTGCCATGATTCCCAGGTGGTACATACAACCCACCTCCATCAGTTTTATTCTTCCAGTTCCCCTGATCGCGGTCTCTGTAGCCAGCTTTTTCATAGTAGTTGTCCCTCTGATAGTTCCGACCTTGGTTTCCCTGACCATTGGCCTGGAAACCACCCAAATAATTTGCCTCCTCATCAGGTTCAAACTCTGCTGCTCTACCTTGGGAACTCACAGCTTTAACTTTCTCAATACCTCCTGACAATAAATGCTTTGTCAGTAGGTCCATTTGAGTCTTCAGATGGGCCATATCTTGGTCCCGCTCTTCCTCCTTCCTGCGTTGCTCTGCTGACATACCAACCGCATAAGTGCTAGCTGCTACCTCTGTATCACGTGTATGCCAGGCCCTGTTGGTTTTGGTGAGCCTGTCCAAAATAGTTGTGGCCTCAATAAACGTGAGTCCCATAAATGCTCCACCTGCTGCGTTATCCAATGTCGGCTTGGTAGCCGAATTCAGTTCCCTGTAGAATGTCTGCATCAAAAAATCTTTGGTCAACTGATGGTTTGGGCATTGTGTCAGCTTTTTCTTGAACCGCAACCAAGTCTCATGTAACGCCTCATGAGGTTGTTGTCTGAAGTTGCTAATTTCATCCCTCAACTGTATCATCCTAGAGGGAGGAAAGAACCTTTCTAGGAAAGCTCCTTTCAACTCTCCCCAGGTTGTGATAGAGTCGGGGGTTAGCTCTGTCAACCATAATGCTACCTCGTCAGACAGAGACAACGGAAACAACCTGAGCCTGATCGATGTCTGACTTACTCCAGGCAATTCGAACGACTTACAGATACCCACAAAATTCATCAGGTGCCGGTTTGGATCGTCACCAGCAACACCACGGAACACTCCTCTCAAATTCAATAGCTGAATCATTGTGCTAGTGATGTTGAACTTGGCCCCGGGTGCTAGCGGAGGAAACGCAATAGCGCCCGTGGCACAAACTCCATCTAAGTCAACCTCCTCATCATTCAACTCAATGTCGACCTTAAGACCACCAGCGTTCAAACGTTGTTGGGCTTGCTGAGTTGCAGCGAGTCTCGCTACCTCTTGTTGTTGTTCATTCATGTTTTGCATTATCGTTCTTGCAAGCTCGGGGTCGTAGGGTAATATTGGTTCACCCGAGCGTCGGGTACTTGGAATGCACAACTATGTATCCTGTAACAACAAAAACAACAAATAAAAGTAAAAGCAGGAAATATGACTAAGAGTCAAATAAACACACCGGACTTAATAAACAATCGTAGTCCCCGGCAACGGCGCCAAAATTTGATACGCCCAAATTACGACTCCAAATTAAGAAGCATAAGCGGTCGTCGTCAAATATAGAACCCAACAGAGGTTGGGGTCGATCCCACAGGGAATAAGGTGAAAATTAAATCGCTAGTGAATTAGATGACTAATAATCAATAGTTTCCGGTAAAGAGGGGGGTTTGTGTGAACAATATTTGATCAAAACAAATAATAATGTACGATGAATAATCAATATGAGAGTGAACTAGGGAAGTGTTCACCATGGTGTCGTAACAATGTCGACTCAAAGCTTAACCGGGTTCTTTCTATATGCATGTCACGATGTGATTGAATTAATGGTATCATCTAAACGTTTCTCAACCAAATAGACGAATTTCCTTTTCAATTCTCTCGAACTTGAAAAGGTGAGCTTGCTTATTTCAATCCTAAAACATCAAGTAGATTAATCTAGTTACAGCATTAATCATAAGACGAGAGTTGGTAGTCTCGAATCCTCGTAGTTAATCAAATTTCCCGGTTTTAATCTCTTTACTCAAGCAAATTAAACCTAGGCATGTCCTAATGTTTGCAACCACTAGAAAATGTTAATAATGAATGATTAAAAATGTGACAACATAAATATTGAACCCGACGCTACCCGGAATCTATATTGCTACTTTTGCCATGGCTCCCACAACCCTAGTTGTGGGAAGTTAGTTACTCATGCTATTAGGAGAAGAGAAGAAAATCATATTCATAATAAAGAGAAAAGATTCTTACAATATAATGAACACAAGCTTCAATTATCCAAGAACAAGAAAACCAAGATCCCAAGAACAATGGAAGAACAAGATGATGAAGAAGAAAAACGTGTAGTGTCGTGTTTTCTCTCCAAAAACTCGCTCAAAAGTCGACTAAAAATATCCTAGAACTATTGGGTAATCAATAATAAAATAACCCTAACACAGGGTATTTATAGTAGTCCAGGAAATCAAGTACAAAAATAAAACGTTCGGATTCCGTGTCGCATTGACGGCCTACCTTGATGGACCATCACAGGCGTGACGGGTCGTTACGGTGGCCATCACCACTAGGAAGTTGTGCTGCTTCACTTGACGGGTAGGCTGACGGACCGTCACCTTGGTGACGGGCCATCACGGTGGCCGTCACCACTAGGCAGTGGTGCTGCCTCACTTGACGGTCGTCTTGACGGTCGTCACCTTGGTGATTGGCCGTCACGGTGGCCGTCACTTTTATCCAGAGGGTCTTTTTGCTCGTATTTCCTTCTATTTCTATGTTTGTCTCTCTTTCCTGCAAACATAACATAAAACATCAAAAACGACTACGATTTCTTGAGAACTTACGGTTATTCTTAGTTTAAAGGAGTCAAATGTGCCGTAGAATAGCGGCACATCATCTACGATCAGCTTAGCTCTTCTGCCTACTCTGGACTACTCTAAGTCTGTCTTGGATCAAACGGACTCGGTCCAAGGAATCTCTAAGTAAATCTGTACCCTACATTTTGGACTCTAACCCATTAAACCAACCAATGGGCGATCTACAATGCCTACCATACAGAGCCTCGAAAGGTGCCATGCCAATACTCGAATGAAAGCTATTATTATACGCAAACTCAGCCAATGGCACAAACCTATCCCATGAACCTCCAAAGTCAAGAACACAAACCCGAAGCATGTCCTCAAGTACCTGAATAGTCCTCTCGAACTGGCCATTTGTCTGAGGGTGGAAAATAGTACTAAGCTGAACCTTCGTACCCAAATCCCTCTATATAGCTCTCCAGAACTGATATGTGAACTGAGTGCCATGATCTGAAATGATAGATGATGGACCCCATGCAAACGTACAGTCTCACGAATGTAGATCTGAGCTAACCTCTCTACCCCGTAGGATGTCTAAACCAGCAAGAAATGTGTTAACTTAGTCAGCCTATCAACAATCACCCAAATGGAGTCAAACCCCCGAGTAGTACGAGGCAAACCAACAACAAAGTCCATAGTAATACCTTCCCACTTCCACTCAGGAATGGGAAGTCGCTGCATCAAACCACCCGGTCTCATGTGCTCGAACTTCACCTGTTGACAGTTCAAGCACCGAGATATGAACTTTGCCACATCCCGCTTTATACCACCCCACTAGTAAAGTTGTCTCAGATCTTTATACATCTTTGTTGTGCCAGGATGAATGGAGTATCTGGAATAATGTGCCTCATAGAGTATCAACTGTATAAAATCACCAACTCTCGGAACACAAAGTTGACCCTCAAACCTCAGAATCCCATCAGAACCCAAGGTAGCCCGGCTGGCCTCACCCTGAATCACCTGATCATGAAGGTCACACAAACTCTTATCCTCAAACTGTCAGCTCTGAATCTGATCAACTAGAGTAGAGCAAACCTCAACACTGGTAAGAACTCTGCTGGGATCTGATAAGTCAAGCCTAACCAAACGATTAGCCAAGGATTGGATATCTAAGGCCAACAGTCGCTCAAAAACTTAAAGTAAAGCTAGGCTGCCCATACTCACCGCCTTCCAACCCAAGGTATCGCTACCACGTTTGCCTTGACCAGATGGTACAAAATAGTGAAATGGTAGTCCTTCAGCAACTCAATCATCTCCTCTGCCTTGAGTTTAGCTCGCGTTGACTCATAATGTACTGAAGACTACGATGGTCGGTGAATATCTCGCAATGAACTCCATAAAGATAGTGTCTCCAGATCTTGAGCGCGAAGACTACCACCGCTAACTCCAAGTCATGAGTGGGGTAGTTGTGCTCATGAACCTTCAGTTGTCTCGATGCATATGCTATCACTCGACCCTGCTGCATCAACACACAACCAAGATCGTCCCTTGAAGCATCACAATACATGGAGAAACTCTGACCCTCAACCGGCAAAGCCAAAATTGGAGCTGAAGTCAATAAGGTCTGAAGCCTCTGGAAGATATCCTTGCACTGATCAGACCACTTAAATGGAACATCTTTCCTAGTCAGCATAGTCAAAGGTGCTGCTATGAAAGAAAATCCCTCGACGAACCACATGTAATACCTAGCTAACCCAACAAAGCTATGAACCTCAGTAGGAGTAGTAGGTCTATGCCAATCACGAACCGTAGAAATCTTACCCGGATCAACCCCAATCCTATACTTTGACACCACGTGCCCTAGGAATGAAACTGACTCTAGCCAAAACTCACACTTTGAGAACTTGGCATAAAGCCGATGATCTCTTAAAGTCTAAAGTACAATCCTCAAGTGCTTATCATGCTCGTCTCAACTCCGGGAGTATACCAGAATGTCATTAATGAAGACTATCATGAATAGATCTAGGTACGGGCTAAGCACCCTATGCATCAAGTCCACGAAGGCTGCAGGGGCATTAGTCAACCCAAAAGACTTAACCAGGAACTCATAGTGGCCGTAACGTGTCCTGAATGTTGTCTTAGGGATGTCCTACGCCCTAATCCTCAAATGATGGTAGCCATACCTCAAATCAATCTTAGAAAACATGGTGCAACCCTGAAGCTGATCAAATAAGTCATCAATCCTGAGCATCGAATACCTATTCTTCACAATCACTTTATTCAGCTGCGATAATCAATACACGTCTGCATCGACCCATCTTTCTTCTTCATGAAGAGAACAGGAGCACCCCAAGGATACACACTCGGTCTAAAAAAACCCCTTAGCTAACAAATCATGGAGCTACTCCTTAAGCTCTCTCAACTTAGAAAGATCCATATGGTAGGGAGGAATAGAAATAGGCCTGGTGCCTGGCTCTAACTCAATGGAAAAATCAATATCCCTCTCAAGTGGAAGGCCTGGTAGGTCGGTAGGAAACACATCTAGGAAGTCTCTAACCACAGGAACAGACTCAGGAGACGTAGGGTCAGAACTAGCATCTCGAACATATGCTAGATAAGCTAAACATCCATGGGATATCATCTTTCTAGCTCGATGACAAGAAGTGATCCCAGAAGGTGCATGGCTAACAGAAACCTGCCACACAACTGGGGATACACCGCGCACGGCTATGGTAATGGTCTTGGCATAGCAATCCAAAACTGCATGGTGAGGGGATAACTAGTCCATGCCCAGTATCACATCAAAATCCAATATATCAAGTATCATCAGGTCAGCCCAAGTAGCCAAATCACCAACAGATATCACACAGGATCTCACAATCTAATCCACTACTAAAGAATATCCTACTAGGGTCGAAACAAAAATAGGCATAGACAATGGCTCACTAGCCAACCCCAAATAAGGCAGAAAATAGGCATGTACATATGAAAAAATGGATCCAGGATCAAACAAGACATAAGCTGGCTGACGGTATGCAGAAATCATACCTGTGATCATGGCATCCGAGGCCTCCGCCTCTAGTCTCCCAGGGACCACATAGAACTGACGATGACCCCCACCTGCCCGACCGCCATCCCTACCATCTGCTGTGCCACGCGGGGCACCACCCCTAGCCTAACCACCACCCCCTCTAGCTGAAGGCTGAATTGCTCATAGCGGCTCAGCTGGATGAACTGTACCCTACTGGGGGGAATCTCTAGCAAAGTGACAAACCACACCACAAGTATAGCAAGCCCCTGATGATCTACTCGGTCAGGATGAACTAGCAGAACCCGAATGGACACCACGGCTTTATGCCTCAGATTCTGTACCTCTCGATGGATGACCTCGTTGACTACCTTGACCCTGATCAAATTGAGAACCATAAGCCTGAAGTGATGCCTGTACCAATCGGCTAGATTGACCCTGATGCTGTTGCGGCTGATAACCTCAACCCCACTAACCTAAACCTCTACCACTATGCCTAGAACCACTGTAACCACCTTGATGTCGAGGCCTCTTATCTCTAGCCCCAGTGTCATGATAACGCGAATCCTCAACTATGTGGGCAAAGTCTTTAATGGCCCGAAATGACCGACTGCTAGCAACCAGTATCTCTGCAGGCTCTCTGAACTGTCTCCATAGCCCCCAAACAAATCTACGGACTCTGTCAACCTCAGTAGGCATAATCATGGCTCCAAATGAAGCAAGATGATGGAACCAAGTCTCATACTCTAAGACTGTCATGGTATCCTGAAAAAGTCTAGTAAACTCCTCTCTCTATGCTCTCGGTCACTCTGTGGCAAGAACTTGTCCATAAAGGCCTCATAAAACTCAGACCAGGTCAAGAAAGGTGATGTAGAAGGCATGCAAGCAACCTGTGCCCTCAACCATAACTTCGCTGGACCCTCCAGCTGATATGAAGTGTAGCCAACCCCGTGAGTCTCTAATAAGCCCAAATGGTGCAACATCTCCTCACGGGTAGTGATATAGTCATATGTGTCCTAACCCGATGTACCAGTGAATCTCGGAGGTGCCAATCTTAGAAACCTACCCAACGCCTTCAGCTCCGTCTCTGTCATAGTAGGGCAGGGAGCAAGACGCTGGGCAACCGATGGAACTGGAACAACCTCAGCACGGGGAGCCGAAGTAGCAGGCTGCGCTCCTAAACTATGAACACCCAGGGCTGCCCCCTGAGCAGATGTCTGGGCTGTCTCAGAAGAACGCTCCCCAATCATACCCAATAGCTGAATTAACAAACCCCGAATATCTGAAGACTGAGCTGGGGCTAAAGCTAGCACAGAAACTGATGCTAGAACTAGTACTGGAGCTGGTGGTGCATGGGTTATCCCCGGGCCCACATGCTATTGCTCTGGAGCTAACTCTGGCTCGTACGAACCATCTGCGGAAGTGTGAACCATAATAAGTAAGATTTCTAGAAACTTTCAAGGATACTACGCACGAGAGAGAGAGACAAGCAAAAGTCCAATTTCCTAAGATGTCACTATATCCTCCCAAAGATTGAGCACGGACGTCTCTGCCCCGATCCGCAGGACTCTACTACATATTGGCTCCTATACTGATGACACTGGTGAACCTAGAGCTCTGATACCAAACTGTCATGACCTGATTTCTCGGTCATGATGTCACCTACAACCCCCCAGTAGGTGAACCAATCTCCATAGCCAGAAACGGTTAGTAATGGGCTACCTTCTAACAGTTTAAGCAGAAGATTTGATACATAAGCAGAAGCAAGGGCATAATAAGAAGAAAATAGACACAAGAGAAATATAAACAAGCATAATCTAAACCAATCCAAAACCTGTTATCAAAGCGTATAATATCAAAACTACATCAGGAGTACAAAGGTCCAAAAGTCATATATACACAAAGTCTCTGAAACTATAAGAGTACAAAATACACCAAGGATAACTGAAGTCAAGTTCTGAACGCCAAGAGCTCACCCTCAGCCTGGATGATCCAAAAACTGCACCCCGCACGAGTCTCCGATGCGCTAATGACGATGACCTACACTAGGATCTGCACCAGCAGATGCAGAGGGTAGGGTGAGCACCAAATGTGAAGCATAAGGTACCCAGTAGGTATCATTGGCTGACTGGGCACATATAAAGTAAAAGAGCAATAGCAGGCAGAGTAGGAACAACAGTCAAAGAATTCAACGATAAGCACAGAGGAGATAGCCTAGAGGGAAGACAGCAGAAACAACATATAAGGCTAGCATATAGAATATATACACACAACAGGCATAGGTGAAAGTAAGGACAATGCACCTGGGATCCTTGCAAAAATATTATATATCAAAATAAGTTCTAGAAATGGGTGGTATACCAGTACCCTCAAGTATAAGAAAAAAAGGAGAGAAGAATAAAGGTAGACATGCTCGACATACAGGAATTAATACCCAATCAAGTCATACGAAACTCAATCCAGGAACTCACCACCATACAGTAATCATGCTCACACTCAATCGTAACAGGGAACAATATCGGAATAAAGTAACAAGAGTCTACTTACAGTCCCTTGGCCGCCCATACAACTGAGGAACGCAATCAAATGAAAACAAACCCTTCGGCATTCCATACTACAGGAGCATACAATCAATAAATAGCAAACAAGGGTGGTATTTCAAACAATATATGATATGATGCATGAAAACTTCAGGGTGAAGTAGAACCTCTGTATGTACCTCCTCCGTTGCCGATCGGGCTTAGCAGGCAGGTTCCATGGAAGGACACAGCCCGTATACCTCTACTCCACCATATACCCTTCCCCCCGGCACACACAACCCAAAGCCTCAGGCCTGGAGCGGCAAGGTCCATCTCGAGGACCATGCCACTCACTCCCAAAAATCATAAATATCAATATATAACTACGGGAAGGGGCAAAATAGTCAAAATACAAGAAAATACAAAAATCGTTATGAGGGTTGTTACACTTAAATATTATTCATAATTACTCTTCTATATTTCATTTTCATAATTCTTAAAAATATTTATTTAATCTATTAAAGATTGTAGTAAATATATGTAATAATAGAGACACGTCGTATAGTTTAAAACGCAATTTTTAAGAAATTAGTGTTCTTTGCATATATAGAGGATCAAGTACTCCTACAAAAAATAGAGAAAAAAATAAGTAATGTTGTCAACTTAGTACAATAGACTGTTGTTCCTTTTAGAAGAATAAGCAATCGCTGTTCAAATATAGAACCCAATGAAGGTTGGGGTCGATACCAAAGGGAATATGGTAGGACTATGGTTGATTAGTGTTTACTTACATTGTTAGCCATTTATTTCCCTCGAAAGGAGGGTTTTAAGTAACAAATATTAAATGTAACTTAGATTTGTAACAAGTAACAGGTAATAGTTTCAGAAGTTGTTATCAATAAGAGACGCGACTACGGTAGTTCCCAATGAAATCATAACTTAGTAAGGCGTTGTACTTAGTAAACTAGCTTGGTGCTTAGCATGCAGAATCGATAAGTTAGGTTCACCTAAATAGTTGGTCCTCATATAGATGAATTTCACCACATGCCTTGGTCTGGCCGTGGGTGTATGATTTACTAACCCTTACCCTGGATCCTAGATTAGCTATTTCCGGACAAGGTCAAGATATTAGATGAGGGTTGGTAGCCTCAAATATCTGTTGTTGAACAACCTTTTTCCCATCCGTTACCTCCTTGGTCCGGCAAGTAAGGATAAGGAGAGTTATAACGTTGTACACCGTTAAAAAGTAACCAAAGTGAAGAAAAGAACAATACATGCATAAACACCGCCCTAGAACTACCAAGTACTTTGCCTACTTCGTTAATCCTTCATAGTTCCCAAAACCCTAGTTGTGGATTTAGCTACTCATGTTCATAAGTAAACAATCAGATGTTTTTGATGCATTCATGATCATGTACTTACAATAAGAAGTAAAGAAATCCGTGAACTTGAATGGATGAAGATAAAATCAAGAACAAAGAACTATGAATGTATTTAACTCTCAAAACCAAGAACAAATCAAGATCCCAAGTGTACGAATGTATTTCCTACAAATTATAGAGCGTCAAACATAAAAGAAAACCTAGGAAAGGTATTTATAGACATTAGAAATCCTATCCTAACTAAACTAGGAGAACTAGACTCGGCAGAGAACATGACTTGGTTTATGACCCATCATTCCAAAGGATGGTTCATGGTCTTCTGAAGTCAGCCGTGGTGTTGACTGGCCAACATCTTCTGTTATGGGAAACCACGGATGGAACCATGAGTTGTAATTCAATCTATGGTCCGTCTTCTAACTCTTCGTTTTATATTCCTTTCTTGCACCTTCTCTGATCAATGACCACGAGTCCCACATGCCAGTTCATGCTTTGGAAGTACTATTCATATGTTGATTCATGCTTCCTGCTCCCTACCTTGTACATCTGCAGTTCTTATGCTCTACGAGTTGACAAGACGGGTCATGGTTTGGAACCATGACTCGTAGACTGAATCGTACTATTCTTCCATACTTGCACAGTTTCTAAACTTTGTTGTAGGAGTCAATAGGACAGGTCCTGGTCCAGAACCACGGGCCGTCAAGTCATCTGTCATCTCTGTAGCCTTCCCTTTTTTTGCTCAATTTCCAGTGCTTGGCTCTAGAATCCATTCTTCTGTACACTTTAACAAAAAAGCATCAAATCTACCAATAAAATGCTAAAGGACTTGCGATAATCCTAAGTATTAAGCGTCAAAAGTGGCATAATTCTATGACACATCAACACCCTCAACTTAAGAACTACCGCAGTCATATGTTTTAGCAATTCATCTCACAACAAGTATCCCCCTCCCATTCAATACAAAACAGGTGCATAAGTTCTATCTATCAAGACAACACAGGAGGATCCATGGACGACAATACAATATCAATATATGACTTAGCATGCACATATGAGACTCACCCTAACAGTCAACAGTCAATGTTACTCTAGTGACCTCACCACAAAGAAGTCCCAATCGCACAATAACACAGTCAAAATCTCTGGGACTGAACTAGAATACTCACACTCACAAAGATATTCAAGCAATGCATGCACAATACCATAGGCTTGCCCTTATTTTCTATGCCTCAATTTTCAAACAATTGGGTTGGGATCACTATAGGACTTTATTCGTCTTGTAGCATAGGTTCGGGGACGACTATGGTAGCTATGGAAAATAGTGACTAAACCCTTCTTGATACTACGCTATGTTTTTTCCACTTTTCCAGACCAACTCTATTCTTTCCTCCCTTTTTCTCCCTTTTTATTTCTTCTTTTTCATCAAGTGATGGGTGCGGCTTTTATTTCAGATTCAACTCTTTCATCACATATCTCTCTCTTTTTTTTCTTTTGTTTATTCTTTTTCTATTCTCTTTTTCAAATAAATTCGCCACACCTGTTATTATCCTTTTTTTATCACTAACCTTTTCTTTTCATACCCCATATCTCACACTTTCCTCTATAGTAGCCACCCTCAAATTAGGCGATTTGCCTGAGTAGAGATACACAATGTCCAAGGAGGGACTAGGGCCAAATCGAAGGTTTATATAAAATAGGTAAGGTGATTAGGTTAAACAAAAAAAGAGTCAATTTAGGCCCAAAATCAGGGATCAAAGGGAATTCAAATCATTTGGACGGTCATTTAGGCTAAAGTGGACTATTTAAAAAACAACCTATGATCCTTTCCTAACCAACTATCCTATAGCCTAGGCAAGACTAACCGAGCAAGTTCTAGATTGGCACACAAAGCAAGAACAATACGAATACAGCTCACACATACATGGCACTGAGTACAACAATCACATGCTAACTATCAGGTTCATACTCTATCTTAAGCCATTCATCAGATCAATTAACAAAATGTCATGCACAGATCCATAATGGTCAGTCTATCAAAAATAGATAATCTCATGTCACACTAAATTTTGAGGGGTCTCCATTTTTCAATCAAAATCAAGTTCAAAATCAAACCATAGACTGCGCTAAGTTCCTATTTTTCTTTTACTCCATACAACCTATACTAAACATGCGGGTTCAATAGAAATTTAAAAGTTCTTAGGGAAAGAACATAGGTAAGAAAACCCCAAGGACACGGGTACCATTTAGATACCCTCATGGGTATCCTCCCATCCAGCGCCTGATTTAACATCGCGGTTTGACGCGATTTGTCTTGGTTACTCAAACTTTGCCAAAGACACCCATAAAAAACACAAGGACTAGCTTCCCCCACCCCACCAAATAGTCCGTGCATTGTCCCCAATGCACTAAAATAAGAACATAAAGCGCTAGTGTCTGGTGCGGCAGTTGGGGCCACTTTGTCAGCCCCCATGGTAGAATCAGCAGCTGCCTATGCAGCAGTCTCAAGAATACTCTCTCCGCCCGATACAGGTACTCCCTAGCTCAATAGGGTCTACAGAAGGACTTGCACCCGAAGGTGCTAAGCTCGACAATGTACCATCTCTCAAAGCCAGAAATCTGATTAGTTCAGCCTCAAGAAGCTCCTCGTGCTCTTTTCTTGAGACCTTCATTGTCTCGATCAGTAGTTTATCGTCGGCTTTCTGTCATTTTTTCTTTGCTTTCTTCTGCTTCTTTTCTAACTCACCCAGAGTCAAAGCCGACTAATCATCCTCTTAAAGGACTTCCTTATCCCTTCTTTTCCTCTTTTTCTTCTTCTCAGCCTCAGGAAGCTTACTGTCATCCTTACATTTATCACTAGTAGCTCCAGTCGGGTCACAAGGAGGGGAATGTGCAAGCAACTCAATGAAATCATCCTCCGTATCCCCATGTGTTAGAATCTCAATATGAGGGGCGACCAGCACCTGTTTCTTTTGGATGGCATCAATGTCGACTCGAGCCTTTGCAAGCTCAATCAATATGGCAGTAAGGTCATGCGCATTCAATTTATGCAGCTGCTCATTCACCCTAATCTCTATCCTATCTAAATGATCATTTATCCTGTCTAAATGGTCATTTATCATGTCAATAGAACTTTGAACTGGGGCCACAACATCAGTTATCTCTGCGGATCAAAGGCTTTACGGAATTCGAGAACCGCATAATCTTCTCATCCAAATGAAAGGATGCTTTAGCAACCTTGCTGAAAAACTAACTGGTGAAGAGGAAGGAAGAACCTTGCTCATTAGACAGCATAGAATGAGCTGATATGGATGGACCAGGTGCAGCGGTTGAAGGTTTAGAAGTAGTGGCAGCAGTATTATCAAAAACAACCAACGCATCGGCTGGCAAATCTCCACTAGGTTCGGGAAATAAAGTACTGATAGATGCAACAGATTGGGCTCTACCCCTTGCCATGGGGTTTGTCGTATCCCGAATAAGGGTAATATCTTGAAATCTTATAGCATGTGAGGTCCTATCAACTTTCAGAATCTCAGATACCTCGGTTGCTTCGCACAACTGAGTGATGAGGCAAGGAAATGGGACAGATGTGGATGTCTGCAGGGCACGTTCCGTGAGCTCCTCTGCAATGATGCGAGCAATAATAATATCAAACCAGGACATGATGGATACAACCAAAATTGCTCGGTCTAGAGTTAGTATGTTGTCGGCAGAAGTCGGTACCAACCGGTGTCGTACTACGGACCACCAAAACTTTCTTGCCATACTCAAGGAAGCCTTTGTGATTTTCACATTCTTTTTGTCACCCATGCTTGGTTCCCGTCAGTGATGACCGATGCAATCCACTCTAGAGGTGTTTGCTTATGTGTGTGCTTCTCTAAGTAGGCATCAAGGTCTAACGGAGTGGCTGATGCAATATATTCCAGGCCATATATGAAGCGTTGGATGGTGCGCTCAGAGATGTCAACCTAAACCCCATGAACTTGCACTCTATCCCATGCTAGTTGTATCATTAAGTTCTTCCCTTTTTCACAACTATTCATCAAGCTGACGGCGTAAGCCGTATAGAAATCATGGACAAGAATCGGGTTATAGGAGCCACCTGGCCGACTTATCCATTGGAAACCATAGTAATCGTATAGCTCTTTGATATCAGCTATGTCATTCAGCAAAACAGATCTGATCTCAACTTCTTCATGTATGTTTCTCCTCTGGTTCCCTTTTTTTATTTAGTGTCAAACCTTCGTTACATATCCGGGAGGTGCCCTCTATTTCCCATCTAACTCTTTCCTGACCTCCGGTGGTTTTGCATCTGAAAGTAAGGGCAATGGGGACAACATTATCAGGTTGAGCCACTACTGTAGAAGGTTGGACTTGCTAGCACTCTCACTAGCACTTGCTGAGGCAGACTTTAAAGATGCATCCTTTTTGCTGCCCAAAGCTTACTTATTGTTGGGTTCAGATTCACCAGTACTGCTCCCCTGTGGTGATGAACCAGACTCACCCCCTCCTTCTTCAGACTGGAGAGGGGTGGTCTGTGCCTGAACATTTTCTTATTGTCTAGTTGTCTGAGGTATCGCATCAGGATCAGAGTCTACTGTGTACACCTTCTCAAATCCACTTTCTTCATACCCCATGGTGGAATCAGTAGCTGCCTGTGCATCGGTCTCAACAGTACTCTCTCCGCCCGATACAGGCACTTCCTCCAGTATCATCAAATACAACCAAAGCATCGGCTGGCACATCTCCACTAGGTTCGGGAAATAAAGTACTGATATATGCAATAGATTAGGCTCTACCCCTTGCCATGGTGTTTGTCGTATCCCAAATAAGGGTAATATCTTGAAATCTTATAGCATGTGAGGTCCTATCAACTTCCAGAATCTCAGGTACCTCGGTTGCTTGGCATAACTGAGTGACGAGGCAAGGAAATGGGAGAGATCATGTTGGGTTCCCGTCATTAATGACCAATGCAATCCACTCAAGAGGTGTTTTCTTACGTTTGTGCTACTCTAAGTGGGCATTAGGGTCTGGTTGAGTGGCTGGTGTAATATATTTTGGGCCATATATGAAGCGCTGGATGGTGCCCTCAGAGATGTCAACTTGAACCCCATGATCTTGCACTCTATCCCGTGCTAGCTGCATCATTGGGTTCTTATCTTTTTCACAACTGTTCATCAAGCTGGCGGCGTAAGCCGCATAGAACTCACAGACAAGAATCGGGTTATACGGGCCACCCGATCGACTTATTCATTGGAAATCATAGTGATTGTAAAGATCTTTGATGTCAGCCATGTCATTCAGCGCAGCGGATCTGATCTCATCTTCTTCATGTATTCTTCTCCTCTGGTTCCCTTTTTTATTTGGCGCAAAACCTTCATTATATATCTGGGAGGTGCCCTCTATTTCCCATCTAACTCTTTCCCGAACTCTGAAAGTTTTGCATCTGAAAGTAGGGGCAATAGGGACAGTATTATCAGGTTGAGCCACTACTGTAGCAGGACCATCAGTGCTGGACTTGCTAGCACACTCACTAGCACTTGTTGAGGCAAACTTTGAAGCTGCACCCTTCTTGATGCCTGAAGCTATCTCATTTTCGTGTTCAGACTCACTGGTACTACTCCCCTATGGTGATGAACCAGACTCACCCCCTCCTTATTCAGACTGAGGAGGGGTGGTCTGTGCCCAAACCTTTGCTTGTTGTCTAGTGTTCTGAGGTATCGCATCGGGATCAGAGTTTATACTGTACACCTCATCGGATCAACTTTCTTCGGACTCAGAGGATTCATCTAAAAAAATTCATTTCTTTTTGATCTCAGCCTCTGAGTCATTTGTTGCGACCGTCTTCTGGTTGTTCTTTGGTGGTACCTGCAGGGTAGAATTTATTAGTACAGATAATCAAAAACAAAACAGAAGTATGATGTTGCAGGCACATACTACGGATTGGTCTACGACTCGTAAAATAGGATTACAGTTCCTAAACCAATTTGTGGTTCTAGGCATCATTTTCAGTTTTAGGGACTACGACCCAGTTGACGAGCCGTGGTCTAGAACTATGATTCCGTCCTGTGAGTCATAGTTTGATCTCAGAGCATGATCAATTTTATTTAATATTTTAGTTCAGTGACCACGATTCATATGACGGGCCATAATTCAGACTTACACTTTGTCCTGTGAGTCGTGGTTCATATATTAGAAGCCAACTCATGACAAACCAATAATACAAGTGGAGGTACTATCGATGATTTGAATTACGGTCCGTAGATTCACTCCTAATCTCTGGACAACAGGGTTTGTTTGAGCAAAACTCCCTCCTTCTTAGTTTTAAACCATTTGATGGATTTTTATCATCCTACACTTTCCTTATTGTTCCTACTACACGCTACAGATCTTTTCTCATTACACATTCAACTAGGGTTCCATGATTTTGAGATTTACTCAAATTAGGAGCCTAATCCTCAATTTAATCTAAGAAAAGAAACATAGGAACTTAGACAGGGGGAAGAAAACTTACCCTTGATGATCGATTCTTTTCTTGTTCAAAAACCGAAATGAAGTGATGGATTTTGAGTGTGTAGTTGTTAGGATCACTTTTTGAAATTAGGGAAGTGTTTTAGTTGTATTAGGATTGAAAGAGGGAGTCATTTTTGCTCTTTTCTTTTGGAACAATGGCGGTTCCTTCATAGAAGAAAAGAAGAACAAATGAGCCAGGTTGGGTTTTTTATTTTAAAATATGAGCCAACCCAGCTTGCTTACTGTACCTGGGATCGGTGAGTTGAAACAACGGTACGTCGTTTCAAAAGACGGTCCATAGTCCAACTCGTGATTCTATGTTCTGACCTTACCTGCTGCCAGGATATACGGTCCGTCGTTTCAAAGAATGAACCATCCTATTGAGTCATTGTTTGTCCCATCAGAGACCTATCAATGTTGCTCCAGGAACCACGAGTCGGTCTATGATCCTCCATTTTATTTCATGGACCGTAAACTAATTCGTGGTTTCTGGGGATTTCTGCAGTGGTTTTCTTTTGTTTTCTCCTGCACATAAAACAAACATTAGTCTTGGGTTGCCTCCCAAGCAGTGCCTGATTTAACGTCGTGGCACGATGTAGGTCACTTGATTACTCAGACTTCATCAAGCTCCTTGGGTATCATGCATTTATCAAGAGTCCAAGCTTCAATAACTTTCAGCTCTTCAGCAGTCCCCAAATATGCTTTTATCCTCTGCCCATTTGCTTTGAATCTCTTGCCCTCATGATTTTCAATCTCTATAGCACCATGTGGGAACACTTGTACTACTCTTAATGGTCCAATCCACTTGTACTTCAACTTTCCAGGAAACAAGCAAAGTCTGGAATTGAAAGCAGGACCAAATCACCAAGCTGGAAATCTCTCTTCTTAATCTTTCGATCATGGTACAACTTCATCTTTTCCTTGTATAGGGATGAACTCTCATATGCGTTGAGGCGGAACTCATCAAGCTCATTCAACTGCCCAAGCCGCTGAAACGATGATGCACACCAGTCTAAATTCAACTTCTTCAATGCCCACATGACCTTATGATCTAGCTCAACAGGAAAATGGCATGTTTTCCCAAATATAAGCTGATATGGTGACATATCTATTGGTGTCTTGTATGCATTCCGGTACGCCCACAAAGCATCATCTAGTTTCCTAGACCAATCTGTTCTATTTACATTGACAGTCTTGGACAGGATTGACTATATCTCTCTGTTGGAAACCTCAACTTGCCCACTAGTTTGAGGATGATAGGCGTTACAACCCAGTGTTTCACTTCATATTTCTCAGGTAAAGCACGAAACAACTTGTTGCAGAAGTGAGAGCCTCCATCAATAATAATTGCCCTTGGTGTACCAAATCTGGAGAAGATGTTCTTTTTCAAGAACGTTGTGACACACTTACCTTTATTACTGGGAAGCGCAACCGCCTCCGCCCACTTTGATACATAGTCAACAGCCACTAATATGTATCAGTTTTCGTTAGACATCACAAACAGGCTCATAAAGTCAATACCCCAAACATCAAATAGCTCGATCACCAGGATGGGAGTGAGAGGAAGCTCATGCCTCCTTGATATGCCCCCTTCCTTTTTGACACCTGCTGAAAGCTTTAGAAAAATCATGGGCATCTTTGTGAATGGTCGGCAAATAGTAGCCGCATTGTAAGAACTTGTGCGCAGTCCGGATACCACTATTATGACCCCCAATAGGGGATGAATGGCAAGCTTCTAGTATCTCCATCATCTCAGCTTCAGGAACACATCTACGGATCATAGTATCCGTACACACACAAAACAAGAATGGCTCCTCCCAGAAGAATTTCTTAACATCATACATGAACTTTTTTCTCTGGTAGGCAGACATATCAGGAGGAACCACGTCACTTGCCAAATAGTTGGCAATGTCAGCAAACCATGGAATCAAATCTTGCGAAGCGGCTAACACTTGCTCATTTGGAAACCAATCATCAATCTCATGTGCATCATCAAGTTTTTGCATAGCTTCTTCTTCTAATCTAGACAAGTGATCTGCTACCTGATTCTCTGTGCCGTTCCTATCCTTGACCTCAAAATCAAACTCTTGCAGCAGCAACACCCATCTAATCAATCTCAGGTTAGCATCCTCTTTATCCATGAGGTACCTGAAAGCTGCATGATCAGTGTGCATAATTACCTTGGTTCAAAGCAAATACGATCTGAATTTCTCGAATGCAAAGACCACAGCAAGAAACTCTTGTTTTGTCACCATATAGTTGTTTTGAGTAGGATTAAGTGCTTTGCTAGCGCAGTAGATAGGATGAAGAATATTTTCACGTCTTTGACCAAGGATTGCTCCTAGCGCCACTCCACTAGCATCGCACATAACCTCAAAAGGCTGAGACCAATCATGTCACGCCCCTAAGTTACCCCCTAGACGTAACACGGGACTTGGAACCACAAGGATCCCAAGCTAACCCTTGGTCATAGCATTCTCAAGCAATGCAAAGGAAAGCATAGCAGAAGCATCATAAGGAAATCCAAAACAGGAAGACATAGCATAAATAGAGAGTCAAATAGCAAATACAACTCGAAGATCATCCCATAACATCTATGTTTGAAAAGCCTCTACAACTAGCATAAGGAGTTGATGGGACAATACCCCAACTAACTCGACAATTTCGAAGAAACAGGAACATAAAGCTAAAGTAGAGTCTAGTCCTCGAACTATGAGGACTCACCAAGCTGACTGAGAGTGGCCGGGACCTCTAGCCACAAATCTGTGAAGGGACACCTGAATCTGCATCATCAAAGGATGCAGCGCAATGTGAGTTAGTAAAATGAAATGTACTAAGTATATGAGCAATGTATGAACATGATGAAAACATGCCAAGTATACTTAAATAACTGAAAACATGCTTTTAAAGATAAACTGAGCACAATGATTCTAATACTTTCTATAAGCTGAAACATAATCATAAGTAATAAGTCTAAAATCTGAATAAGAGTCAAATGCAAGTTTTAAAAGCATAAACTATTTTCTGTGGGAGGTTCTCTAACCGACATAGACCATGTGAGCTACATGGAATTCGATGTATCCGCCCCATCTGACCCAATATACCTTGCCAGGGTATAAGGGCATTACTATGGCGTGATCACTAAATACTGATGCCCAACAGAGGGGACTTAAAACCTACGGGGGCACGTAGTTATGGGACCTTTTTAGGTACTCTCACCCTGTCCAACTCGGTGCTAATACTACTCCAAAACATACATATAGCTCATATAATACTGGGCATATCTGATGCCAAAACTGTTCATACTGATGACATATCTGATGTCAAAACTGTTCATAACTGGTGACATATCTGATGTCAAAACTGTTTAAAAAGCAATAATTCATATCTGATGCCATGCAATTCAAATTCATAAATCTGAAGGCTTAGCTTAGCCATAATTCAAAACACGCTCTCCTTTCTAAATTCATACTTGAAGAATTAGGCATACATTTTCATAAATACATAAAGGCCATGATATCTAATTATGCCATCTTTCTCTTGAAAACATGCAAATTCATGGATTCATGCTAAAAATCAACTTTCATGCTTGGGCTTTTAAAACCAATAAGAGAATTATAATCAAACCATGAATAATCAATAAGAAACCATGAATTTAACATAGAAACTGATTTTATAAACTTTCCCCAATTTTGATCAAAACCCTAATTTCATAAGTTCATAACTCAACATAAGGATTGGGGATTTTGGGCACAAGGGTGAAAAGAACCCATTGTTAAAGACCCACATACCTTGGTGGAAGATTACCCACTTGATTTGAAAAAGATTAGGAGACTTGACTTGGAGCTTGGAGACTTGAAGCTTGAAGGAGAATTTCCTCTTTGAGTGAAGAATGAGGAGCTTAAGATAGACTTAGGATAATATGGGTGAAAACCCTTCTAAAAGTAGTCAAAATGACTTCACTTAGTAGACAATAGGGTGGGAAATAACCAAAATGCCCCTGGGAATTAAATAGAGAAAAGCTGGAAAATTAGTCAACTTTTAGTGACCACGACTCAGTCTACGAGTTGTGGTCTGAATGACGGACCGTGCTTCTGAGTCGTAGACTCTGACTGGGAAATTCATATTGCAGACTCATTTTTATGGGTCCACAGGACGAACCCATAGAATGAATCACGAGTCGTCGATTGCAGTCGTAGTTCTTGGGAGACTCAATTGACTCCATCAAACCACGAGTCAAACTATGATCCGTCATTCAAATGACGAGTCGTAGACTTGACTCATAATCTCTGGGAGGGACTTGGGCAAAAAAAATCAATCCTCTGAAGGCAATCCACGAGTCAACAGGACGGACCCATCATTCAAACAACGAGTCGTCATTTGACTCGTGGTTCCTGCGAATACTGGCAGTCATCATTTTGATTCCACGAGTTCCTTCCACGAGTCGTGGTTCGAACCATGATCCGTGGTTGGACCCGTAAACCCTGGAACATGAAAAATTTCTGGAGTTCTTAACTTAAATGGCTGGATATGTTTTCGGGGTGTTTCAATATCTCCCGCTTGGGATCATTCGTCTTCGAATGAAGGCTAAACAAGGGAAACTGAGGAGAAAACAGCCCAACCAAACATCTAAACATAGAAATCAAGGGAACACCATGAAAACTGAACTTCTCAACTTGAAAACATGATAAACTAACTTCATAAAACATGGATGCATGCTAGGTTCATAAGAGAAATTGGTGGAATAGAATCGGAGGGACATACTAAGAAGGAAACTAGTACCTCAAGCTGGAACTGAATCGGAAGGAAAGATATGAGGGTATTTGGCCTTCATGGCCTCTTCCGCTTCCCAAGTAGCACCTTCTACAAGCTGATTCCTCCAAAGGACTTTTACCGAAGCGACTTCTTTGTTCCTCAACCTCTGAATCTGACGATCAAGGATCTCCACGAGAACCTCCTCGTAGGTGAGACTATATTTCACCCCCACATCTTCCAAAGGGACAATTAAGGTCGGATCACCAACACACTTCTTCAATAAGGAAATATGGAAAACTGGATGAACCGGTTCAAACTCTGTTGGCAACTCCAACTCATAGGCAACACTACTAACTCTCCTCGAAATCTGATAAGGTCCTATAAAATGGGGACTAAGCTTTCCTTTCTTGCCAAATCTCATTACACCCTTCATGGGTGACACTTTAAGGAAAACCCAATCATCAACTTCAAATTCCAACTCCCTTCTCCTCACATCCGCATCAGATTTCTGTTGACTCTGGGGGTCTTCAACCTTTCCCATATAAGTTGAACCTTCTCCATAGTCTCATGAACTTAATCTGTACCAATCAAGGATGCCTCACCAACCTCGAACCAACCAATAGGAGATCTACACCTCCAGCCATAAAGTGCCTCATACGGTGCCATCTGGATGCTAGAGTGAAAGTTGTTGTTGTAGGCAAACTCGATAAGAGGCAAGTTATCATCCCAATTTCCTTATTTCAATCACACACGCTCTCAACATATCCTCCAAGATCTGAATAGTACGCTCCGCCTATCCATCTGTCTGAGGATGAAAAGTTGTGCTAAGCTTCACCTTGGTACCAAGACCTTTCTGAAACGACTTCCAAAAATGCGATGTAAACTAAGGACCTCTATCAGAAATGATAGACAAAGGAACACCATGAAATCGGACTATCTCCCAAATGTAGAGTCTGGCATAATCATCCGCTGTATCCATAGTCTTAACAGCCAAGAAATGGGATGACTTGGTCATCCGGTCAATGATCACCCAAATGGAGTCATGCTGCCTTCGCGTACAAGGCAAACTCGTAATAAAGTCCATATTGATAGCTTCCCATTTCCAAGTGGGAAGGTCAATATCTTGAAGCATACCACATGGCCTTTGATGTTCCACATTTACTTGTTGACAGTTGGGACACTTAACCACAAATTTGGCTATGTCCTTCTTCATACCATTCCACCAAAAGACTTCCTGTAGATCACGATACATCTTAGTGGCACTCGGACTAGTGAAGTACCTAGAACTGTGGGCCTCAAACAAAATTTGTTGTCCAAACCCATCAACGTCTGGCACACATAAGCGACCCTGATAACGAAGCACACCATCTCCCTCTTGGGAGAAAACCTCGACCCTTTGCTGACGAACTGCACCCTTAAGCTGAAGTAGAACGGTGTCTTGGTCTTGCTTGGCTTTCACCTCAGCCACCAAGGATAATTCTGCACCATTTTTCACAATCAGACCACCTTCGGTCGAGTCCATAAGGCAAACTCCCAACCGAGCAATCCTATGAACTTCTTTAACCAATTCCTTCTTTCCATCTTCTATAGAAGTTACACTTCCCATTGACAACCTACTCAAAGCAGCCGCCACAACATTGGCCTTACTCGGATGGTAAAGAACACTCATATCATAATCCTTAAGGAGTTCAAGCCACCTCATTTATCGCAAATTCAATTCCTTTTGAGTGAACATTATTGAAGACTCTGATGATCGGTGAAAATATCCACATGCACACCATACAAGTAATGTCTCCAAATCTTCAAAGCAAAGACCACGGCTGCTAACTTAAGATCATGAGTAGGATAGTTCTTCTCATGAGTCTTAAGCTGTCTAGAAGCATAAGCAATCACCTTACCACGCTACATCAAAACACAACCCAAACCAATCTTATAAGCATCACAATACACAATAAAATCATCCAAGCCCTCGGGTAGAGCTAACACTGGAGCAGTGGTCAATCTAGTCTTCAACTCCTGAAAACACTTCTCACACGAATCGGACCATTGATATTTGACCTTTTTTGAGTTAATCGGGTCAAAGGGGCAGCAATGGAAGAAAAACCTTCCACAAACCTCCTATAGTAACCAGCCAAACCCAAAAAGCTCCGAATATTAGACGGAGAAGTAGGTCTAGGCCAGTTCTTTACTGCCTCTATCTTTTGAGAATCAACGCGAATACCATCTTTAGTCATAATATGACCTAGAAAAGCAACAGACTGCATCCAAAACTCACACTTGCTAAACTTAGCAAACAACTGTCTATCCTTGAGAGTTTGCAATACAACCCTCAAGTGATCCGCATGCTCCTCCTCATTCCGAGAGTACATGAGGATATCATCAATGAAAACAATCACAAACATATCCAAATACTATTTGAACACACGGTTCATCAAATCCATAAAGGCTGCAGGAGCATTCGTTAGACCAAAAGACATCACAACAAATTCATAATGACCATACCGAGTTCTGAAGGCTGTCTTAGGGATATCACATTCCCAAACTCGAAGCTGATGATAACCGAATCTAAGGTCGATTTTGAAGAAGAAACTAGCACCCAGAAGCTTATTGAACAAGTCATCAGTCCTAGGAATAGGATACTTATTCTTGATTGTGACCTTGTTCAATTAGCTGTAATCAATACACATTCTAAGAGATTCATCCTTCTTCCGAACAAACAAAACTGGGGCACCCCAAGGAGAGATACTGGGCTTGATGAAACCTTTATCAAGCAAGTCCTTCAACTGATCTTTCAACTCCTTGAGTTCTGCGAGGGCCATTCTATAGGGAGGAATAGAGATAGGATTCATATCTGAAAGAAGATCTATCCCAAAGTCAATTTCCCGCTCGGGAAGGACTCCGAGCAAATCATCGGGAAACACTTTTGGGAATTCGTTCACAACAGGAACAGACTGAATAGTCGGGGTCTCAGACTCCATGTCCACAACCCAAACTATATGATAGAAATAACCTTTAGAAATCATCTTCCTAGCGTTAAGATAAGATATGAAACGACCTTTTGAAGAAGAGGGACTACCTTACCATTCTAGGACAGGTTCATTAGCAAACTTGAAACTAACCACACGAGTGCGCCAATCAACTGAGGCATAACATGCGTACAACCAGTCCATACCAAGAATAATATCAAAATCAGTCATCTCCAACTCTACTAGATCCGCTGAAGTGACTCTATGAAAGACTGAGATAGGGCAATTTTGATAGACTCTTTCATCTAGGACTGACTCACCAACAGGAGTAGAAACATGGAATGGTTCTAAAAGCAATTCAGGACGAACCTCAAACTTACAAGCCACATAAAGAGTTACAAAAGACAAAGAGGCACCGGTGTCTAACAAAGCATACACATCATGAGAAAAGAATTTCAACATACCGGTAACCACATCTGGAGAACTCTCCTGATCCTGGCGGGAGGACATAGCATAAAGACAGTTCTGGCGCTGACCACCAAAACTAAAAGTTGCACCTTGCAGGGATGGTCTACCACCTGAAGTTGTTGGGATAGACTGAGTCCTATCACCTCATTGCCCCTTCTTGGCCGAAGGGCAATCTCTGATACGGTGCCCAGTCTGACCACACACAAAATAACCCTCTCTACCAGCCAAACACTCACCGGGGTGAGTCTTCCCACACTTAACACAAGCTGGGTAGGAAGATCCCTTAGAAACACTACCTTGAGACTGGGAATAGGAACCAGATCCTCTACCACCCTGATCATAACGAGGCTTCTGAGCCTGAGTAGGATCACTAGCAGAAGAATGAACGGATCCTTATGACTTCTTCTGGAAAGAAAAGAGATGTCCACCTCCGGACCTGTGATGACGAAAACCTGATCCCTGGGATCTAACCCGCTTGTTCTCCCTTGCCATCTCCCTAAGCTTGTCACCCTCAATCTGATAGGCATGAGTCATGAGTCGGGAGATGTTTATATCACTCAACAACAAAGCAGACCTATACTCTTTCTTCACCACATCAGAAACCCTATATATGAACTTGCTCATTTGATCGTGCGGGTACGCTACCATGGAGGGAGCATATCTAGACAACTGAGTGAACTTCGAACTATACTCTTGCACCAACATCGAACCCTGCCTCAAGTTCACAAATTCCTCCAGCTTCGCTTGTCTCAACTCACGGGGAAAGAACCTATCAAGAAAGGCTCTCTCAAAACACTCCCAAGTCGTGGGGATCGCATCCCTCACCCTAGCCTCCTTTCATTACATGAACCAAATATGAGCCACATCATTGAGTTGATAGGATGCAAGCTCAACACAATCAACCCCAACCACTTGCATAACCTCAAAGATCTTCTTAACTTCATCAATAAAGTTAAGCGGGTCCTCACTCACTTTCGAACCCCAAAACTCTGGCGGGTTCATACGGATAAAGTCACGAACTCGGGCCGCTACCCCTCCTTGAGGATGGACGGGGGCAGGAGCCGGCTGATTGGCTTGAGTAGCCAAAGTCTGGGCTAGCAAGTGAATATCATTGCTAAACTCATCATTCGTGACATTGGGAACCGGAACTTGAGGAGCAGTATTCCGAACGGCTCGGGGAGGGAGGCATGGTCTGAAACGCATAAGATAAGGATTAGAGTAATATTAAAGTTAAGCTCTATCACACGACGTGATCATGAAAGAAATGAAGTTTTCCTAAGACATCTCATAGTTTTCCTCTCATATGTGTGGCGCGCTTCACACACATGAAAAAGACTCTACTCGATGCGGCTTTCAGACATCCTAGGACTCTTGAACCTGAGGCTCTGATACCAAGTTTATCACTCCCCTAGGTTACCCCCTAGACGTAATACGGGACTTGGAACCACAAGGATCCCAAGCTAACCCTTGGTCATAGCATTCTCAAGCAATGTAAAGGAAAGCATAGCGGAAGCATCATAAGGAAATCCAAAATAGGAAGACATATCATAAATAGAGAGTCTAATAGGAAATACAACTCAAAGATCATCCCATAACATCTATGTCTGAAAAGCCTCTACAACTAGCATAAGGAATTGATGGGACAATACCCCAACTAACTCGATAATTTCGAAGAAACAGGAACATAAAGCTAAAGTAGAGTCTAGTCCTCGAACTATGAGGACTCACCAAGCAGACTGACAGTGGCCAGGATCTCTAGCCACGAATCTGTGAAGGAACACCTGAATCTGCATCATCAAAGGATGCAGCACAATATGCGTTAGTACTATGGAATGTACTAAGTATATGAGTAATGCATGAACATGATGAAAACATGCTAAGTATACTTAAATAACTGAAAACATGCTTTTAAAGATAAACTGAGCGCAATGACTCTAATACTTTCTATAAGCTGAAACATAATCATAAGTAATAAGTCTGAAATCTGAATAAGAGTCAAATGCAAGTTTTAAAAGCATAAATTGTTTTTTGTGGGAAGTTCTCTAACCGACATAGACCATGTGAGCTACATGGAATTCAATGTATACGCCCCATCGAGAGGACCCAATATACCTTGCCAAGGTATAAAGGCATTACTGTGGCGTGATTCACTAAATATTGATGCCCAACAGAGGGGACTTAAAACCTACGGGGGCACGTAGTTTTGGGACCTTTTTGGGTACTCTCACCCTGTCCAACTCGGTGCTAATACTACTCCCAAAACATACATATAGCTCATATAATACTGGGCATATCTGATGCCAAAACTTTTCATACTGATGACATATCTGATGTCAAAACTGTTCATAACTGGTGACATATCTGATGTCAAAATTGTTTGAAAAGCAATAAGACATATCTGATGCCAAGCGATTCAAATTCATAAATCTGAAGGCTTAGCTTAGCCATAATTCAAAACATGCTCTCCTTTCTAATTTTATACTTGAAGAATTAGGCATACATTTTCATAAATACATAAAGACCATGATATCTAATCATGCCATCTTTCTCTTGAAAATATGCAAATTCATGGATTCATGCTAAAAATCAACTTTCATGCTTGGACTTTTAAAACCAATAAGAGAATCATAATCAAACAATGAATAATCAATAAGAAACCATGAATTTAACATAGAAACTGATTTCATAAACTTTCCCCAATTTTGATAAAAACCTTAATTTCATAAGTTCATAATTCAACATAAGGATTGGAGATTTTGGGCACAAGGGTGAAAAGAACCCATTGTTAAATACCCACATACCTTGGGGGAAGATTACCCACTTGATTTGGAAAAGATTAGGAGACTTGACTTGGAGCTTGGAGACTTGAAGCTTGAAGGAGAATTTCCTCTTTGAGTGAAGAATGAGGAGCTTAAGATAGACTTAGGATAATATGGGTGAAAACCCTTCTAAAAGTAGTCAAAACGACTTCACTTAATGGACAATAGGGTGGGAAATGACCAAAATTCCCCTGGGAATTAAAAAGAGAAAAGCTGGAAAATCAGTCAATTTTCAGTGACCACGACTCAGTCTATGAGTCGTGGTCTGAATGATTGATCATGCTTCTGAGTCGTAGACTCTGACTGGGAAATTCATGTTGCAGAGTCATTTCTACGGGTCAACAGGACGGACCCGTAGAATGAATCACGAGTCATCGATTGCAGTCGTAGTTCTCAGGAGAATCAGTTGACTCCGGTCAAACCACGAGTCAAACTATGATCTGTCGTTCAAACGACGAGTCGTAGACTTGACTCGTAATCTCTGGGAGGGACTTGGGCAAAAAAAATCAATCCTCTGAAGGCAATCCACGACTCAACAGGACATACCCGTCATTCAAACAACGATTCGTCATTTGACTCGTGGTTCCTGGAAATACTAGCAGTCTGCATTTTGATTCCACGAGTTCCTTCCACGAGTCGTGGTTCAAACCACGATCCGTGGTTGGACCCGTAAACCCTGGAACATGAAAAATTTCTGGAGTTCTTAACTTAAATAGCTGGATACGTTTTCGGGGTGTTACAAATCAAGAGAAATAATAATGGGCGCAGAGATCAACTTTTCCTTAAGGCACTCCAACGCCTTCAGACATGCATCATCAAAAATAAACTTCACCTCTTCCTCCAACAACTTGCACAATGGACTTGCAATTTTGTAGAAGTCTTTGATAAACCTTCGATAGAAACCAATATGCCCAAAAAAACTCTGAATACCCTTTACAGAAATTGGTGGAGGCAATTTTTCAATCACCTCAATCTTTGCTTTATCAACCTCTATACCCTTCTTGGAGATCCGATGACCAACAACTATACCCTCTTTCACCATGAAGTAACATTTTTCCCCGTCCAGCACTAGGTTACACTCTTCACATCTTTTTAGCACACAACTCAGATGAGCCAAACAATCGTCAAAAGAGTCACCAACTACCGAAAAGTCATCCATAAATACCTCAATAGTGTCATTCACTATGTCTGAGAAAATAGACATCATGCAACGCTGAAATGTCGCTGGTGTATTGTATAAATCGAAAGGCATCCTCTTAAAAGCAAAGTCCCATATGGACAAGTGAAAGTGGTCTTCTCTTGATCTTCAGGAGAAATCGAGATCTGATTGTATCCCGAATAATCATCAAGAAAAAAATACCATCCTCTACTAGCAAGACGGTCTAACATCTGATCCATGAACGACATTGGAAAATGGTCCTTCTCAGTCCAAGCATTCAACTTTCTATAATCCATGCATATGCGCCAGCCCGTGACTGGCCTCATCGGAATCAACTCATTCTTTGCATTTGGGACTACAGTAATCCCACTCTTCTTAGGCACACACTGAACAGGGCTCACCCACTTGTTGTCCGCAATAGGGTAAACCACACCCGCATCCAGCTACTTGATAGTCTCCTTCTTGACAACCTTTTGCATAGGCTGATTCAAATTATGTTGTTGCTCAGTACTTGGAATGCAATCTGGGGCTAGCTGAATTTTATGAGTGCAAATTCTAGGCGGAATCCCAATAATGTCAGTAATGGACCAACCAATGGCCCTTTTAAATTTTCTCAACACAGAAACCAGAGCTTTAACCTGCCCTTTACCTAAGTCTGCAACAATAATAACTGGCAAGGTCTCATTAGCTCCTAAGAACACATACCGAAGGTAAGACGGAAGTGCCTTGAGCACCAAGACTGGAGGCTCCTCAATAGATGGTCTGGCAGGTGGTGTCTGTCTATTCTTGAGGTCCAAATCAAGCTTCATTGGAGCATAGCTATAAGACTCCATACCTGCAAATGCTTCCACCATATCATCATACTCCTCAATATTGTCTCCATCAAAATTCATAATCATAGGTGCAAGTGCTTCAACACCAAGTCTCTCCTCAACAGGCACTATCAGCTAATCCTCATCAACCACATCAATAACAAAAACTGCGCGTATGTCGTCATGATGCTTCATAGTCTGGTAGAAATTAAAAGTAACTACCTCATCATTCAATCTGAACTTTATATGCCCAGTCTCTAAGTCAACCAACGCGCATCCGGTAGTAAGGAAAGGTCTAAAAAATTCCTAACCCTAAAGTTTGCCTACGGCGGCCACCATGGCCACCACCTCCGGTGGATCACCACCGGAGATCCCTCCACCAATCAATACACAACAACCACCATACACAAACACGAAACCCTCCATAGCCACCCCCAAATATGCAAACTTGTTCAAACCAAATAATACACAAGCAACCCCTTCCAAAGTACCTCCAAAACCTGTGGTGATACTGCATGGCGAGCCCAACATCACATGGAAAAAATCAGAAGTAAAGAGCCTTATTGTGCAGGAGAATTTGCAATACGCAATTATTGGGAAATTCTCATATGGAAAACCTGATATCAAAGAACTTAGGAAGACAATATCAGGTCAATGTGGAATTAAGGGTGAATGCAATATAGGCTATCTTGACAGCAGGCATGTATTAATCAGATTGACAAAGATAGAGGATTACGTACAGATTCTATCTACACTAGCCTTCTACTTAAACGTTAGAGAACGGATGTGGCAGATGAGAACATTGAATCGGGATCCTTAGTTTAATCCAGAGATAGAAACAACTACAACAGTGGCCTGGATCTCCTTACCAGTCCCACCACCTAACGTTTTTGCCTTAAACGCAGTGTTCTCAATAGCAGCAGCAGTAAGGAGACCCCTAACAGTGGACATGGCCACTAGAAACCAAACTAGACCTAGCTGCGCAAAGGTTAAGGTGGAGGTAGACCTGGTAGCAAAATTACCACAAAGGGTGAAGATCAATGAAGAAGATGATGTAACTAGGGAAGTTAAGTTAAATGGATTCAAATCCAATATGACTATATTCCTAAATATTGTAAGGAGTGTTGCCTACAAGGACATGATGAGCAATGATGTTGGAACATTCACCCTGAACTGAGAGAAAAAGATAAGGAAGACGACAATGCAAAAAAGGAAATCCACAAGGAGGAACCCATCCCTAAACTAACTGCTGCTTATGCTAACAAAACCCTGACTAGTAGGAAGACAGTAGGGAACCAACTAAGAAAGGTAGAATGGATGACAAGGAGAAGCAAATACAAAAAGGATAAAACTGGCAGGCTGATTGAGGAGGTTGAAACAAAGGATGACATTAATACAGGCAATCCCTTTGCAGCACTTGGTAGCATTCGGGAGCAAGGAGAAGAAGCAGGGAAAAGGGAAAAGGTAAAGTAGGTCAAGATCCTAATGAAACAACTAAAGAATATGCTAAGGATTGGGTCACAAAGAGCTTTGGGAAGAGGAACATGAGGGCACCTACAGACCTAGCAAGTAACAGTGGTAAGAAAGGTGACAATGAGAATGACAGCACAAACAATAGCCCAAATAAAGAGGGAACAACGGGTACTGATATCATCTCATATGATAACAAGGAGGGTGAAAACAAAAGTCCAGAGAAGGGAGAAGGCTTTGATCATGCTATAATATCCTATGATAGCACCCTGGATGAGAAATCAAGCCACACTACTGAAGAAGAAGAGGAATACCAAGACCAGGACCAAGAGGATGATAACCTTGATGACATGACCCTAGACATTGCCACAGCTTCAGGAAATATAGCTAATAACCAAGAATCAGATGCCAAAGACACAGAGGAACAAAGTGTGGAGAGGACAAAGAGGGATTTAGACAAAGCAGATATGACCCAGACCATTGATAATAGTGCTAAAGATGGAGATTTATCTCCAAAGCAGATAGAGAAAGTAAAAAATAACACTAAGAAAGTAAAGAAGGAAGGCACAAAGGAGAAGATTGCTACTCATGCAAGTGGGAGGCAAACAAGGAGTAATGTTACTAGACAGAATCAATCTTTATGAATGCCCTAATTTGGAACATCAGGTTTTTGGACACACAGAAAGCTTTCACAAGATTGATTACATTATAGAAGAGGCATCATTTTTGCTTTATAGGACTAATGGAACCATTCCAGAAGGGGTACAATATAGACATATACAAATGGAAGTTAAGAATGCAGGAGGCAATCTTCAATGTATCAGGGATAATCTAGGCTTTCCTAGAAGCATCCATAGACTACACAATCCTAGTAGATGAAGACCAACAGCTGTCTCTAAAGCTGTATAATCAGGATCTGGGAAGAGAAATGGTGGTTACTCTAGTATATGCTAAGTGTACTAGGGAAGGAAGGGTGGATCTTTGGGAATCACTGTATACTTTGTCACTCTATTCAAATACCATGGCTAGTGGGAGGAGACTTTAATGTAATTGTAGATGACTGTGAGAAACTTAGAGGTCTTCCAGTAACAGTAGCAGAGACAGAAGACTTCATTCACTGCATTAATACCTGCAACTTAAGTGATACAGGTTTTAAAAGGAGCAAATATACTTAGTGGAATGGTATAACAGATGAAGAGTGCATCTTCAAAAGATTAGACAGAGTACTTATTAACAATGACATGCAGGACCTCTTTCCCATCATGGAAGTGGAGCACTTAATCAGGAGTGGTTCTGACCACTCACCATTACTCCTACATTTCAGTACCATAGCAGATGAGATGAGAAAGCCTTTCAAAGTTCTGAATTTCTGACTTACAGAAGAGTCTTTCTTAGAAGTAGTAAAAGAGAACTGGAAAGCAGACTTTGAAGCTACACCTTTCATCTTGTACCAACATAAGATAAAGAAGACAAAGAAGGCACTGATACAATGGAGCAAGCAGACCTTTGGGGATATTTTTCAGGATATTGCAACTCTGGAGGAAGTGATAAAGGCTCAGGAAATACAATTTGAACTGTTCCCTAATGCAGAAAACAGGGAGAAATTACATAGAGTACAGGCTGATCTTAACAGAAAGCTACACTTGGAGGAGGAATTCTAGAAGCAAAAGGCTGGCATGGACTGGTTCAAAGATGGAGAGAGGAACACTAAAATCTTCCATACGCAAGTTAAGGGGAGAAGAACTAGACTGAAGATTAACAGATTACAGAAGGTGATCTTATATATGCAGAAGCACAAGAGATAGAACAAGTCACAAACACTGAGTCTAAAGCTAGAGCTATACTGGAGGCATGCAGATACATTCAACAAAATGAGTATAAGCAGATAATCATCCAATCTGACTCCTTATTACTAACTAAGGTACTACAGGACAAATGGAAACCTCCATGGAGGATAGCAAAATGGGTACAAGAAATCAAACACATTCTAGCTATGAGCGAGCACAAAGTAATTCATACAATGAGAGAGGGGAACAAATTAGCTGATCATTTAGCTAACACAGCAATTGATGAAGGAGCACTGGCCTATCAGAGCTTTCAAGATATTAATACAATAGGGAAAAGAATTCTCAACAATGGCAAAGCACAACTCCCCTATATTAGAGTCCACACGATCTAACAGGCAAATACAGTTAAAATGGCATCCCTAGACTATTACTACAGCATCATCACAGAGCTAAGGGAAGGAGAATGCATACACAGTAGATATGAATAGAATAACAACATGAAAATACAAGAAAGAAAAACCCTTCATCAAGGGATAGCAGCAGCTAAGACACCTCCAAATGAGATCCAAATCCATCAGCGGGTACCTGAACAAGAAAAGAAGCTAGGAAGACGAACAAGAAAAGAAATTAGAACAAGGACACAACAAGATCAAAGTACCTGGACATACAAAACATCTCACTCCATGGATGAACAAGCAAATCGCGATGAGGAAGGAGAATCGTCTGAGAAATGTTTAGGTTTTAGGGTTTCCTTTTTGATTTTAGAAATAACTTTCCTTTTTTGTCTTTTAATTCGTTTGTTTTTATATTCAACCTCGCAGTCAAGAATAACAAAGTTCGCAGGGAAGATGAAAGTATCAACTTTCACAAGCACATCATAGAGAATTTCTACAAGCCTTTTCATTGTGCGATCTGCCATAAGAAGCCGCATTGTAGTTCGTTTGGGGGCTCCCAATCCCAACTGATTGAACACTGCTTGTGGCATTAGATTGATACTAGCACCGAGATCACACAACGCTTTAGCAAAGTAGAACGCTCCAATCGTGCAAGAAATAGTAAAAGCTCTGGGATCCTCCTTTTTATGCACCAACGAACGGGAAGCTATTGCACTACAATGGTGCAAATTATCAGTTGGCTCCAAACTCACGGGTCTCTTCCTTGTCACAAGATCCTTCATAAATTTTGCATACCCAGGCATCTGCTCCAATGCTTCAACTAAAGGAATATTGACTGAAAGTTGTTTCAGCATGGAGATGAACTTGTGAAATTTACCGTCCTCAACCTTTTTCTTCAATCTCTGTGGGTAAGGTGGAGGATGCAATGGGATGGGCTTCAAGACTGGCGCAACCTCTTTATTTTTCAATTTTGCCTCATAAGACTTCTTCTCACTTGGACCTTCACCGCGGTCTTTCTCTTCAGACTCTACCACAATCTCATCATCATTCATTTCAGTCTCGGCAGTCTCGGCTGGCTCATCAACAACTATAGGCATGGGAGGATCAACAGTCTGTTTTCCACTTCGGGTAGTCACATCCATAACCTGTCGATCATTTTTTGGATTCTGAATTGTATCACTTGGGAGAGTACCCTTTTGATGCGAATTCAGAGTTGTAGACATTTGACTCATTTGTGCCTCAATCTGCTTTATCTCTACAGAATGAGACTCGACCTTCTGACTCATTCCAGAATGATCCATGCGTATATCCTTTAAGCTTCCCTCCATAGCATCAGCCTTTTGCAATAACTTGTTCATCAGCTCTCTCATGGATGGGAGCGGTTGATCAGCACCTGAGTCGCGATTTCCAGGAGGGACATACAGGTCGCTCATATCATTCTTGTAACCATCTCCCTTCTGCCAATCACCATCTCTACCCCTGCTCTTGTCTCTGTATCCGGACCGATTGTAGTTGTACTCTCTGTTTCGACCTTGATTTCCTTAGCCATTGGCCTGGAAACTCGTTCCTTGATCATTCAGGTAGCTAACTTCCTCGTCAGAATCATACGCGTCTTGCCTTGGAGCTTTTCCTTGTGAACCGATTGCCTTCACCTTTTCCAGCCCGCCATTAAGAATTTGCTTCCCAATTAGATCGACAGTTGTTTCCAAGGTTGCGAAACTCTGTTTAATATCCAGAAATTCTTGATGGTCGATGGAGTTCCCAACTGCATAAGTACCCACTGCACTCTCAGCTTCTCTAGTGTGCCAGGCTCTATTGGTCTTGGTGACCCTATCAAGCATCTCAGACGCTTCATAATAAGTGTTCTCCATGAATGCTCCCCTGGTCACCGTATCAACTACCGCCTTCGTGTTGGCGTTCAATGCTCTATAAAATATCTCCATCAGATTCTCAGAAGGGATTCTATGTTTCGAAAGCTTCATCTTCTTATTGAACCTCAACCATATTTCGTGCAGTGCCTCCATGGGTAGATGCTTGAAGTTATAAATCTCTTGTTTCAGCTGCAACATCTTAGACGGCGAAAAGAACCTCTCAAGAAACTGAGTCCTCAGCTCCAACCATGTAAATATAGAATTTTCGGGCAATTCATTAAGACAAACAGTTGCCTCTCCGGTCAAAGAAAATGAGAATAGCCTCAATCTAATAGCATCTTGCTCCACTCCTGGCAAATTATACGCTTTGCAGATTCCCACAAAATTAGACATATGCAGATTTGCATCCTCAGCGGGTAACCCAGAAAATAGTCCTTTCAGGTCCAGTAGTTGGATCATGGTGCTGGTGATGTCAAACTTTGTACCTACTGGAAATGGTGGCACTACTATAGGTCCGGTAGTCCCTAAATCATTCGCATCATCATCATCAATATCATACCTAGGGGATTGTCGTGGTTGCTGCAATTGTCGGCCCCTGTTCCCTCTTGGTATGACTGGTCCTCTAGGAAAATTTCGTTGGGCTGCTCCGTCTGCAGCAGCTTGTGCATCTAGTGCAGCTAGACGAGCAGCTTGTTGTTGTGCTTGTCTTGCTTGCTCACCTGTCGCATTTTGAGCTGCAAGGTCTGCTGCAATTTGAGCATCTTCAGCAGCAAGGGCGTCTTCCCCTGCCTTTTTCCTCTGCTCTTCTTCGGCCAACAATCGAGCTGTGACCTGTTCCGGTGTCTCATAAACTCCCTCTTTAGCCATGTTTCTTAGAGTTCTATGGAGTTCAGGATCGTATGGGATCAAGGGATTGCCACGACTCCTTGTACTGGGCATGCACAAGTGTGCAACCTGCGTAACAAAACAAAAATAACAGAAAAAGTAAAATCAGAAAATAAGGACTAATAGTGAAATAAACACAATCTTTCTTATCCTAAACTGTATTCCCCGGCAACGGCGCCAAAATTTGATGTGCCCTAATTACACCTCCTTTTAGAAGCATAAGCGGTCACTGTTTAAATATAGAACCCAACGAAAGTTGAGGTCGATCCCACGGGAAATATGGTAGGACTATGATTGATCAGTGTTTACTTGCGCTGTTAGCGCTTATTTCCCTCGAAAAAAAGGGGGGTTAAGTAACAAATACTAAACGTAACTTAGATTCATAATAAGTAACAGGTAACAGTTTCAGAAGTTGTTATCAATATGAGAAGCGACTAGGGTAGTGTTCCCCATTAAATCATAACTTAGTAAGGCGTTATACTTAGTAAACTAGCTTGGTGCTTAGCATGCAGAATTGATAAGTTAGGTTCACCTAAATAGTTGATCCCTCAGATAAATGAATTTCACCACACGCCTTGGTCCAGCCGTGGGTGTATGATTTACTAACCCTTACCCTGGATCCCAGATTAGCTATTCCCGATCAAGGTCAAGCTATTAGATGAGGGTTGGTAGCGCCTCAAATCTCCGTTATTGAACAACCTTTTTCCCATCCGTTACCTCCTTGGTCCGGCAAGTAAGGATAAGGCGAGTTCTAGTACACCGTTAAAAAGAAATCAAAGCGAAGGGAAGAACAATACATGCATAAACACTGCCCTAGAATTACCAAGTACTTTGCCTACTTCGTTAATCCTTCATGGTTCCCACAACCCTAGTTGTGGATTTAGCTACTCATGTTCATAAGTAAACAATCAGAAGTTTTTGATGCATTCATGATCATGTACCTACAATAAGAAGTAAAGAAATCTGTGAACTTGAATGGATGAAGATGAAATCAAGAACAAAGAACTATGAATGTATTTAACTCTGAAAACCAAGAACAAATCAAGATCCCAAGTGTACGAATGTGTTTCCTACAAATTATAGAGCGTCAAACGTAAAAGAAAACCTAGGAAAGGTATTTATAGACATTAGAAATCCTATCCTAACTAAACTACGAGAACGGACTCGACAGAGAACACAACTTGGTTGACGACCCGTCATTCCAAAGGACGGTTCGTGATCTTCTGAAATCGGCCGTGGTGTTGACTGGTCAACATCTTCTGTTATGGGAAACCACGGATCGAACCACGAGTCGTAATTCAATCTACGGTCCGTCTCCTGACTCGTGATTTTATATTCCTTTCTTGCACCTTCTCTGATCAATGACCACGAGTCCCACAGGCCAGTTCGTTCTTTGGAAGTACGGTTCGTACTTTGACTCGTGCTTCCTGCTCCCTGCTTTGCACATCTACAGTTCTTCTGCTCTACAAGTTGACAGGACGGGTCGTGGTTTGGAACCATGACTCGTAGACTGAATCGTACTATTCTTCCATACTTGCACAATTCCTGAACTTTGTTGTACGAGTCAACAGGACAAGTTCGTGGTCCAGAACCACGGGCCGTCAAGTCATTCGTCATCTATGTAGCCTTCCCTTTTTAGCTCAATTTCTAGTGCTTGGCTCTAAAATCCATTCTGCGGTACACTTTAACAAAAAAGCATCAAATCTACCAATAAAATGCTAAAGGACTTCCGATAATCCTAAGTATTAAGCGTCGAAAGTGGCGTAATTCTACGGCACATCAGAAACACATGTCGATAAAAACTGAAATAGTTTAAGTGTCTTTGACCCTTAACTCAAAAAATTATCAGTTTCTAATTTTTTAAATTTATTTATAGAGAGTAAAAATATAAATTTATTAATTTTTCTTATAACCGCACAAAGCGCGAAAAATTTCACTAGTAATTATATTATTTTATAATATTTTTCAATATAATCACAAGGTATGAAAAAAAAAAGTTACTGGATTCCAGAAACTAACACTTGCTACTTTAGATCCACCCCTGCTACAGAACAATGCAAGCCAGGAGACCACCCCAAACTCAACAAGGTGGCAGCTTAGGGAAAGGCCCTTGCAAACCTGCAAATTTTACAGATGTACGGAAAAAGCGTGCAAACTAGACTGCCCATGAGCTCGTCATGAGTTATATTATATACAGGAATAGTGAAGTGTATATACAGCCATCCATGTATTTACAAATATTTAAGTGCTTGTTTATCATAGACTTTTGCATGCTCTGAGCTAAAGACCAGAGGATGTTAGTGCGATCCTCTTAGCTTGGCATTGATAAGACTTGGGATTACCTAGAGACTGTTGTTACACTTGGACCTTCTCTGAAAATGATATTTGCCACCTTTGGTGGAAGCCATGCGGCATTACCAGCAGTTTGAACCTCCCCTTGTTGACCTTCAATGGGTGGTATCACCGGGTTGCACCCCTTCTTCAGCTTTGATCTCCCGACTTTCTTTCCTACAAAAAGGCCAAGCTTCATGGAAGTAAATAGGCCTAATGCAACCAACAGTGGTCTAACAGCCCAGTGGAAGTCCTCAAGATGTTGATATTTCTTCACAATACCAGCGCTAGAGTTAAAAGAAACGATTTCAACTTCTGCTGGATCAGCCAAGAAGCTGCTATTTTCATCACCAAACACTAACTTACCGGGAAAATTCACCACAAGACACCCATTAGGTAGCACCTGACAAATTCTACCTGTTGCCCAGTCGCCGCCTCTTTTTCGGGGCCATTCAAAGCGTGGACTGAAAGTATCCGCCTTCAACCTTACAAACTGTCCAGCACAGTAAGCTTCTGCCATCTGAAGCTCGGAGCAGTTACCTTTCCAAGAGGTCTCCAAGCCTACGAATGCAACAGCCACGCTTCCATCACGATCAATGGAGTGAAGGATACCTACCGATGAATGTTTCTTTCTATCCTCCTTCAAACGTACCCAATCTCCTGCAGCCAAACCAAATGTCACACGCTCCAATGTTGATCCATGAACTCTAAGAGGATCATGGATGCCACGGACCCTTACCAGCACAAATCCATTTCGTTCCATTTCTCTTTCCATGCCAACAATGGTACCCTCTGCTACCTCCATGTTTCCAGGTTTACACGAGTTCGGTGGCTTCCTGGATCGCACAGTGTCTCTAATTTGAAGCTGATCCTTCAGGACCAACCACTTACTATAGCCACTTCCACTTAATTTGTCCAAGTTAAGGCAAGTCCCCAACTCTCTCCAGCCCCCATCACCATAAGCTGCTTCCGGTGAACTGCAGAGTAGATTGAACAAATTTAAGTATTATTGAACAAATTTAAGCATTTAACTAAGGCATTATGTTGCTAAAGTTTACTGAAGTAGTTGTCAGGACATATCTAACCATCTTAGATATAGGCACCTGTGGGGTTCATTCATGAAGGATAGATGAAGAGGCAGATTTAAAGAATAAAATGGATCTTCCCACCAAGAAATAAGCAGAGGCCGCCCAGTACTTTGATTCAATGACAAAGGTACAACAATATGGGATGACAGTAGGCGCACCTCATGAGTCCGAAGCTATGCTGGGAAAAGTCTAGCATCTAATGGGAGAAGGGTTAAGGGGAGGACCCATTACCCTCCGAGTTTCGAAGCTGTAAACAGCCAAATTTCTACGTTATTATTTTTAAGAACACAGGTTTACCGAGCTACTAATATGAGCAATCTGCTGCAAAATTGTAACACCTCATTTTATAGCTCAAAAGAGCATGAGCATAGGATTGTCAAACACTAACAAAGAGGATAAATTAAGAGTTGAAAATTACGAAACGCTCCCCTTACATAGGATTCTAGGAAACACCATTCATCTTTTGACCAATGCTCATATAAAACCATAATCAACACCCTTAGTTACCTATGAAATATTGATAAGATTTTGCATACCAATTCATGTCCCATAGCTTATATATTCTTTATTATCTGTTTGTGTGAAAAGAGAAAGATGGAAAAGAAATATAAGCAAATCCGCCTCCAAGCATCTAGCAAGAAAGATGATGATTTCCTTCTCTAACAGTTTAAATATTGAACTGTTTCAAAAGTAACATAATAATAAAAGAAAGAAACATAATATAAATTATGACAGAAAACTAAGCATAAAGGTGCTTTCTCGGTATCATTTCAAATTTTTTTTTTTCATTTCAAAGATTTCATTTAACAGAAACGGGGAATATCTTTCCAGCTGTTGCAAGTAGATAAACTTCACATAAGACCACATGATTTCTGTACATATCTAAATGCTCCTTTAGACAAGGGAAAAACACATACTATAATACCATGGATATTTTTTTGTTGTGACACATACAGAGAGAGAGAGAGAGAGAGAGGCAATATTAACATCCGAGTCCACCCTCAGGCTTTAGATTATGCCCCATATTGTTAGCCAACTATCAGATATGAATTAATAGTTCTAGACCTGAAATTCATATTTCACTCTATTCCTTCGAGCTCCAGACAGATTTAGGCAATGTGATTAAGTTTCAGAAGAATTTATATCAGTATCAGCATAAAAAGAGAAAGTTATACATCATCCCTTTTCACTTATTTGTCTTCTTAGTAGGAGCAGAACTAGAAAATTCATTCTGTATGTATCAAAAAGGTAACTGCAGTCATGCGTAATATACACACATTGCAGCCATCCCTACAAAACAAACATTCTAGACCAACTCCAGGTTTCGAATCTTGCAGCAAATTATTTGGGCCAACTATAGGACATGTTGTACTGGTTGTCATCTACAATTTCATGCATCATTCTCATTCCTTGTAGCTTATGTCAGATTTAGATCATTTCTTCAAGTTTCATATTTGAAGTTACTTTGGTATCATCGTCATATCTTAATATAAGGCTTTCTGAGTATATTCCACAGGATACAAACTGTTTTCACTGGATACATCATATATGACCTATTATAAGAAACCTTATCAAACAACTTTGATGAGTGCTCAAGAAACCGACAAAACCTACTAATGTAATTATGACGAGTTAATGCAAATAATGTCTCTTTGTCTAACAGAGATCAATTGATGTGACTAGCATAGAATATGCCAGAAGAACAGATCAAATCGAATAATAAATGACACAACAACAATTGTAGTAAAACATGCCTTCAACATGTTATCAGATACGGTGAATTTATCAATGAAATAAGTACATTATATGGATATTTTTCAAGTAATAAAATAACCCGATATTCATGTGTTAAAGAAGAGTGCATGTCAAATAATCTTCTATGGTTTATGTCCATTTAAAAATCTAAACATCATTCTCAAAATTTATCAAACTAGCATTCACTTTGAACCATGACATAAAGGTTATTTAGTTACCACCTTCAAGGTAAACAATTAAATTTGACAAAGCTAGTGATATACATTCATTCCTGCCTCAAATAGTTTGGGCCAACTATTAGCACAAGTTTGAGTGTTTTGTCGACATCAAATTTATGCATCACTCTCATTCCCTTAATCTTCCAGACAGATTTAGGCAATTTCAATAAGTTTCAGGAGTCAAATTTAAGATTTAACACAAACATTGACACCTCTACTTGCATTATTGCACAAATCTGGCCCCAAACATAGAGTTGATCCAACTAGACACCTCTAGTTGGTTAGAACTTACCTATTTAGCATCTCCGCATGGTTTATCAAACACGTGTTCATCAAATGCATAGATATGGCAAAACATCATACACAATCCAAAAATATAAGACGCGACACATCATTTTGAAGGAAGAAAAGGAATAAAAGAAAAAGGTTCAGGAGAAAGCTCCTACCGGGCGTCAAACAAAAAACTTTTTGAGCTAACTTCCTCTCCATCTCCAAACCCATCTCCTGCTCTTCTTCTCTCTACTCAGACCACCTGTCTCCCCCTTCACCGTGGTAGTCAGGAACCCTAAACTTCAAAACAGAAAGAAAACCCCAGAAAAAATCAGAAAAGGAGCAAGATACCACCTCTCCTTCCTAGCTGGCCATGGGAAGAAAAATTCGAAAGGGGGGTCTTTATGGGTCGACTCCGAAGGAAAACAGACAGCATCAACGTTGTCTGAGTTTTCCCATCCTTGGGCGGAAAACCACTGGTGGCGACCTTGCAGAAATCTCGTGTGCTTGCGATGTCCTATCTCCAATGCCTTTTTTCTTCTCAAAAAGTCCAAACCTCATTTCCACAACACTAGAAAAACATAGCTACAAAAGGAGCTCGGCTGAATTCGAGAAACTGTACCACCGCCGGGGAAAGACTTCAACATCGGGTCCTCATGTTTCTTGGTTAGTTCAAGACCCCCTTTGCTCCGAAAGGTACGAAATAAATCAGATTGATAAAACATGTGAATCTTCGGTTTTTCCCCTTCTCAGTCCCTCTATCCCATAGGTACAGTGTTTGAGACGATGGGGGATAAGCTTCATCGTTGAGAGGGAAAGAGCCCGGATCACCCTCTAAGGCCCCTAAATGACCGCTCAGTGATAAAGGAGGTAGGGGTGCAGAGAGACCTCCCATCACTGTACTGGCAATTCAAAATGAACTACCTTCCATGCCAACAATAATAGTACTAAACATTCAAAAAGCTACTAATCACCAAGTCCTTTGTTTAGCCAAATCAGCTTGGGATAGCTTGGTTGGTGAGAGAATTTTAGCGTTCACTTGATTGATAGATGCAAAGAATTCACCTAACTAGAACTCCGTGAGTGAGCTCCTGACCTTTGACTCGCCTGATTCCAAAAGAGTACTTTTGGTTGGTGTCTTATGCTTCTCTCGCGCATACCAAGGTTTACTTTTCTTGCTTTCCCTCAATAGTCCGAGGGGAACAAAATGACAGAAGCGAAGTGAAACTATGAACAGACGACTCGATCCTTGACCTCTTATTATAGGCAAGAGCAAAGGCTCGACTTATCAATGACATATGAAATGAAAGGTTGGAAACAAAGCTGGAGACGAGCGCTAACTAATGGTTAAGACTTCAGAAAGCACCATATTACCCGTACTCTTCCGAACTAAGTTATCAGAATTCCCTACTCTCTTTGACTTAGATTAGATGTCTTCTCTCTGTGACTAGTGCAATATTTTCTTGCATGTGTTCCGCATCTTTCACACCTAGAAGACAGGGCGGTTAAAGGTTTAATGGACGAGTCAGGATGGGATAGAGGAAAAATCCAATCTGCTTGAATTGCCCTTGACTCACTACTCAAAAAAGTCCGTACCCTAGCAGCGCCGCAGGGAAAAACTAAGAAAATGTGTTTTTTACGTAACTTGGATAGTTGAGTGGTAACAAGGGTTTTCCAGGTTGCCAAGATATTCCTTTATCCAAGGGAATATCTTGGAGGAATGGTAGATAAATTGGTTGTAGGATTTTGAATAAACTCTTCAGTTCATCCAATACTTCACTCATGGTGGAGCTTCATTTCATCCAAATTATCGGCTGGCCATTTCTATACATTTAGAGAAAACAACAAAGTGGCGGACTCTTTAGCAAACTTCGGCTGCGATTCTCAATTTGACTATAGGTTTTCCTCTACAGTTGATCTTCCTTAACAAATTCAGGGGTTTTTTCTCTCAAAAAAGTGGGCTTATTGAATATCAAATTGGTTTGGCTTTGTTCACTTTCATTTATTAGCAGTAATGTTTTTGGTTGTCTTGTAGCTCTTGTAATGGAATAGAGTACCTTATTTCCTTTTATCGGGAGCACATACACAAATAGAGTTCCTTTCTTATACGATACAAAATGAATTTTACTCAATTACATTACCCTTAGAGAATATTTTTCCAGATTCCACTTTTTCCTTTTCTGACTCCGATTTTGTGTAACCTCAATTATGAACATTTTGAATTTGAAAAAAGAAAGATATATCTCATTCAAATTTCCCAGGCTATAATTAGAGAGACCATTTTTTCTGGTACAGAAGTTCCTATAAAAATGGGAAATGCCCTACCTTTGAGTGCGGTTGGAACTATTGATTTACGTAATTTGAAATAACAAATTAGGTTTATGACGAAACCTAGAAATCGATCACTAATCCAATTTGAGTACCTCCGCAGGATAGACCTCAACAGAAAACTGAAGAGTAAAGGCAGGGAGTGATTGAGTTCAGTCGTTCCTCATAAAAAATTATTGACGGACGAGATATGGTAATATTGAGAAGAAAAAATTCTTTCAAGCACCGACAGAACCGGAAGCACCCTTTCTTTCAAAGAGATTAGGACGGGTTATTCACATTTCATTTGATGGTTAGAGGCAAATTGAAAGCTAAGTAGTGGGAATTCAAAAGATTTCCTAGGGGGAAAATAGAGATGTCTCCTACCTTACCCATAATATGTGGAAGTATCGACCTTATTTAATAGAGTCATTCAATCTGAATGCTACATGAAGAACATAAATCAGATGACGGAACGGGAAGACCCAAGATGTAGGAGATCATAACATGACTGATTCGGCAGATTTATATATATATATATAAGCACCATCACCTTACTTAACAAAGGGCTTATGCAAAAGAGCACCGCTTCCCCGAGAAAATAATCTGCTTTCATGAAATCCCTACTTTATTGCTATTAGAAGAAACCCCAACCCTTTTCTACATGGTGAAGTGAACAGACATGGAAAAAAAGGGGGGGATGGGGGAGGACAACCTCCTCTTCATTGCCAGGTTTAGATGGTCCGAATCGGGTGAACAACGACTATGTTATTCGGCTAAACTTATATCTTTCTTTTCTATCTATAGGTTCTCCGGTGTCTCTCCTTAAACTAGGTCTAAGTATGATTACATGCCTTTAAGCCATCAGCCAAATCAAAAGTAGATCAACGGTCACAGTTACTTAGAACATGTGTTTTTACAAACTAGAGGTGTTTAGTTGGGAAAACGTGCAGTTAGAGAGAGAGCCAACTTTACAAAGCCGTGCAAGTGTGTTGCAATGGACGGGGAAGGATCTATAGTACCGACTACCCGCAACACTGGAGTAATTCAGTATCCCGGAAAGGGCCTAAAAGTGCCAACCACTACACCACACCTAATCTCTTGAATTTCACTAGCAGAGAGTGAGTCTTTTTGCTCGTGGTATGGGTTTGTTGTAGTACTCGTGCAATGTCGTTGAGGGCAACTTTTAGCTATTGTGGGAGAGATTGATTGCAAAGATCACTGGAATGAATGGTTGAGGCAGAGAAACTTGGATCTACACATTGACACAGCTAACCTCTGTCCCGTGCCTAGCAAAGCTAAGGGGGCTTAAATCCTTACTCGTTATCCTCATTTTGCCAGGCTAACGGGACCTTACTTATTCAAGGGGGGAGGGGGGGATCCTCGAGAAGTACTGTAGGGGGTTCCAAAACCTTTCTTCAACACAGGTGACAACGAGTAAGGCAGAGATGGAAGAGACCAAACATGAGAATAAGAAGCAAGCTCGTCTTCTTGTTTGATCATTTTAATAGAGGAACCTGGCGTTTAAATAATATGTGCACCTTCATCAGATAAGTAACTAAAGAAGACACAAAACTTTACTTTGGTATTGGCATATAAATATTGTTACCTGGCGTTTGAATAAAATATGCACCACGCATCATTTTAAAGGCAAAAGCTTAAACGAATTGATTGTCTTGTGCCAAGGTTAGGACAAGTGATACTTGAACTCACTTATTCTCAAACTGAATTGTTTCTCCTAAAATTGCAATCGGGCACTACAATACTTATCCTTATAATTTTTTCCACTTTCTAAAGAGCATTTCTTCATCAATAGTCACATTCTTGAACTTCCAGTACATAGGTTTTTATTTTAGAAGTAAAATGAGCTTTTCATATATGCACCAAGTGGGTGCAGATTCGTACAACAATAATTATAGTGTCTTTAGGTAAAAATATTTACACCAAAGTTGCACGCTGCTCAAATTTCATTTACGCCTGTATGCCTAGAGTCTACTCTCTATAACTTAATATATCATATATCAACTATATCTGAATTTGACTAATTAGCCAAGAACAAACATTGTTCTAACTACCCAAGTCAAATAACTCTAATACCTAATATCAATAATCTTTTAAGAAAATCCCTCTAGAGTATCAATTATCAAAGAGGATTAATAGATGAGTTTTTTCATTTGCGCATCATAGTGTTCTGGGGGATATATTTCAAACCATGTAGTTGTAACAACAATAATACTAATTTTTTTTTCCCAACGATGAAAATAGAAAAGAATTATGGAATATCAGATTTCTTAGAGTTCTTCTCATAAAAGTAGAATAAATGGTTAGGTAACTACTGGTAAAGTTGCTAATTTTATGATTAATGCTTCTCATATTCATAAAACATCCGTCTCACAAGAAAATTAACTATTAGAGAGTTGATTACAGTTGGCAAAGTTCAATAACTACTAATTTCTGCACCCAAGGGTGTGACTTAGTAGTCAATAAAGTGGATTAAAGAACCATGAGGTTTGAGGCCTAAGGTTCAAATCCCAGCGGAGACAAAGAAACACTAGGTGATTCTTCTCATTTGTCCTAGCCTTGGTGGACAGAGTTACCTGGTACCTGTTGCTGGTGGGCGAAAGCTGGCCCGGACACCACAGTCATAAAAAAAAAAAAAAAAAACTGCTAATTTCCTTGTAAAATTGTAACAGCAATCGTTATGAATCTGAATGATTGATCTTAGTTTACTGTTCCAAAGTGAAGAAGCATGAGCCAATTCCAGAGGTTTCCTTACCCAGCCTTGGCTATGTTTTACTACTCATGTCATGTGTAGCTTCACCTTTCTTTCGGAAACAGCCTCTCTACCTCCACGAGGTAGCTGTAAGATCTGCGTACACTCTACCCTCCCTAGACTCCACTTGTGGGATTTCACTGGGTATGTTATTGTTGTCTAACATCCATACTGGATCAATCAAGAAGCAATATTTGATAAATTTTTCTTGAGCACCTAGAAACGGACACAGGTAAATCTGCATTTAGTACCTTCCCACAACCCAAAAAGGAGGGGGGGGGGAATCTTTTATTCTCTTTAACCAGTACTGCTGCATGGATGAACAATTACACATTCTCTTTTCGGTGAAAGATTACGCTTTGGAGATACAGCATGCTGATTCTGATAAAACTTTCCAATCAATTAAGGTGAACTTTCTTTTTATTCTTAGAGACTGGAGCGACACATTAATTTCAAATGCAATACGTCTCTGGTTAATACATCATCATAGCTCAACAAAGGAAATTTGAAATGGGAAGTGAAATCTTAAAGCATACTTTTTCGGGTCAAGGGAAATAATACTTTTCACGATGCCATAGCGCACAACAGAGAAATTATTACAGATAAAAAAAATAAGAAAAAATCAAGATACTAGTATGGTATTCAAGTTAGAGCTAGTATTCCCCCATACACCAAAAAGAAAAGTATACAAGTTAAAGCTTGCTCCAGATTCCATACTGTAGCCTCTTAAGAATAAATGTTTTACTTCTTTTGTTTCTTTAGAGAAAATTATAGTGGATGTCTCATATATGAGATATCAAATCCCTAAGCTCACCAGTTTCATAACTTCGATTCTAGAAAATGAAAAATATACAAGAAGTCTTAAAGACAAAGGAAAGAAAGTTCATGTTAATTGCCTTACAAAACAAATTAAATTTGATACCTTAGAAATGCTTGCAATATGTCTCCCATCACAGGGCGATTCCTGAAATCATACTCAAAACAACCAATTATGACATTCTCTACTGCAGGAGGGAGGCCTCCAGGAATATGTGGTTTCTCTTGTCTCTGTACAATAGATTTATGCATTTCATCAACTGATTTACCACTCCATGGCTGAGAACCTGTCAGCATCTCGAGAATGCTGCAACCGAATCCCCAGGAATCTGTCTCAAACGAAATGGGGCCTCTGACTTCTGGCTGCCATTGTTCTGGAGCCATGTAATTTGGGGTGCCAAGTCTTCTTGACATATCTAAACTTAGCAAAGGAATTCCAAGAAGCAGATAAGGAATTCCAATGTCCCCCAAAATTGCATGATTATTTTCATCCAAAAGGAAATTATGTGGTTTAAGATTAAGACTCAAGATCTCCTTCGAGTGTAGCTCCATTATCCCACGAGCAAGATCAGTACCGTACCTGTTACGATCACCAGAATGCATAAATCAGAATATCATATTTCCCCACACATAAACAACTTTAGTATGGGACCAAAACTCATTCTCAATCAAATTATGGAAACATTACCTGATAACATCTTGCAAGGACATGTTTCCTCCCTTCGCACGAGCCATTTTATCACCAATCGAACCTTCATAGAACTTCATGGCAATGCATAGCTGCAGGAATGTTTGAAAGTATTTCAGAAAGGCAGCACAAATTATAGCATTAACACTATTACGAGAAAATAGTACACCTTTCCATTTATCAGAGAGAGCCCCTGAAGCCAGCAAACATGTTGTAGTCCTTGACACTGAGTAAGCAAATTTCCCAGACGATCTAAGACAACATTGATGTTATCCTCCTTCATAGGATGCAACATCTTAACAGCTACTTCATGATACTTGTCATAATCTGCAGTTGTTTGGTGACAAGTTGCTAACCAAACATCACCAAATACACCCCTTCCAATTCTCTGTCTAAGTTTAATGGTTGCAGGGTCAATCCATGGGCTACTCTGGCAAGAAGATGCCATGACAGTTGTAAGGTGATCAGAAACACCTTCAACAATTTCAAAGTCAAATGCAGATGCTGGCTGCTTAACCACAGCTTTCCCAGCCATTCTCCTGTAATAAGACGTCTTATTTTCTAAAGATAGTAATTGATACACACAGGACAGTAACCCATAAGTAAACTGAAAATCCATATCCATATTTATTAAGTTAGGGATTATCTCAGCAAAGGGAATAAATATTCATCTTTGGAGGAGAGATACAATCACATAAAAAAGGTCAAACCTTCATTACATTAAGCAAACTACATATGTACTTAATAAAATCTTGTAATGGAAGATGAAACAAACTGTAAAGCAGCTCTTGTACAACTTTTTATTTTTACTTTGTTGAAACTTCAAACGGTCTTCTAAGTTCCCCTCTCTTCAGACTCTAAAAGTTTCTTGGATGCACGCAATAAAGGCAAGTCAGCCAATTGGAGAGCAATATTCGGGTAAACTCTCCTGCAGTATTTTCCTAACCTCTGAAGCATTTACCCAGTGTTCACATTAACAATTCTTCATACATTTGAATGGATACAACAACAACTATGTCTCAATCTTAAACTATTAGTCCGCTAGGTGAATCCACATCCACTCTATTCCATCTGTATCCCAGTACTCCGTAATTCGTCTTTTAGGACAACATAGAGATTCTCTAATACTAGGAAATGCTATAAATCTCACTCCTTTCTCTACACTGTCATTCCATCGCACCAAACTTAAGAGTCTCCTGCCAACCGTTGGAGATGAAAGAAACAGTAACCTCAGTCCAGCTAGAGGGTATCCCTGTGTTTTTTTTTTTGTAGACTAGTTCGTAACCCCTATACGTTTCTGTTTAGTTTTCTACTTTGTCCTTGATAGGTTAGAAGCAGTAATTCAAAGTTTATATTAAAAGTGGAACTGAAATATCACCTCACCCCTTTAAGATACGGATTGTATATTTGTAACTAACAAAGCCCACAGTTTCCTAACTCAGACACACTTTTCACTCCGTTCGTTTTCAAAGAAAACTAAACAGAAACATATGATCAGAGAAAAATACTTGAATTCTCACGCTAATTGGAAGAAGAAAAAAAAGGGGGTGGGGTGGAGGTGGGGGGGGGGGCAAATAATAGAGGATGAAACACAAAGAAAGCAACCAACCTAAGACGGGAGAAACTTGTAAGAAGAATCAACAGAAACCCCAAAAACTGAAGACACAAGTTAAGAAATTTCGACGAATTGAAGTGACTAAAACCCGATCATTTGTACTGAACCTGCAAAAAGAAAGAAAATTGAATTGTACAAGAACGAGAAGTGAATGACGAAAGACAAGTGAGAAGATAAGGGAAACCTTTATTAAAAGATTCGTGAAGGCGGAAGCTTTTGCTAAATTTTGTTGCTTTTTGTAGGAAAAAGGAAAAGGAGAGAAGAGTCAGCATACTGAGAATGGTATTGTGTCACGTCCATACGTTACAGTTGCTTTCTTTTTTTCTTTCCTTTGCGCACTGATCCCTTCTTCATACCAGGGTCGAATCAAGAGTTCTGATTAAGAGCATGTTTGCCTACCAACTAAAAAATCTTATTTTGATAAATACTTTAATAAAATAGCTTTTCAGAGAAGTAATTTTGAAAAAAAATAATTTATGTTTGGTTAATTTATTTTAAAAAAAAATTTTAATAAACAAATTTTATTTGGCTAATTTGTTTTTAAAAAATGCTTTTGATAGACAAATTACGAAAAAAGATATGTATCGATGCACTTATATTATTCAGATTATTTTATTGAGAGAAATTATTTTAAATATCTATTATAAAAATTTTAATTAAGTTTTTATTTTTATTTTATTAAAAAGTACATATTATAGATTTTCAATCAATATCTCACTTTATAAGATAATACATTATTTCGTTAGTTGCATAAATAATCTAATAACATCTAATTGGTGATATTAAATAACATTGATGTTTGTTATTTTTGTTTGGTTAATTTATTTTAAAAATATTTTTTAATAAACAAATTTTTTTTGGCTAATCTTTTTTAAAAAAAATGCTTGTGATAGACAAATTACGAAAAAAGATATGTATCGATGCACTTATATTATTCAGATTATTTTATTGAGAGAATTTTTTTAAATATCTATTATAAAAATTTTAAGTAAGTTTTTATTTTTATTTTATTAAAAACTACATATTATAGATTTTCAATCAATATCTCACTTTATAAGATAATACAGTATTTCGTTAGTTGCATAAATAATCTAATAACATCTAATTGGTGATATTAAATAACATTGATGTTTGTTATTTTTTATTTTGTTATTATCCTTACCTACAAAAGAAAAAAATTTACAATAACAAAAATTTATACACAAAGTAATATATATAAATGAGAATTTTTTTTTTGTTATCTTTTTTTGAGTTCACTAGCATTTTCAATACTTACATGATAGAAATGTAAAATAATATATATAAAATATAAAATAATAATATATAAAACGTAAAATAAAATAAAAAATTTATGATGTAAAATTGAAAAATAAATTTCTTAAATAAAATTTAATCAAACTTACGAGATATGCTAATTAATTAACAAGGGATATATTGATAAATACCTATAAATGATAGGAATATTTTTATCTTGAAAAAAATAATTTTCTATTTCTGCTTCTGATTTTTTTAAAAAGCAGAAATTTTTTGCTCCTTCCCTACAACAAAAAATCTATTTTTACTTTTATTTAAAAGCAATTTTATTAGTTGATCAAACACTTCATTTTACCAAAAAGACACTTTTTTTCTCAGAAAGAGTGAAGCAGTCCCATCAATATACCACAGCTCAGGTTGGTATGTTTGCTTCTTCTAGTAACCCCAAGCTTCATTTTATGGAGGAAAATGTTCTTTTTCTTTCTTTACAGCTTTGTTTGGATGGTTGTTACAATTTGTTTGGATGGTCGTTATCATATCGTATTGTGCTATTAGTATAAATATAATATTTGTTTTGATTATATTGTTAATTAAATTTTATTGTATTATATCACTCAATACATCGTTAGGTTATGACAAAAAGTCTCATTTTGTGGAACGACTAATTTGGTGTAATCACGTTGTTACCTTATTTTTTTCTCATTTTATCTTTACTTATTATTTAATAATTCTAATTTATCTTTTACCTTACCGTTTTATCATAGTTTTAACTATACCCTATTTTTCTTGTATTTTTTTATCGAAAGACCTAAAAAACCGAAGACATGTATAATTAAAAATTTGTCCAACACAAAACAAGACAAAACAAAGGAGGATTTAATAGATAAAAGATTCAAGAACATAAATACGCTCTCTTCTCTTTCCTCTCCCATGTGATAACCCTAATTTTTTTTAAGTAAAGTCTACAGATATTGATGGCCACTTCGGCCACTATTCAACCAACGGAGGTCATGGATGGCTATTTCCTTGTAACACCCCCGGAATTCGATCCAGCTTTTAAACTTAGAAACTATAAAAAATTTAAAACTTTCAAGAATCACGAGTCAAGTCCACGAGTCGTGGATAGAACCATGAGTCGCGAAAGTGACCCGTGAAACCAGTCCTACAGATCATCCTCAGGTCTGAGAACCACGAGTCAGGTTCACGATCCGTGGATGGTTCCACGAGTCGTGGAACCAACTTGTGGAACTCAAACTGAGGGTTACCAGTCTTCCCAGGAACCACGAGTGGGTTCCACGAACCGTAGAAGTTTCTACGGGTCGTCTTGTTAACTCGTGGAAAGTTATCCGTAGCTTGAAATTTTTGCTCAGGAACCATGACTCCAATCCACAAACCATGGTTACTTCTACGGCTCGTGGAAGGGACCCGTGGAACCTGAAATCGAGATTTTTAACAACTTTTCTCTAATTAAATCCCAGGGGTATTTCTATAATTACCCACCCTTTTAACTCTTAAGTAAGGTCGTTTTGGTCACTTTTAGTAGGGTTTCTACTCTTATTAGCCTAAGTCTTTCATTATTCCTCATTCATCTACCAAAAGAGGGGAAAAAACTCCTTCAAGCTCCAAGTTCAAGCCTCTATTTCTTTTTATCTTAGATCAAGCAAGCTTCAATAAGGTATTGGGGTATTCAATAAGAGATTCCCTTCACCCTTATGCCCAAAACCCCATGTTTTACTTTGATTTATGAAATTGTGAAATTAGGGTTCTCACCCAAATTGGGGAAAAGTTATGGGTCTTCTTTTTAAGCATCAATTCATAGTTTCTCATTACTTATATATGATTTATTCGAGGTTCCTTAATTGATTTCAAAAGCCTATGCATTAAAGATGATTTCTAGCATGATTCCATTGAATTGCATGTTTTCAAGTGAAAATTGGAATGTTTAGATAACATGACCTTATGTATTTATGAAATTGCATGCCTAATTCTTCAAGTTATGAATTTGGAAAGGAAAGTATGTTTTGGAATTATGGATATGCTAAGTTTTAAGACTTATCATTTTGAATTGCATGACATTAGATATGTCTTCATGCTTTTCAAACAGATTTGGCATTAGATATGTCACAAGTATGAATTGAGCTATATGTATATTTTGGGAGTAGTATTTATCATCGAGTTGGACTAGGGTAGCGTACCCTTAAGTCCCAAAACTATATTGCCACCGTAGGTTGCCCTCTGTGGTTTATGACAGGATCCTGATAGATAAGGTTCTAACCTTGACCGGTTAGGATAACCTTTTTTGGTATTGGTGTATGACACTGGACTCCATGTAGCTCATCATGGTTTATGTCGGTTAAGAGAAACTTCCGTATGAATGCTTTTAAGTCTTATGTTATATTATCTCTTACCTTATGCTTAAATTATGATATATCTTATGATTTCTCTTATTATGCATGGATTCAGTTTTAGCTATGTTTTAAGTATATTTTACTACATTTATGCATATCTCACATACTCAGTACATCATATAGTACTGATGCATATTCTCGCGCTGCATCCTTTGATGATGCAGATAGAGGCTCCTTCCCTTAGACTCGTGGCTAGACATTGCCGGAGACCCAGTTTTTGTTGGTGAGTCCTCATTATCCGAGGGCTAGTGTTAGACCTATCTCTTTCCTGTTCTTTCTTTGGATTTTTGGGTTAGTTGGGGGATTGTCCCATCAACTCTTTATGACGGTTAGAGGCTTTCAGACATAGATAGTATTCGAGTTTCTCTTTCGGATTATGGTTTATCTTGACTTTATCATTTATTGATTGGGTTTCCTAGACTTCTATTTATTCTTCCGCTATGTTTTCTTATGAATATCTTAGTATGCTATGACCAAGGGTTAAATTGGGGCACTTTTGGTCCTGAGTCTCATGTTATGCCTAGGGGGTAGTCTCGGGGCGTGACAAACTTGGTATCAGAGCCTCAGGTTCAAGTGTCCTAGGGTGTCTGAAAGCCGCATCGAGTAGAGTCTCTTTCATGTATGTGAAGCGCGCCACACTTATGAGAGGGAAGCTACGAGGTGTCGTAGGAAAAATTTCACTTCTTTCATGATCAATATCGTGCGATAGAGTTTAACTTTATTACCCCTCCAATCCATTCTTTATGCATTTCATATTATGCCTCCTCGCCGTGCCATGCCTCACCGAGCCGCCCGAAATGTTGAACCTCCGATTCCAGACCCCAAGGTCACAAATGTGGAGTTCAGGAATGCCATTCATATGCTAGCTCAGACTATGGCCGCTCAGGCCAATCAATAAGCTCTTATCCTTGTCCACCCTCAAGGTGGAGTTGTGGCCTGAGTCTGAGATTTCATTCGCATGAACCCACCTGAGTTCTGGGGTTCATAAGTTGGTGAGGATCCGAAAAATTTCTTGGATGAGGTAAAGAAGATCTTTGGTGTAATGCAAGTGGGTGGTGTTGATGGTATTGAGCTAGCTTCCTACCAACTCAAGGACGTGCCCCACATTTGGTTTACTCAATGGAGGGATGCTAGAGATAGGAATGTGGTCTCTATGACTTCGGAATGCTCTGAGAGGGCTTTTCTTGGCCGTTTCTTTCCGAGGGAGTTGAGGAAAGCTAAGGTCAAAGAGTTTGTGAATTTGAGGCAAGGTTCTATGTCGGTTCAGGAGTAGGGATTAAAGTTCACCCAGCTTTCTAGGTATGCTCCTTCCATGGTGGCTGACCCGTGGGATGAGATGAGTAAGTACGTTTATGGAGTATCAGATTTGGTAAAGAAAAAATGTAGATTTTCTATGCTTTTGGGTGACATGGATATTTCTCAACTTATGACTCATGCCCATAAAATTGAGGGAGACAAGTTGAGGGAAAAGTCAAGGTAGAATAATAGGGTTAGATCAGAGAGTTCAGGTTTTGGCCATCAGAGGTCCGGAGGCGGACATCGCTCTTCGTTTTAGAAGAAATCATCAGGGTGATAACGCTCAAATCGTGCTCCCCAAGTTGGAGGTCACGGCGATCATTAGAGCAAAATACATTTATAATTTCCAACGAGTGTCGGGATCGTACCCAAGGGAATAATATAGTCGCGATCGAGCTAATAGAGAATCCAAGCAACTTATTAAAGTTCAATTAACAAAAAAAGGGAAAGATATCTAAAAAGGGGGTATTAGACTAAAACGAAGGATAAAAGAAAATCAAATAAAGGATATATTGATCAATGGCTTTTACCTTTCTTTCACCAAGCAAGGATAAGAAGGGAGACTTGGAAATAGGAATTCAAATCACAAGACTTGCACCTGATTAACGCGTGGGTAGTCTTTGCTAAGGGTATGCCTAACCGTCTTTCGACCAATCAAGGATATATCTCGTGTGTTCTCTCGAACCACCACGACTAAGCAATAACCAACCAATTTAACTTGGGTGAGTTGGGTTATCTCTAATCCCAACTCTTAGATGGGAGTTTCGGGCAACCAAACTATCTCTAGCGTTGGTCTAGAGTGGAAACCCCAAATCATCACTATTGAATCTTCCCGAATTAGGGAAATTGTCTCTTAAGAAAAAACTCAAATTAGAAAGCTAAGTCAATGTTTGCAACCATTGACTAAAAATTCAAGCCTGGAGGATTCAATAGACCCAAATAATCAAACAAGAGCAAAATCTATATATGAATTCAATACCCAAACAAGTATTGTCTCTAATACAACCCAAATCTCAATTCAACAATTACACCAATAAAATAGCAATTAAGAACAAGAGTTGAAGAATATAAACTAAGGATTTTACAATAAAAAGCATCCAAATCTTCACTCTTATGGTGTTGGCTGATGAACTTGCTCTCCAAGCTTGCCAAAAGTTGTGAGAATAGCCAAAGATCTATTTCAAGATGGCTTAGAGGTGTTTTATGTGAATTGGGGTTTCCAAAAGGGGAAATTTCCATTTCTGCCCCGCAACTGCTTTTTCCTCTTCGCCTACGCGTAGTGTCCACCGCATTCGTGAAGGGTCTCTGTCTGGTTGACCTTCGCATACGCGAGTGGTACGACGCGTTCGCGTACCTTTAGCTTAGGTGGCCTTCGCGTACGCAGTAGGGTGTCGCGTTTGCACAGGCCATTTAGCTGACAGTTCCATATTTCTCCAAATAGCTCCCTTTTGACTTGTTTTCATCCGAATTCTTCTCGAAAACTTCCAAAACACAGAGACCTGCAAATTAGAAGTAATTCGTGTCAATTGCACTATTTTTCCACTTTTAACTAACAAAAGCATAATTTTAAAGGCTAAATAAGTAGGTAGAATACCAAATTATCAAACCCCCAAACTTGAACTATTGCTTGTCCTCAAGAAACTCAAAGATTATAACTCAAGAGGCATGCAACACAAGTGCAAATGATAATACCACAAGCCAAGGGAAACCCATTTCAAACACCAAGCATGACTTCGGTTGGTACTAACAATTAGTCAATCGCATGATACTTACTCAAAACATTCCCTTCAATTCAAAACACAATTCAATTACGCCATGGCAAAAATAAGAACAAGCAAGTGATGACAACCAATCCTCAAGATGTGACTCAAACCACTAGCTTACCAAAACATGCTCATTTGATTCATTTTTCGGAGTTTATCAATGTCACCAACTATTCTAATTCGCATGCCCTCACAAGAACAAAAGTCCCAAAAACACATTAAGTACAAAAAACAACCACAGGGGACAAATACAAACACTAACGCTCAGAAGGAAGTTCAAGTGCACACGCGTCGAACCATAGGCTTGCCCTTCATGTAAATCGCCACTAATGTAGGGTAGCCAAGCTTGGAATCACAAAGGACTTGGGGGTTACGATGTTAGCTAGGGATAATGTGAGGATCTCATTTGGTTCAAGTGACTACACCTCCCTAATGCTCTTTGTTCTCATTTCGAACACCGCTCACATTTTCAATTTCAACTTCACCTTATTTCTCCCTCACACAACCCAAGATTCTCCTTTTTAACTCATAATCATTCAACTCCTTATATCACTTTCACTTAGTAGCACCTATTTTTTCTTTTTATTTTGCTTATTGGATTGAACTTTTGGAGCAATTTTCAATTTTTATTTAAGGTGCTACCTTGCACATTGAAGCGCATTTCCTTTCTTCTCCTCATTTGAACACATGCACCCCCAAACTTAGGCATTTTCCTATGTTGTCTTTCACTCCCCCCCCCCCAAACTTAGGCTTTTTAGTCCACATTTCAATTTTAATCAATTAGGGAGGATGGGTGCCAAAATAGAGGTTCCAAAAAGGTCAAGGTGTTACAAGGTGCCAAAAAATGGTCACAAGCTCAAAAGGGGTTCACTAGGATTTGATCTTGATTGTTGGTGATCTGATCTTGATTGTTCCTTTGGAAGATGTGAGTGTGAAGGATAGCCTTACTTATGAGGAAGTTCCTATGGAGATCTTTAATTGTCAGATTCAAAGGTTGAGAAACAAATAAGTCGCTTCGGTAAAGGTCCTTTGGAGAAATCAGCTAGTTGAGGGAGCTAGTTGGGAAGAGGAAGCATCCATGAAAGCCAAGTACCCTCACCTCTTTCCTTCCGATCCAGTTTTAGCTTGAGGCATTAGTTCCCTCCTTATTATATCCCTCCAATTCTATTCCTTCAGTTTCTCTCATGGTCCTAGCATGCATTCATGTTTTCCGAAGTTAGTTCAATCATGTTTTAAGTTAAAAAGCTCAGTTTTCATGTTTATCTTTGAGTTTTATGTTTTGTTGCTTGGTTGGGTTGTTTCCTCTCCAATTTTCCTTGCATAGCCTTCATTCGAGGATGAATGATCTCAAGGGGGAGATATTGTATCACTCTAGAATTTGATGCAATTTTTATATTTAGAAATTCTGAAAATTTTAAAATTTCCAGGGATCACGAGTCAAGTCCACGAGCCATGGATAGAACCATGAGTCATGAAAGTGACCCGTGAAACCAATCCTGCAGATCATCCTCAGATCTGAGAACCACGAGTCAGGTTCAAGATCCCTGGATGGTTTCATGAGTCGTGGAACCAACTCGTGGAATTCAGCTTGAGGGTTATAAGTCTTCCAAGGAACCACGAGTGGGTTCCACGAACCGTAGAAGTTTTTATGAGCCGTCCTGTTAACTCATGAAAAGTTATCTGCAGCTTGGAATTTTGGATCAGGAACCACGACTATAATCCACGAACTATGGTTACTTCTACAGCTCGTGGAAGGGACCTGTAGAACCTGAAACCGAGATTTTTAACATTTTTTCTCTAATTAAATCCCAGGGATATTTCTATAATTACTCACCATTTTAACTCTTAAGTGAGGTCATTTTGGCCACTTTTAGTAGAGTTTCTACTTTTATTGCCTAAGTCTTTCATTATTCCTCATTCATCTACCAAAAGAGGAAAAAAAACTCCTTCAAGCTCCAAGTTCAAGCCTCTATTTCTTTTCATCTTAGATCAAGCAAGCTTCAATAAGGTATGGGGGTATTCAATAAGTGATGCAAGTGATGATGCCAACCGACACATCCGAAACTTCGTAGAAATATGCCATTCCTTCATTTTTAACAACATTAGTCAAGAGTCAATCTGACTCCAACTATTTCCATTCTCCCTCACAGGCGAGGTAACCGCATGGATAGAAGATCTCTCCTAGGGCTCCATTACATCTTGGGATGAGTTAGTCGAGGCTTTCTTGGATAGGTTCTTTCCTCCCTCACGGATGTTGCAATTGCAAGATGCGATCATATATTTATTCCAATTACTAGATAAACCATTGCACGAGGTGTGGTTATAGTTCAAGAAGAAGTTGTTGCTATGTTCAAACCATGGCCTACCAAAGGGGTTCTACTCCAACGTTTTTACTTAGCACTAAATTCCATGAATAAGTCAGTGGCTACTAATATTGCAGGTGGATCTATCATGGATCAATCATATGGTCTTGTTTTAGCTCTTTTGGATAGAATGATGGAGACAAATAGAGCTTGGCACAAGAGAGAGGCTGAGGTGACAACAGATGTCACCTCCTCTATCATGACCAATGAAATGATAAGGAAAAAGGAAGAATGAGATGAAACCATGGCCAAGATGATGACCCGAATTGATTTATTAACCAAGCATATGATGGGTGCTGGGAATAAAAGTGTTAATGCTGTCAAAATATATGGGGCCAAAATCCAGTATAAAGTTGGTGCTTACTCGTTAATGTATGAAAAAGCTTGTTATGTGATGGCGGTTTCTTTTCTGGGTTACCAAGGTGCAAATCAAGGCCTTTGATGACCTTGAGATAAGAATTAATATTAAAACCGAGAAAGAGGTAACCAATGGAGAGATAGAGAGCAAAGTCGAGATCACAAAGGTCCATGGAGAGATCATGAGAGAGAGGATGATCGCTAAAATCACTAAAGTTCTAACCCTTATGTGCCTCTGTAACACCCCAGAATCTGAATCAACTATCTAACTCAGAATCCAGAAATTTTTGCTGCAACTATTGACCCCCACGTGCAGTACTACGGGCATCGTAGCTCCGACAGGCTGTTGGGTACGCCATGGGGGACAACTAGTTGCTTTGAACCAAGTCACCCCTCCAGCCCAATGGGCGGTCACGATGGGCATCGCCATTGCGACAGCCCATGGGAATCCATCATCAAGATGCTCAAGTGTTTTTCCCCCTGTCTCCCTTTCCCCGATAGGCATCACCACGGGCGTCATGTCTGCGATGACCTATGGGGTCATGTCGTCAGAACCCTCCAGGACCCCTAGAATTCTAGATAACTTACTCGATGCATTGGATGACGGGCTGTCATGGGTGCGACGCCCGTCGAGTAGCCCATGAGGCGGTAAATTTCTTGTAGCTTTTTATTTTATGTCAGGGGTAAATTGGTGTTTTCCCCTATTCTTAAACTCTTAAGTGGGGTCGTTTTGTCCATTTTTAGTAGAGTTTTATCCCCTAATATCCTAAGCTCATCTCATTATAAGTCATTCTATTCCAAAAGAAAAAAGAGTTCATCTTCTCCAAGTCTCAAGCTCTAAGTTCAAGCCTCCATTTCTTTTCATCTTAGATCAAGCAAGCTTCAACACGGTATGTAGGTATTCAATAAGGGATTCTCTTCACCCTTATGCCCAAAACCCATAATTTTTACTTTTATTTATGAATTTATGAAATTAGGATTTTTATCCAAATTGGAGAAAACTTATTGGTTCAGTTTGAAAGCTTCAATTTGGTTTCTTATTACTTATCTATGATTTATTTGAATTTCCTTAATTTATTTTTAAAGTCCATGCATTAAAGATGATTTCTAGCATGATTCCATTGAATTGCATGTTTTCAAATGAAAAGTGGTATGTTTAGATAACATGACCTTATGTATTTATGAAATTGCATGCCTAATTTTTCAAGTATGAGTTTAGAAAGAAAAGTATGCTTTGAATTATGGTTGTGCTAAGTTTTTAAGACTTATGAATTGAATTGCATGACATCAGATATGTCCTTATGCTTTTCAACCAGATTTGACATCAGATATGTCATTAGTTATGATCAGTTTTTCCCTAGTATATATGATCTATAAGTATGTTTTGGGAGTAGTAGTGAGCACCGAGTTGGATTGGGTTTAGCGTACCCCTTTGTATATCCCAGAACTACATGCCACCATAGGTTCTTTAAGTCCCCTTAGTGGGCATCAGACACCGTGATCACACTAGTTATGCCTTTATACCCTGGCAAGGTATATTAGGTCCTCTCGATGGGGCAGATACATCAGATTCCATGTAGCTTACATGGTCTATGTCAGTTAGAGAACCTCGCACAGAAATAGTTTAATGTTTTAAAATGTATCTGACTGTTGCTTAGATTTCAGACTTACTACTTATGATTATATTTTCAGCTTGTGATACTGCATTGAGTCACTTACATGACAGTTTTATAGTTATAGAATAAAATCAGTTTTATAGCATATCTAGCATGTTTACTTCAGATTTTGCATATCTCATATACTCAGTACATCCTATAGTACTGATTCACATTCTCGCGCTGCATCCTTTGATGATGCAGATTCAAGGTTTGGGTCCTCAAATTCGTGGCTAGAGACTAGCAAGTGTACCATCTTTGAGTGGTGAGTCCTCATACTTCAAGGACTAGTATCAGTTTTTTATCTTTATAGTCTCTACTTAGTACTTGGAGTTAGCTGGGGTCTTGTTCCAACAACTCATTATTCAGTTTAGAGGCTTTCAGATATAGTAGAGATTTTGTATTTGGGGTTTAGATTCTATTATGTTATGTTTGAGTTGTTGATGACTGAATCTTTTTATCTCTTCAGTTTTATGCTTCCGTTAAGTTTATCTATGTTTGTTTAAGTCATGCTTTAACCAAGGGTTAATTTGGGGTACTTGTGGTCCCGAGTCCCATGTTATGTCTAGGGGGTAGCTCAGGACATGACAAACTTCATATCAAAGAGAGGTTTAAGAGTCCTAGGGTGTATGAAAGATGCATCGAGTAGAATCTCTTTCATGAGAGTGGAGCTATGAGGTGTCTTAGGAAAAACTTCACTTCTTTCATGATCAATATCGTGCGATAGAGTTTAACTCTATTACCCTCTAATCCATTCTTTATGCATTTTAGAATATGCCTTCTTGCCATGCCATGCCTTGTCGGTTCAATGCCCGAAATGCTAACCCTCCGATTCGAGACCCCAAGGTCACAAATGCGGAGTTCAAGAATGCCATTCATATGCTAGCTCAAACTATAGCCGCTCAAGCTAATCAGCAGGCTCCTATTCCCATCCACCCTCAAGGTGGAGTAGCGGCTCGAGTTTGAGATTTCATTTGCATGAACCTACCTGAGTTTTGGGGTTTGAAAGTTGGTGAGGATCTACAAAATTTCTTGAATAAGGTAAAAAAGATCTTTGGTGTAATGCAAGTAGGTGGTGTTGATAGTATTGAGCTAGTTTTCTATCAACTCAAGGACGTGGCTCATATTTGGTTCACTCAATGGAAAGATGCTAGGGCTAGAGATATGATCCCTATGACTTGGGAATGCTTTGAGAGGGCTTTTATTTACCGGTTCTTCCCGAGGGAGTTGAGGTAAGCTAAGGTCGAAGAGTTTGTGAATTTAAGGCAAGGTTCTATGTCGGTTCAGGAGTACGAATTGAAGTTCACCCAGCTTTCTAGGTATGCTCTTTCTATGGTGGCTGACCCATGGGATGAGATGAGTAAGTATGTTTACGGAGTGTCAGATTTGGTAAAGAAGGAGTGTAGGTCCATGATGCTTTTTGGTGACATGGATATTTCTTGACTTATGACTCATGCCCATCAAATTGAGGGAGACAAGTTGAGGGAGATGGCAAGAGAGAACAAGAGGGTTAGATCTGAGAGTTCAGGTTTTGGCCATCATGGTCCAGAGGTGGACATCGCTCTTTGTTTCAGAAGAAATCACCAGGGCCCATTCATTCTTCAGCTAGTGTTCCTACCCAGGCCCCCAGGCCTCATCATGTTCAGACTGGTAGAGGATTTGGTTCCTATTCAGAGGGAAGTATTGCAAAGGGGAATCCCTACCCTTCTGGAAACTTGTGTGGTACAAGTCACCCACGTGAGTGTCTAGCTAGTAGAGAGAGGTGTTTTGGGTGTGGATAGGTTGGACACAGGATTAAGGATTTCCCTTCAGCTAAGAAGGGTCAGGGAGGTAGTAGGACTCCATTTGCTCTAGCAGCCTCAGGAGGTCGACCGGCTCAGCAGGGCACTGTTTCTAGTTCTTGTGGTCAGTGCCAGAACCACCTTTATTCCATGTACTCACCCAGGACCAGGAGAGTTCACCAGACATTGTTACTGGCATGTTGAAAGTCTTCTCTCTTAATGTGTATGCTTTATTGGACCCTGGTGCCTTCTTATCTTTTATGACTCCTTATGTTACTTGCAAGTTCAAAATTAGTCCCGATCAACTCTTAGAACCCTTTTGTGTCTCTACTCCTATTGGTGAGTCATTACTAGCCAAAATAATCTACCAAAATTGCCCCATCTCGGTCCTTCATAGAGTCACTTCAGCGGATCTAGTAGAGTTGGAAATGACTAATTTTGATGTTATTCTTGGTATGGATTAGTTGTATACATGTTATGCCTCGGTTGACTGTCGTACTCGAGTTGATAGTTTCAACTTTCCAAATGAATCTGTCTTAGATTTGCAAGGTAGTCCTCTATCCTCGAAGGGTCATTTCATATCTTATCTTAAGGCTAGGAAGATAATTTCTAAAGCTTATGTTTATCATATAGTTCGGGTTATGGACATAGAGTCCAAAACCCCATCTCTCCAGTCAGTTCCTGTTGTGAGTGAGTTTCCAAAAGTGTTTCCTAAGGACTTGCTTGGAATCTCTCCCAAGTGGGAGATCGACTTTGGAATAGATGTTTTTCCAGTTACGCATCCTATCTCTATTCCTCCCTATAGAATGGCTCCAGCGGAACTAAAGGAATTGAAAGATCAATTTAAAGACCTCTTTTATAAGGGTTTTATTCGACCCAGCATCTCTCCATGGGGTGCTCCAGTTCTATTAGTGCGAAAGAAAGACGTCTTCCTTAGAATATGTATCAACTATCGTCAGTTGAACAAGGTCACAATCAAGAATAAGTATCCCATTCCTTAGGATTGAAGACTTGTTCGATCAGCTTTACGATGCCAGTTTCTTCTCCAAGATCGACCTTAGATCTGGTTATCATCTGCTTCGTGTTAGAGAGTGTGACATACTGAAGACAACCTTCAGAACTCGGTATGCTCATTATGAATTTATGGTTATGTCTTTTGGATTAACGAATGTTCTTCCAGTCTTTATGGATTTGATGAACTGTGTGTTCAAGCAGTATTTGGATATGTTTGTGATTGTTTTCATTGATAATATTCTTATCTATTCTCAGAGTGAGGAGGAGCATGCGGACCATTTGAGAGTTGTGTTGCAAAATCTCAAGGATCTACAATTATTTGCTTAGTATAGCAAATGTGAGTTTTGGATGTAGTCTATTGCTTTTCTGGGTCATATTATGACTAGATATGGTATTCGAGTTGATTCTCAAAAGATTGAGGCAGTAAAGAAACTGGCCTAGACCCACTTCCCTGTCTGAAATTAGGAGCTTTTTGGGTTTGGCTGATTACTATAGGATATTTGTGGAAGGGTTTTCTTCCATTGCTGCCCCTTTGACTCAGTTTACTCAGAAGAAGGTTAAATTTCAATGGTCTGATCTATTTGAGAAGAACTTTCAGGAATTGAAGACTAGATTGACCACAACTCTAGTATTGGCTTTACCCGAGGGCCTAGATGACTTTGTTGTATATTGTGATTCTTCGAGGATTAGTTTGGGTTGTGTGTTGATGCATCATGGCAAGGTGATTGCTTATGCTTCTAGACAACTTAAGATTCATGAGAAAAACTACTCTACTCATGATCTTGAGTTAGTGGCCGTAGTTTTTGCTTTGAAGATTTAGAGACATTACTTGTATGGTGTTCATGTGGATGTGTTCACCGATCATAAGAGTCTTCAGTATGTGTTCACTCAAAATGAATTGAATCTTTTTCAAATGAGATGGATTGAGCTTCTTAAGGATTATGATATGAGTGTGCTTTACCATCCGTGTAAGGCTAATGTCATGGCAGATGCACTTAGTAGGTTGTCCATGGGTAGTGAGTCTTTGGTTGAGGACAAAAAGAAGGAATTGGCCAAGGATGTTCATCGACTTGCTCAACTAAGAGTTTGCCTTATGGATTTAATAAAAGGTGGTGTTATTGTTCAGAATAGTTCTGAATCATCTTTGGCAACTGAAGTTACAGAAAAGCAAGACAGTGATCCTATCTTGCACCAGCTAAAGGGTGCAGTCCATCAGTAGAGGGTAGAGGTTTTCTCCCAACGGGGAGATGGTGTGCTTCTATATAAGGGTCAATTGTGTGTTCCTAACATAATGGGTTGAGATAACGGATTTGGACAGAGGCTCATAGCTCCAGGTATTCTATTCACCTCGGTGCAACCAAGATGTACCGTGACCTACGGAAAGTCTATTGGTGGAATGGCATGAAGAGGTACATAGCAGGTTTTATGGCTAAGTATCCCAACTGTCAGCAAGTAAAATAGGAGCTTCAGCGACCGGGTGTTATGACTTAGGATATTGATATTCCTACTTGGAAATAGAAATTGATCAATATGGACTTCATCAGAGGTTTGCCTCGTACTCGTAGGCAACATGATTCTATTTGGGTGATTATCGATCGGATGACTAAATCAGCCCACTTCTTGGCTGTTAAGACTACGGATTCAACAGATGATTATGCCAGACTCTACATTCGGGAGATCGTCTGATTACATGGTGTTCCATTGTCTATCATTTCAGATAGGGGTACTCAGTTTACATCCTAGTTTTGGAAGTCATTTCAGAGAGGTCTTGATACTCAGGTTAAGCTTAGCACAACTTTTCACCCATAGACGGATGGCCAGGCAGAGCGTACTATTAAGACTTTGGAGGATATGTTGAGAACTTGTGTGATTGATTTAAAAGGTAATTGGGATGATCACTTACATCTTATCGAGTTTGCCTACAACAACAAATTCTATTCTAGAATCCAGATGGCCCCTTATGAGACACTTTATTGTCGGAGGTGTAGATCTCCTATCGGTTGGTTTGAGGTAGGTGAGATTACTTTGATTAGTACAGATTCAGTTCATAAGACTATGGAGAAAGTTCAGACCATTAGGGAGAGGTTGAAGATCGCTCAGAGTTGATAGAAATCATTTGCAGATGTGAGAAAAAGGGAGTTGGAGTTTGAGGTTGATGATTGGGTATTGCTGAAAGTGTCACCCATGAAGGGTGTGATGAGGTTTGGTAAGAAAGGGAAACTTAGTCCCCGCTATGTAGGTCCTTATCAGATTCTAAGGAGAGTTGGTAGTGTTGCTTATGAGTTGGATTTGCCAACATAATTAGAAGCGGTTAATCCAATTTTCCATGTTTCCTTGTTGAAGAAGTGTGTTGGTGACCCGACCTTGATTGTTCCTTTGTAAGATGTGGGTTTGAAGGACAGCCTTACTTACGAGGAAGTTCCCGTGGAGATTCTTGATCGTCAAATTCAGAGGTTGAGAAACAAAGAAGTCTCTTTGGTGAAGGTCCTTTGGAGAAATAAGCTAGTTGAGGGAGCTACTTGGGAAGCAGAAGAAGCCATGAAAGCCAAGTACCCTCATCTCTTTCCTTCCGACTCAATTTTAGCTTGAGGTATTACTTTCCTAGTTAGTATGTCCCCCCGTTTTTAGTCCATCAATTTCTCTCATGATCCTAGCATGAATTCATGTTTTCCAAAGTTAGTTCTATCATGTTTTCAGTGGAAAAGCTCAGTTTTAAAGTTTATTCTTTTGTTTTCTTGTTTTGTCGCTTTGTTGGGCTGTTTTCTCTCCAGTTTTCCTCTCTTAGTCTTTATTCGAGGATGAATGATCCCAAGGGGGAGATATTGTAACACCCTGGAATCTGAATCAACTATCTAACTCAGAATCCAGAAATTTTTGCTGCAACTGTTGACCCCCACGGGCAGCGCCACAAGCGTCGTAGCTCCAACAGGTAGTGGGGTACAACCAGTTGATTTGAGCCAAGTTCTCTCTAGCCCGATGGGCAGTGCGACGACCCATGGGAATCTATTGTCAGGATGCTCAAGTGGTTTTCCCCCTGTCTTCCTATCCCCGATGGGCATCACCACGGGCGTCGTGGCTTCGATGGCCCATGGGGTCATATCGTTAGAACCCTCCAGAACCCCTAGACTTCCAGACAGCTTACTTGACGCCGTAGCCGATGGGCCATCATAGGTGCGACGCCCGTCGGGTAGCCTGTGAGGCGACAAATTTTCTGCAGCTTTTTATTTTAAGTCAGGGGTAAATTGGTCTTTTCCGCTACTCTTAAACTCTTAATTGGGGTCGTTTTTGCCAATTTTAGTAGGGTTTTATCCCCTAATAGCCTAAGCTCTTCTCATTCTAAGTCATTCTATTTTAATAGAAGAAAGAGTTCCTCTTCTCCAAGTCTCAAGGTCGAAGTTCAATCCTTCATTTCTTTTCATCTTAGATCAAGCAAGCTTCAATAAGGTATGTGTTTATTCAATAAGAAATTCCCTTCACCCTTATGCCCAAAACCCATGATTTTTACTTTGATTTATAAATTTATGAAATTAAGGTTCTTACTCAAATTGGGGAAAACATATGGGTTCAGTTTTAAAGCTTCAATTCATAGTTTCTTATTACTTATCTATGATTTATTTGAAGTTCCTTAATTGATTTCCAAAGACCATGCATTAAAGATAATTTCTAGCATGATTCCATTAAATTGCATGTTTTCAAATGAAAAGTGGCATGTTTAGATAACATTACCTTATGTATTTATGAAATTGCATGCCTAATTCTTCAAGTATGAATTTAGAAAGAAAAGTATGTTTTGAATTATGGCTGTGCTAAGTTTTTAAGAGTTATGAATTGAATTGTATGACATCAGATATGTTCTTATGCTTTTCAACTAGATTTGATACCAGATATGTCATTAGTTATGATCAGTTTTTCCCTAGTATAATATGATCTATACGTATGTTTTGGGAGTAGTATTGAGCACCGAGTTGTATTGGGTTTAGCATACTCCTTTGTATATCCAAGAACTACGTGCCACCATATGTTCTTTAAGTCCCCTCAGTGGGCATCAAATACCATGATCACACTAGTTATGCCTTTATACCCTTCCAAGGTATATTAGGTCCTCTCGATGGGGCAGATATATCAGATTTCATGTAGCTCACATGGTCTATGTCGGTTCGAGAACCTCCCACAAAAATAGTTTCATGTTTTAAAATGTATTTGACTATTGCTCAGATTCCAGACTTACTACTTATGATTATGTTTTCAGCTTATGATACTGCATTGAGTCACTTACATTACAGTTTTATGGTTATAGAATGAAATCAGTTTTATAGCATATCTAGCATGTTTACTTAAGACTTTGCATATCACATATACTCAGTACATCCTATAGTACTGATGCCTATTCTCGCGCCGCATCCTTTGATGATGCAGATTTAGGTTTGGGTCCTCAGATTCATGGCTAAAGTCTAGCAGGTGTTCCAGTTTTGAGTGGTGAGTCCTCATACTTCGAGGACTAGTATCAGTTTTCTATATTTATGGTCTCTGCTTAGTACTTGGAGTTAGCTGGGGTCTTATTCAAGCAACTCATTATTCAGTTTAGAGGCTTTCAGATATATTAGAGATTCTGTATTTGGGGTTCAAATTCTGTTATGTTATGTTTGAGCTGTTGATGACTCAGTCTATTTCTCTCTTCAGTTTTATGATTCTGTTAAGTTTATCTATGTTTGTTTAAGTCATGCTTTAGCCAAGGGTTAAGTTAGGGCACTTCTGGTCTCGGATCCCGTGTTACATCTAGGGGTTAGCCTCGGGGCATGATAGCCTCCAGCTAAGGTAGATGCTTCGTCATTCCAACTAAGTGTAAGTGACCTCGCAAGCTCCAAGATTGAAGATATTTTGTCACGTGTGTTGAAAAAGGTTGAGTCCATGGATAATAGGGTGAAAGACTTGAAGAGTGAGGTGTGTACCCTTCACCAAATTATAAGCTCTCATTCAACGTCGATTAAACACTTGGAAGCTCAAATGAATCATCTATCAAATCAAATGAACCCCCAAAGGAAGGGTACTCTTCCTAGCGATACTCTTGCAACCAAAAAAATGATGGCCATGTCATGGCTATAGGCACTAGGAGGTGAAAGATTCTTGATAAGGCTGGTGTGGCAACCAAAGAAGTTGCACTTGAAAATAGAAGGAGTGAAGATCCAGAATTTGGGGAGAATCTTAGTGCACCCAATGTGATTGTTGATGAGAATAAAAATGAAGTGAGAAATGAGACTTCGTGTAGTGAAGAGGAGGAAGTTGAGCCATCTCCCTAAGTGGTGGTAGATCTTGAGAAACCAAATGAGGACCAAAATTCTAGTGAGCCGAGTAAGGTACCTAAATGTCCTCCTCCGTATCCTCAATGGCCGATTAAGAAAAAAGAGGATAACCAATTTAAAAAGTTCTTGGATTTGTTAAGCAAGCTCTCAGTAAACATCCCCTTGGTTGACACTCTAATGCAAATGTGGGGCTATGAAAAATTCATGAAGGAGTTGTTGAAAAAAAAAAGAGTAATTGATGTGGTGATGGTGGAAGTGTCCCACAATCGTAGTGCAGTCATGACAAGTAACTTAGCACCCAATGGAGAAGATTCAGGCACTTTTACCATTTCGTACACTATTGGCATTTATTTGTTCAATAAGGCCTTATGCGACCTTGGGGCAAGCATTAACTTGATGCCCCTCATGATCTTTAAGAAGTTAGGTTGTGGGACTCCTAAGCCAACACCTATGAGGTTGTTAATGGTTGATCGTTCGATAAAGTGACCAGTTGGCATTTTGTTTGATGTTTTGGTGAAAGTGGACAAGTTAATCTTGCCGGCTGATTTCATGGTACTAGATTCTGATATTGATCTCGAGGTGACCATTATTCTAGGGCATCCATTTTTAGCCATTAGAAGGGCTCTTGTTGTTGTACATATAGAAGAACTTAAATTCCGGGTGGGAAGCGAGAAGGTCACATTCAATGTGTGTCAGCTTATGAAGCCCCCGGATGAATATCAGGTTGTATTAATGATTTGTACCAAGGACGAGTTAGTTGAAGGTCCTTGCAAAGATGACATTATACGGGAAGCACCTAATGATTAGCTTGTCATTAATGATGGTCGAGGGAAGAAGGATCTCAGGAGATTTATCATGCCTAAGCCGCTAAATTTGGTGGATATGCACATGGGTCCTAATGACACTCTTCCATTGTCTACATCTATGGTGTTTTCAGCTTGGCAAATAAAAGAGGTGATCAAGACCTTGAGGAAGTATTGCCGGTGTTTTGGATAGGGTTGTGCCTATAATATTGGCATTCTCCTGAAGAATGATTGATATGTGAGGTACTATCATGGAGTCGCGATATAAAATCAAGCGCTTCTTGGGAGGCAACCCAATTATTTTTGATTTATTTACTTCACCTTTTTGTTGTTTTTGGTTTGTTTTAGGAATGCCGCACATGCTATCAGAATACCTGGTTCAGGGGTATATAGCATGCGATGGCACATGCATTTTGCATGCGTCGATATGTGGCATGCATGTGCCTTTGACCCTTCCGACAGTGAAATGGGAGTTCATGCCTTCTATTTGCGGTGTCACCTGCATTTTAGAGGTGAAGACTTGCAAAACACGTGTAGAATGAAGGTGGAAAGCAGTGAGAATTTTGCAATTCTCTGCTTTCACTTACGTTGCACATGCAATTCGCAAGGCAACACCTTTGGCACGCAAGTGCTTAACAGGTCAGAAACGAGCTTTAACAACACTAAGGCATAATCAAAGGAATAGTTTACCAATTTTTAAGTTATTCAGGACTTAGACTTCCCCGAAAAACATCACAATCATACAAGACCTAAACAATAAGAGATATATGCTCAACAATTTCCCTTAAGAAGGACGATACCCCATCTATCATAGGAATATCAAGCATTACGCTTAACATGAAAACCATATTCAAACGCAACAATAATCACTCCACTCAACCAAAGAGCTCACTGAATATTTCATAATCAATTAAACTTCACAAGGGCACAATGATTCAATTTTTGCCCATTCACAACAATATTTCAAACAAACCTGCAATGACGATGATTTGCCCTTAAGAACGACGTCATCCAATCTAACATTGGGCCAAATCATGTATTATCACAAGTGGGTTGCTCAGACTTTACCTCAAATTCAATATTTTTTTAGGCTAAAAATTTAATACAAACAACATGCATAGCTCTAAAAACAAAATCTACCAAGTTTGCATAACCCAAAACAACAATAAAACCCCAAAATTTGGGTTCAAAAATCAGATCTCAAGCATAAACACAATATGGTAGAATCTAAGTAGCATGTTTCACTAATAATGTTCCCAAAATACTTTAAATAATGATTTAATATTAGGGAACTTATCACAAGTGAAAAAGAGGCAGTGGGGATTGAAAAATTTAAGGTTTGAGCCTACAATGGTGACCACAAAAATCGTACCAGAAAATTATGCAGTGCGACAGTGGTGAAGTAGTGGTGGAGAAGATATGGTAGGAAGTGGGGAAGAGTTTGGAGAGATTATGGAGGTTTTGGGAGTGTTTGAAGGTGAAGGGGAGTTGTGATGGAGAAAAATGGGGAAAAAGAGGCAGTTTAAAGTGGAAAATAAGAAGAAGTTGGAACGGATTTGTGTTAGCACCTGCGCATTGCAGGTGCCGTCTTGCAGACCCAGATGGTATTGCACCCTCCTGATAGTGAATTGAAGAGAAAAAATAAAATTGATAGGTATCTGCGAATCAAGGGGCAAAACACACACGGTGACTCGCGGCTGCACATGCCATCATATGCTCCAACCAGTGAACTGGAAACAAAATCAACTGAAAAAAGTCACCTGTAGAGCCACAAAGAAACGCAAGTGACCACTTGCCAAACGCACATGGTGCTGTAGGTGCAAGTACGCTTTTAAGTTTTGTTGACCTACCCATTGACTGACCCGACTCGAAATTTGACCCGCAAGAGAGAATCGTACTCAAAATCATGTAATTCATAATACAGGATTATATGAGAACACAAAAACTCTAACTTTCTCAAAGAAATACGAGTACACAAATATTGAACCATAGGCTTGCCCTTCATGTAATTTGCCACTAATTTAGAGTCACCACCCTCAGAATCACTAAGGATTTATGGATAATGATGTAGGCTAGGGTTAAGGTGAGGATTCATTTTTTCTCAAGTGACTAAACCTCCCTAACGCTATTCATAAGCATTCAATGCAACACTCAAATTTTTGGACATTAACTTTACCTTATTTCTCCCTCTCACAACCCAAGTTTTCCCAGAACTACTCATCCAACACCCCTTTGTCAAACTCATTTGGTAGCACCAATCTCTTTTTTTCTTTTTCATTCATTCATCTCGTTTACATTTTTGAAGCAATTTACATTGTAAGCAGAGCTTGCTACCTTGCTTTGAAGATCAACTCCTCTTTTTCACATTTCATGCATACACTCCCAAACTTAGAATTTTGCCTATATCAACATTTCATATTCCCCCTTCCCCCAAACATAGGCTTTTAGCCTACATTTCACTTTCTAGCCATTAGGGAGGACGAGGGGCAAGATAGAGGATCCAAAATGGGTTAAGTTATTTAACATAAGGTTCCAAAAAAAATTATAAGCTCAAAGGGGTTAACTAGGATCATTGTAATGGGAAGCAGATGTGGGTAAAATAGCTATTCAAAAAGGTCCTAGGGTTAACTTCCAAGCTAGGCAACATCTAGGATTTTTCTTTGAATCACATTCGGGGAAAATTCTAGACAACACGCATGCACAAGAACGAAGTAATCCTTACCACACAAAGCATTACAACACAAGAATTTCACAACTAGTCTAAAAATCAATTGGGACAAATGACTTTTGACAAGCTATTTCGAGTTCTACACACTCATTTGTGAATCAATCAAGCCAAACGGGGAATGTGCAAGTCATGACAAGAGATTGCTTTTAACAAAAATCATTTTCCCCTCTTTTATTTAATTTGCAAATTCTTTGCCAAGAAATTTTTTAGTGAGCCCATTCGAGACAAGCAAAACACCGACTCAATCTAAACACTACGAATTTGTTAATTTCCCTTAACAAAGTCACTTTCAATCTATCATAGGGAATTGCCAACCCGGTTTGACACAAAAATAAAGAAAAGAAAATATTTTGATCCTTGGGAAAGAACCGTGGTATGAATAAAACCCTCGGAGTTTATACAACTAACTACTATTAACAAGGTGAAAATTTGAGTTACGTGCTCATGACGAATCATTGGAGAACTAGGCCCGGCGTAGGCACTATACGCTTTTGAAAATCATGGGTAGTGAAACAATTTGTTATGTAGGACTAACCCAGTAATTTAAGGCAACTCATTTATCTCATAATGAAAAGATTAATCCTGACAAGAGCGGTCAACCCGACAAGGGCACAATATAAAGCATAAGGTAAATCATGAGTCGAATAAAGATTACAATCATCTAAAATCATCCAACCTCACCCCAAACTCATAACAAAGCATTTCCCTCAATGCATAATAATAAAACAAAAGTAATGGGTATGAGGACTCCCTGTAGGATCTAAGAACGAGGATGACATCTTCTATTATATTTCTAACTCCACTTTCTTGCAGGCTCAGGTTTCGGAGGAATGTAAGAATAGGCTAGATCAATCTTGAAATTGGCAATGGAAGGAATCGATGGGTCCCAAGCTACCTAAAGTAGCCTATTTGGATCAACAATTTCCCATCTATCTGTATGTGTCATCAACTGGTGGAAAGATAGGGTAGGAGGGACTCAACTATGGCCTGTATATTGATGCTCAATATTTACTTGGTGCAGTTGAATATATTGCTAAACTTCTTGTGAGGGCCCTGGATGTTGTGTAACCTCTGCATCAGTTTTCTCCACCTCTTTATTTTTATTTTGTCTGAGATTTTCAGGCGAGTCATCTCCCATAAACCAATCATCTGAAGGACTCCTATCTCTTCGAGGTGATGCTGAAGTAAGGGCTGGTAAATTTAATTCCAATAGAGGAGCCCTCGATATAGTTTGGCTTACTTTTTCCCTGAGAAAATTAACAGCTTCTTCCACTGTATCAACCCGATCACACAGTTTAACCAAGCTACTATTTACTGGCTTTAAAGCTGACTTGATAGCTCCATATCTCTCCATTGGTTACCTCTTTCCCAGTTCCAACATTGATTCTTATCTTGAGATCACCAAGGGCCTTGATTTGTACCTTGGTAACCCAGGCGAGAACCCATCATTAGAAAACAAGCTTCTTCCTCCACCGAAGAGTAAGCACCCTCATCATGGCCTTTGGAACCATAAGCTCCAATGGTGTTTACGCTTTTAGTCCTAGCTCCCATCATATGCTTAGCCAATAACTCAATTTGGGTCATCATCTTAGCCATGGTTTCATCTTGTTCTTCCTCTTTCCTTTTTATTTCATTGGTCATGATAGAAAAAGTGACACCCATTGTCACATCGGCCTCTCTTGTGTGCCATTCTCTATCAGTCTTCACCATTCTATCCAAAAGAGCTGAAGAAAGACCATAAGTTTGATCCATGATAGATCCACCCATAATATTATTAGCCACTGACTTGTTCATTAAATTTAGTGCCCAATAAAAACTTTGGAGTAGAACCCCTTATGGTAGGCCATGGTTTGGATATAGCAACAACTTTTTCTTGAACCTTAACCACACCTCATGCAATGGTTCATCCGGCAATTGGAAAAAATTTGTAATATCATCTTGCAATTACAACTTCCGTGAGAGAGGAAAGAACCTGTCCAAGAAAGCCTCGACTAACTCATCCCAAGATATAATAGAGCCCTTGAGGAGATCTTCTAGCCATGCATTGCCACACCCGTGAGGGAGAATGGAAATAATCGGATTCAAATTGACTCTTGACTAATGTTGTTAAAAATGAAGGGCTGACATATTTCTATGAAGTTTTAGATGTGTCAGTTGGCATCATCACTTGCAAGTCCTCCAAACAAGCCCTTCATTTGTAATAAGTGAAGCATTGTGCTTGTCACATGGAAAACTGCATTGCCAATGGTGGAAGGAAAGCGTATGGCACCTGCGGCACCATGAACAATAGGCTCGTTCTCCACATCCATAAATCCATCCATGCTGCCTTGCTCACTAGCTTGCCTCATAAGTCGGCTATTTTCAATACCATAAATAACAAAAATGTAAAATGGAACAATATGGTAAACTAAAGTGAATTAATAGACAATAAATGGTACATCAAAATCCAATCCTTGGCAACGGTGCCATTTTTGATGGTGCTCAAAACAACTTTCCCAAAGGAGGTGGTAGAGATGATTAAGAAAACAAATAAGCAGCCCAACAGGATGCCGGGGTTGAATCTATGGAGATTGGTATGGAGATTTACCAAAGATTGTCAAGTAGATTCAAAAAAGTAAGCAAATAGTTCAAACAAGTAAATAAAAATTAGGGAAAATGGTTTGGGATTTAAGATTTGAATTGTAACAACTAATTGACGTAAACACAAGAGTTTTAATCAAGAGAGAAAGTCAAGGGGTGTACTTATGATGGGGTCATACAATGGGATAGGGGTTGATTATTCAAGAAAATTCTCAATCATAATATGGGTAGCCTTGGTCATAATTATTCTTAGTTGTCTTTCAACCCACTAAGTATATATACACTATGATCTCCTTCGAACCCCATAGTTAAGAAATTAAACCAACCAGTAGGTTTAGGTGAGTTAGTCTATCTCTAGCCCCAACTCTTAGGTGGAAATTTCCTTAATCAAGCTATTTCGACCCTCAATTTATGGTGGAAATCCCAAATCCCCACTATTGAATTCTTACCCAATTGATGAACTTCTTCTTCAAGCAAGCATACAATTAGTAAGCTAAATTAATGTTTGCAACCACTAATTTTATAATGAAAACATAAAGAATTAAATAGACCTATACATAATAATCAATTATAAAAGCAAATAATCAATACCTATTCCCAAATTCAAACACCCATCATACACACACCCCTAGAATTGAATTTAGCTACTCATAATGAAGAAATAAGAGAATATACCAAATGGGTGTTTAATAATTCCATTTATCTTTAATAACTAGTTTCAAATTCCAAGCCTAATGTATCAACAATGGTGTATTTCTTTACAAGGAAGAAGAAGAATTTGTAGTCTAGAATGTACTCTCTTCTCTATTATATTCTCTGTTCTATTTGGAAGTTGAAAAAACTATAGTGTATTCCTTTGCACAGATCCCAAAAAGGGTCTTGGAACCTTCCCAATTATGCCACACATTTGGAAAATTTTGCCTTCAAGGCATGTGTGAAGTAAAGGGCGACGACACCTGCAGTCGCCCATGATGACTTGCGGCTCGCAGGTGCCAAGTTGTCAAGGCAGTGAATTGCGAGTTACTTGCAATCCTATGTGCAAGGTGAAGGGTGATCGCCCTTGGCCACTTGTGGCTCACATGTTGCTATCTGATCAGGTAGTGTCTCAGTTCTCATGTGCAGTGGCACCTGTGAAATGCAGGTGTTCTCTTGCTGCTCGCATGTTGGCTCTCACCTTATACAACAGATTCTTTCTCTTTCGATCATTCTTGTAACTTGTCTTCCATTTTTAGCTCCTTTGGGTTCAAATCCTTTTCTTCCTTTAATTGACTAAGAGTTCCTGCATATAAGACAATAAAGGTATAAAATACTTTTGAATCGCATCAAATCAAGGCAATAATTCAGGAATAAAGGCTAAATAATTTGGTAGATTACCAACTTATCAACCATCCAATTGAAATATTGTGTAATCTTCTCCATGTGACTCAACCAAGTCGAGGATATGCAACCTCTCCTGGCAACTAACTAGATACTCATGAGCATCCTCTCTCGTAGCACTAGAAAACCTTATAGGACCCAATCGAATGAAACAACCCAGCATCTTTTTCTTCTCAGAAGACATAACAGACCTAGTTGGAATAGGTAGAGCAGCCGATGGAATAGGCAACACCTCTAATCGGGGAGCTACAGTAGCAGGCTGTGCTCTTGAACCCTGTACCACTGCCTGGGCTAAAGTCTGTGCCTCATACCTAACCTGTGGAATAATCAGAGTACCTGGTGAAGCCTTAGGCTGTGACATAACTTCTAGAAACCCAAGGAGACAGACCAATATATCCGATAACACTCGGGTAGTCACAAAACTTGCCGGAAACTATGCTGGCCCCATGCCCTTTGACTAATACTGCACCTCCTCTAGCTATGTATCCGGCTTTGGTGACAGGAACCTATTCTAGGCTCTAGCTGGTATCGCAGTAGATATCCTACCTCTACCTCTAGGTCAACCTCTAGCCCATCCCCTAGCTGAGGCTCTAATTGCAGGCGCAAGAGCCCTTTCCTTGCTAGCTGTCGATCTCATCTGAACCATATGAGAAAGAGTGGAACAAATGACATTTAAAAGTGGATAAGATCAATCAATCATGATAAGGAATCAATCAATGGAAATTTTCATAAGGATTCCCTATAGCCTCCCTTAGATAGGATACGGATGTTATCATACTAATCCACGAGACTCTACTAGACATTTGTTTTTGTAATTGTAAGACTGGTGAACCTAAAGCTCTAATACCATTCTGTCACAACCCCGAATCAGGCCATGATGGTGCCAACTAAAACCCCCTAGTAGGCAAACCAACTCAAGAACACGATACTATGAATAAGTACTAAACTAGAATAAGTGGAAACAAGATAATAATAAGATAAGGGCCATCAACATAGATATATGTACAAAATGGTGCCAAAATGTACAACAGGCCTTAAAGAGACCAAGGAAGACAAAGTATATACATATAGAACCAAACTCCAGACCTAGTGTCACCGGTACAAGGCGTCTAAGTATAGAAATAGTGCTATACAAGGTACTACTATCTACCAAAATAAAAAATACAGATAGTATGAAAAGAGGGAAAGTAGTAAAATCTTTGGACGCCGAGAGATCACAATGATTCGAATATTAGCTGGCCTCGAATGAGTGGATCTTCAATGAAGGCGGCTCGTACTAGGTGCTGTATCAGAAAAAGATGCAGAAATATAGTATGAGTAGCAAGACATGGGGTACTCAGTAGGTATCATAGGCCGATCGAGCTCAGGAGATAATATATATTATAAGAGACAAGAAGGTAAACTAGCTATCGGGATCCACCTAAGTCTAGTTATCACAGGAAACTGAAAGCAAGAAAATTACCCTGCTAATAGTGAAGATAATAATAATAAAAGCAGTAAGACCATTCAAAGTGCATACAAGATAATACAATACATCATGGGATGGTATGGTGCAGAAAAGTAAAAACCCCGAAAAGTGATTCACAGGCCGCTGTGTAGGCTCCACAAATCATCTTGCAGGCCTCCCTAGGGTTTATCAACATATACAATATAAGTTAAACTCAGATATATGCTCATCGGGCTGCCCAAAATTGTACCTCAGACTCATCAACAAAAACTAAATGGAAAAAAGGTCTGAAAACATCCCTCAGACCGAGTATAAAAAGTGGTATTTTCCTTTTCTTTCCAAATAGTGATAAAAATGAAGTATTGCTCTGAAATCTGAAACTATAGCAAAAGTATAAAATCCCATGTTATAAACAAAAATATCATATTTTCCGTCCAAAACTGTACCACTAGCTATGTAAATGCATGTGCGAGTATATGTGTGTCATCACAAGAGAATACATGTATATCTATATAATAAAATAGGTAAAAGCACCCTCCAAATAAGGCAACTAACCTAGAACTCCGTACAAATTTGAGTTGTGGCCTTAGGCCCACAATTACACAGTAATGACAATAAATACGGAAAACAGAACAATAAAGTAAGAATAACCACAAAATGCCTACTCTACTACGAAAAACTTCCTCAAGCCTATACTAAGGAATTCTAGTCTAACATTACGAGGCTACAACACCCTAGGCTAAGGATAAACATGAAAATTCTATTCTACAGTCTCAGAAATGCCCAAATATTTGAAAATAGGATTAAAGCCTAATTCTAACCTAAAACTTACCCTAACGTTCATGTAACTTATAACATATATAATCTAACTGATCTAAGTAAAAAAAGTTAAATTGTAATCTACCTCAGGACCAAACTATAAATATGAACCCTTACTCATGTGCCTTTCCCTTCCGTATAGCCACAAAATGCTGCCATGCTATCATAAATATAATCTAGGTGTCAAGACGAGAATAATGACACCCATATTGATATATGAAAATTCAGGTGTAATGACCCTCCATGTCATTTCTTTGTTTCCTTGCATTTTCTGTGTTTTGAATTTTCTCACAGCAGCTACAAGTTATTTATGACTTACCTAGACTGACGGTTCAGTACCCAGGCAATTCATTGGGGTCTTTATGACCATTTTCCAATTTTAGAACTCCAACTTAGGAAATCTTTGATTTTGGTCAACTTTCTTGGTAAACGCACTCGAAATTGAATTCTGACAATTTTGTTAGCTCTAAAGCATGGACTTTAGTCTAGTCAGACCTTTAGTCAACACTCAGAGAAGACGGTCTCGGATGTAAATTTCACCAACACCATTAGCTCTAGAATGTCAACTTTGGGCTAGAGGAACCATTGGTTCAGGTTCTGAAGCTTCTAGACTTGGTTTCGGCCCTTAGGATTCATTTTGGAATAGTTGGCCTAAAGGTTGATTTTGGGCGCGGGGTCCACTTTTTGCTAAATCGACCTCCAATGGGATTTTCGTAGATTTTGTTTGATCTGGAATGCTGTTCCTAATTGAACAGCTCAGCTCATTTGTGTTTGGGAGACTTCGAATTCATTCTCGGGGGCCCACCACTTGAAAAATCTGCCTTGGCATGGGTTGTGCTGCAGCTGGTTGCTGGTGTGGCGCCAGGGCGTCGCCTGGGCTGCGCTTGCGCCTGCGTGCCCGCCCACCTGGGCATGCCTGCACGCTTGTGCTGTGCCAGCGCCTCAGCGCTAGTGCGCCTGTGCATGCCTGGCCGCCTCGGCGCCAGCGCACCTGCGCCTGCATGGCCGCATCAGCACCTGGGCGTGGTAGCATTTAAATTGCTGGCCAGCCTTCATTTCAGCTTGTCTCTGCTTCTTCCAAAAGACATTTCTCCACCATTTTAACTCCAAAAATCACCATTTTTTCTACTGATCATTCCCAGCCCTTGGAGGATTAGTTACTTATGGTCCGAGCTCGTTCTTGGCCTCTAAACTTGGTAAGTTTCTTCGTTAAATTCTGGTTAATTTCATTAATTTTCCCTCTTTGACCTCCCTAGTTTGCGAGATGTTTGGAGCCCTTATGATGGTCCATTTTTGCTCAAATTTTGAGCATACACTCGTGGTATGATTGGGAACCTTGTGGTGATTTTTTGTTCTAGTTTTGGGTTACGGGGCCCACGGGCCCGCTTGTGACCCAAATATCGACCCGACTAAATTATTAGCAATATGGGTACTGTTAGCTTTGTATTGACATGTAGAGTATGTTATGATATTATGGCTGCTTGCGGATACTTCTCAGGAGAGATAAGCTCCAGTCTTATGGATTGGATTGTGCGTGCGTGCTCGGCTTTTCCGGTAGGTTATGGTTTTCTTTTTCTAGACTTTTCTCGTATGAGGTATGTGTATGATAAATTGCTAATGGTTGGTGAGATCTTGTGGTTTGCATATGTTTCTACTAGGCATATTGATTCTTGTAGGTGATTTAGGGGTCTTAAAGTAGATTATGGCTGGTAAATCTTTAGTATAGGCTATGACCTTTACGTAAGACTTGGCGTAAGCGGTGTAGCATCCTTGGGTTTAGGATTAGGTGCCTTAGCTTAGTTAAGTTGCTGGTGGTCGAGGTTGTTAGATTTAGTTAGCCTTAGCCTAGAATAGATAAAGGTTTGTGATAGAGTAGATGATATTGTTGTTTTATTATTATTATTATTATTCTTGCTCGTTTGGTGTTCTATTTATCATATACTTATGGGCCTGAGGCCATGGAGGCTGGATCGGTAGGAGCCCAGGTCAGTATGGTTGTGATTTGCTTAAGTTTCTATCTGTTGTATGCTTTATGGTTAGTTCCGGTAAGTTATTTTCCTTAGGCAGGACCTTTGGGGGTTGGTAGTTAGTATAGTGTTTTCCCTATTAGTATTTGTACTAGAATAGGTGGCTTTAGCACTCGTTGGGGTATTGTTCATGGTAGAGTAGTTCTTACTCAGCTTTTTGGCTATTCTTATCGTGTTATATTTTTATTTTTTGGCTTTGGTATGAGTATTTGTGGGCCTGCGGCCATGGTGTTGAGCTGGCAGGAGTCCAGGTTAGTACATTCTTATATTGAAGTATGAAACGCCCTATCTTGGTATAACTGTGTGCATTTACATGTATTCATACATACATTTAGACTGATTATCTTTCATCCCTTTCCACATATGATTGGGCTATAATATGAATTGATGGGAGTTGAATGGTATGGATTGATGGGAATTGAATGGATTGGTGGTTTAATAAGGAACTCTTCTCTTAACAATTGGCTTTCAAATTAAGGAAAGATTTCACTGGTTTAAGTTGATTGCTAACGTTTGAAAACCCAAAATACTTTCTTTTTAAATTATTGGAGCCCCATGGAGAGCGTCCCACTTTTATCATTATTTCAGGTTAATAAAAAGAGAAAACAATTTCTTTTACTATAAAACTTTGGATTTCTAAGGAGGAATGGTACATCAATGTTTTACTGACTTCTGAATGGGAAAATACTTCTATTTATGCACTTGGTCTGAGAGGTAGTTCTGAACCTTACTTTTCATTTATTTGTGAGATTATATCGATAAGCTCCGGCGGCCCCTTTGCATACATAGAGGGTTTTCCATTGTGGTATTCATTTCTATTTGTAAGCTCCAATGGCCCATAACAATACTCTGGGTTTTCTAATTATACGTGGATATTGTGGTATTGATAAGCACTGTCGGCCTGTATGGATATTACAGGTATTATGGTACGATATTGGTTGGTAAGCTCCGGCAACCCGTGAGGCGACTCAGGGTTTTATTCATTATTACATTGGACACATTTCATTTCATTCATTTACACTGCATATCATGATATTCCTTGCACATCTTTACTATTGAACTCCGTGTGTTGTTGGCTTGCTTTATTTGGGTTCACTTTCTGGACTCGAGGAAAATCTGATTTGGTTGTTGCTGGACTATTACTTTATGTCTTTCGTATTATTGCGATATTTCTCCTTTTTGTCTAGGCTTTGACCATTATATTTCTTTTCGGATCATCTTTCTTACCCTTGGGTTATATTTGCTTTTTGTTATATTTATATCTTGTTTGAGCTCAATCGGTCGATGATGCCTACTGGGTATCACGTGTTTTGGTACTCATACTACACATATGCATCTTTTTGTTGATACAGATCCTAGTACGAGTTATCGCCGTTGATTATTGTCCTCGTGCATGGTTGTTGACTGGAGACATTGGGTGAGCTCTTAGTAATTAGAGTTGATCCATCTCCCTCTACTTTTGGACTAGTATTCTACTGTACTTTTGGAGATTGTCGGTATTTTGTTGTATCTATCTAGAACGTATAAATTGTAGTAGCACTTGTACTGACTGATACTAGGTCTTGGGGGATTCTTATGTATTTTATTCCCTTCCCTCCGTTTTACTTATGCTGGTTTATCTTGTCTTCCGCTATTTATTGATATATCTTTCGCTTGGGTTTTTTCTTGTGTTAGACTATTACTTGCAGTTTCGGGCTAAGGGTTGGCTTACCTACTGGTGGGTTGTAGTAGGTGCCATCACGACTTGGAGATTTCGGGTTGTGACATCAGGGTGGAAATTGACCCTCAGGGTCCGCTTATGGAAATACAATTTTTTTACAATTATGTTTGCAATGGGTTTCTAAACCCATGCCCGAAATTTAGAAGAAAATAGGACATATTTTGGGGCACAAAATAGCTCCAAAAGTTAACTTAATCAAATGAATTAAAACAAGGAAATTTTACAGAATTTATGGAGGATAATCACAAAGGAACAACGGAAAATGAGCGGAGGGACATACTGAACTTATCAAAAATATTTTGGATTAAAAACTTTCTCAAACCAGCTCCTAAGCTCTTCTAACAATGGAGTTTTCAAGATAATGAAGGAGAAAACGAGGCTAACAGATTTTATAACTGCCAGGGGTCCTTCATTGTGAATGCAAAAGGATCCCTCACAAAAGCGAAGAAGTGCAACACCCCGTAACCCAATTCAGCTTTTTAAGTTAGAAATTCTGAAACTACCAGGAATCACGAGTCAAGTCTACTATTCGTGGAAGGAAATATGACTCACGGAAGTTACCCGTGAAACTAGCTCTGCAACTCCCACCTCTGGTCTGAGAACCATGAGTGGAGTCTACGGATCATGATTAGTTTCACGGGTCGTGAAAATCACCCGTGGAACTCATACTGAGGGCAGTCTATTTTCCAGGAACCACGAGTTGGTCCTATGGCTCGTGGAAGTTTTCAAGAGTCGTCCTATGGCTCGTGGAAGTTTTCAAGAGTCGTCCTATTAAACCGTAGGACCTGATCCACAGTATGAAATATTGGATCAGGAACCACGACTCGTGGAAGTTTTCAAGAGTCGTCCTATTAAACCGTTGGACCTGATCCACAGTATGAAATATTGGCTCAGGAACCATGACTCAAGTCCTTGAGCTGTGGTTAGTTCTACGGACCATGGAAAGGACCCGTGGAACCTGAAGCTGAGTTTTAAAACAACTTTTTCTTAATTAAGTTCCAAGGGTATTTTAGTCATTACCTATCCTTTTAACTCCTAAGTGAGGTCGTTTTGACCATTTTTAGCATGAATTCTAAACCTATTAGCCTAAGTCCCTCCTCATTACCTCATTCATCTCCCAAAAAGGAAAATAACTCTCTCACGCTTAAGGTGTCAAGCTCCAAGTCCAAGTCTCCTAGTCTTTTAAATTCAAAGTGGGTTAACTTCAATCAAGGTATGTGGGTATTCAACAATGGGTTTCTTTCAGCCTTGTTTCTAAAACCCCTACTTTCTATTTTGATTTCATGAACTTTCAAATTAGGGTTCTTACCCAATTATTATGGGTTTTACTATAAATTGCCTTCTCATGATTTTATTATGAAACTCTATTAAATTGCATGATTTTGCATGGGTATTTATATATGAACTCCTATTTCATGAATTGAAGGTTAATTATGGTGAATCGTACATGAATGAAGTGATTTAAGAAAATTGGGCAAATTGATAGCATGGTTTCACGAATTTCAAGAAAATGCATACCTAGTTCCTATGTTTTATGAAAGTATGTATTATTATGAAATTGAACTAAGGCTATGCAAGTTTTCAAGTTATGAATTATTATGCAAGACAAGACACCCGATGTGCCATCAATGCTCATGAATCATTTTTTTCTAAAACCAAGGTTCGTGAGTAGTATGAAGATCTGGGGTATGAACATGTTTATGAACAAGCTTGACATATAGATATGTCACATGAATATGAGAATTATGTTATATGTTTTGGGAGTAGTATTTAGCACCGAGCGATGAGGATTCTAGATAACCCAAGTCTAAAACTACGTTGCCACCGTAGGTTACCCTCTGTGGCTTATGACAGGATCCTTATGACATGGTTCTAACCTTGGCCAGTTAGGATAACCTTTTTCTGTGTGGGTGCATGACACTGGACTTCATGTCGCTCAGCATGGTTTATGTCGACTAAGAGAAACTCCCACTTGATTATTTTCAATCTATGAAGTTATATGATATCATACTTTGAATTTTAACCTTGCTTCATGTTTTATGTTTTATATCTTGATAATTCTCTTATGTTATTTATTTATGAAAAGGTTCACCTTAAGCATGTTTTAAGTATGTTTTTATCATGATCATGGATATCTCACATACTCGGTACATCCTATAGTACTGACGCATATTTAGTACTGCATCCTCTTGATGATGCAGATTCAGGTGTTTCCCATCAGGCTCGTGGCTAGACAAAGCCGAATATCCAGTCAGTGTTGGTGAGTCCTCATTGTTCGAGGGCTAGTTATGACTCTAGTTTGTTTAGACTACTTATTTTTGTTGTTTGTATTAGCTAGAGTCTTGTCCTAGTAACTTCTTATGTCATGTATAGATTATTTTCAGACATAGACGATATTCGGGTCTTCTTCGAATCATGTTCTTTTGATTTTATCTTATGGATTGAGTTATCTAATTCGTATTATGCTTCCGCTATGCTTAATTGATATACCTAAGTTATGCTATGACCAAGGGTTGGCTTGGGGCACTTGTGGTCCCAGGTCCCGTGTTACACCCAGGGGGTAGCCTCGGGGCATGACAAACTTTGTATCTGAGCCTCAGGTTCAAGAGTCCTAGGATGTCTGAAAGCAACATCGAGTAGAGTCTCTTTCATGTGTGTTAATGTGCCACACATATGAGAGGGAAGCTATGAGGTGTCTTAGAAAACTTCACTTCTTTCATGATCATATCGTGCGATAGAGCTTGACTCTAATATTTCTCTAATCCTTACCTTGTATGTTTCAGATCATGCCTCGATGTGCTATGCCTCACAGAGCCGCTCGGAATGCTGCCCCTTAAGTTCTGGCCCTAGAGGTCACGAATGAGGAGTTTAGGAATGCCATCCATTTGCTAGCCTAGACCTTGGCTGCTAAGGCCAACCAACCGACTCCTATCCCCATTAACTCTCAAGGTGGGTTGGCGGCCCAAGTTCGTGATTTTATCCGTATGAACCCGCTAGAGTTTTAGGGTTCGAAAGTGAATGAGGATCCGCTAAATTTATTGATGAAGTTAAGAAACTCTTTGATGTGATGCAAGTGGTTAGTATTGATTGTGTCGAGCTGGCATTCTATAAACTCAAGGATGTAGCTCATATCTGGTTCACGCAATAAAAGGAAGCTAGATCTAGGGACAAGGTCCATATAACTTGGGAGAGTTTCGAGAGAGCCTTCCTTGATCGGTTCTTTCCCCGAGAGTTGAGGCAAGTGAAGACTGAGGAGTTTGTGAACTTGAGACAGGGGTCGATGTCAGTCCAAGAGTATGGCTTGAAGTTCACTCAGCTGTCTAGGTATGCCCCCTCTATGGTAGCGGACCCACATGATCAGATGAGCAAGTTTATCTATCGGGTTTCAGATTTGGTGAAGAAAGAGTGTAGGTCTTCTATGCTGTTGAGTGCTATGAACATTTCTAGACTCATGACCCATGCTTACCAGATCGAGGGAGACAGGCTTAGGGAGATGGCTAGGGAGAACAAGAGGGCCAGATCGAGGGTTCAGGTTTTGGTCATCAGACGTCTGGTTGTGGACATCGTTCCTCATTCCAGAAGAAGTCATCAGGACCCATTCATTTTTCTGCTAGTGCTTCTACCCAGGCCTAGAAGCCTCATCATGATCAGACTGGTTGAGGATCTGGTTCCTATTCATAGTCTCAGGGGAGTGTTGCTAAGGGATCTTTCTACCCTATTTGCAGCAAGTATGGGAAGACTTACCCTGGAGAGTGTCGTTTGGGCACAGGTGCATTATGGACAGGTTGGACACATTATTAGAGACTGCCCTTTAGCTAAGAAGGGGCAGGGAGGTAGTAGGGCTCAGTCTGCTCCAGCAGCCCCAGGAGGTCGACCAGCCCAGCAGGACACAGCTTCTAGTTCTGGTGGTCAGTGCCAAAACGCCCTTTATGCTATGTACTCTCGTCAGGACCAAGAGGGTTCCCTAGATGTTATTACTGGTATGTTGAAAGTCTTCTCTTTTGATGTGTATACTTTGTTTGACCCTGGTGCCTCCTTATCTTTTGTAACCCCTTATATAATATGCAAATTTGAAGTATGTCCTGAATTGCTTTTAGAACCCTTTTGTGTTTCTATTCCTATTGGTGAGTCAGTCTTACCCAAAAGAATCTACCGAAATTACCCTATCTCTGTCTTTCATAGAGTCACTTCAGCAGATTTAGTAGAGTTGGAGATGACAGATTTTTACGTTATTCTTGGTATGGATTGGATACATGCTTGTTATTCTTCTGTTGATTGTCGTACTCGAGATGTCAATTTCAAGTTTCCAAATCAACTCGTTTTAGAATAGCAAGGTAGTCCCCCATCCTTGAAAGGTCATTTAATATCTTATCTTAAGGCTAGAAAGATGATTTCAAAAGGGTATGTTTATCATATAGTTTGGGTTATGGACACGGAGTCTGGAGCCCCGTCCCTTCAGTCTATTCCCATTGTGAATGAATTCCCAGAAATATTTCCCGAGGATCTACTTGGAGTCCCTCCTGAGCGGAAAATTGACTTTGGATAGATCTTCTTCCGGATACAAATCCTATCTCTGTTCCTCCCTATAGGATGGCTCCCGCTGAACTGAAGGAGTTAAAGGATCAGTTGAAGGATCTTCTTGATAAGGGTTTCATTAGGCCTAACATTTCTCCATGGGGTGCTCCAATCTTATTCATGTGAAAGAAAGATGATTCCCTCAGAATGTGTATTGACTACCGTCAGTAGAAAAAGGTGACAATCAAGAATAAGTATCCCATTCCTAGGATTAATGACTTATTCGATTAGCTTCAGGGTGCCAGTTTCTTCTCCAAGATCAACCTTAGATCCGAGTATCATCAGCTTTGTGTTAGAGAGTGTGATATTCCGAAGACAACCTTCAGGACTCGGTATGGTCATTATGAATTTATTGTGATGTCTTTTGGTCTAACGAATGCTCCTGCAGCTTTTATTGATTTGATGAACTGCGTGTTCAAGCAGTATCTGGATATGTTTGTGATTGTTTTCATTGATGATATCCTCATCTACTATCGGAGTGAGGAGAAGCATGCAGACCATTTGAGAGTTGTGTTGCAAACTCTCAAGGACCGACAGTTATTCTCTAAGTTTAGCAAGTGTTAGTTTTGGATGCAGTCTGTTGCTTTTCTGGGTCATATTGTGATTAAAGATGGTATTCGGGTTGATTCTAAAAAAATAGAGGCAGTAAAGAACTGGATTAGACCCATTCCCCCGTCTGATATTAGAAACTTTTTAGGTTTGGCTGGTTACTACCGGATGTTTATGGAAGGATTTTCTTCCATTGTTGCCCCTTTGACTCGATTGACTCAGAAGAAGGTAAAATTTCAGTGGTGTGTGAGAAGAACTTTCAGGAATTGAAGATTAGATTGACCACAACTCCAGTGTCAGCTCTACCCGAGGGCCTAGATGATTTTATTATGTATTGTGATGCTTTAAGGATTGATTTGGGTTGTGTTTTGATGAAACATGGTAAGGTGATTGCTTATGCCTCTAGACAGCTTAAGACTCATGAGAAGAACTACCCTACTCATGATCTTGAGTTAGCAGCCGTTGTCTTTGCTTTGATGATTTCGAGACATTACTTGTATGGGGTGCATATGGATGTATTCACCGATCATAAAAGTCTTCAGTATGTGTTCACTCATAAGGAATTGAATTTGCGACAAAGGAGATGGCTTGACCTCCTTAAGGATTATGACATGAGTGTGCTTTACCATCTGGGTAAGGCCAATGTTGTGGCAGATGCACTTAGTAGATTGTTGATTGGTAGTGTGTCTTCAGTCGAAGAGGGAAAGAAGGAACTGGTTAAGGAGGTTCATAGGCTAGCTCGATTGGGAGTTTACCTTATGGACTCGACAGAAGGTGGTGTTATTGTTCAAAATGGTTCCAAATCATCCTTGGTAGCAGAAGTGAAGGCAAAGCAAGACATTGATCCCATTTTACTTCAGCTTAAGGGTGCAGTCCATCAACAAAGGGTTGAGGTTTTCTCCTAAGGGGAAGATAGTGCGCTTTGTTATCAGGGTCGACTATCTGTGCCAGATGTAGATAGGTTGCGCCAGCAGATTTTGACTGAGGCTCATAGTTCCAGATATTCCATTCACCCGGTGCCACCAAAATGTACCGTGATCTACGGGAAGTCTATTGGTGGAATGGTATGAAGAGGGACATAGCTAGTTTTGTGGCTAAGTGTCCCAACTATCAGCAAGTGAAGGTAGAGCTTCAGCGACCGGGTGGCATGATTCAGGATATTGACCTTCCTACTTGGAAGTGGGAAGCGATCAATATGGACTTCATTACAGGTTTGCCTCGTACTCGAAGGCAACATGATTTGATTTGGGTGATTGTCGACCGGATGACTAAATCATCCCATTTCTTGGCTGTTAAGACTACGGATTCAGTGGACAACTATGCCAGACTCTACATCCGGGAGATAGTTCGATTGCATGGTGTTCCTTTGTCCATTATTTCAGATAGGGGTACTCAATTTACTTCTCAGTTTTGGAGATCGTTTTAGAGAGGTCTTGGTACTCAGGTGAAGCTTAGTATAACTTTTCACCCTCAGACAGACGGCCAGGCAGCGCATACTATTCAGACTTTGGAGGATATGTTGAGAGATTGTGTGATTGATTTCAAAGGTAATTGGGATGATCACTTACCTCTTATCGAGTTTGCCTACAACAATAACTTTTACTCTAGCATCCAGATGGCTCTGTATGAGGCACATTATGGTCGGAGGTGTAGATCTCCTATTGGTTGGTTTGAGGTAGGTGAGGCAGCTTTTATTGGCCTAGGTTCGGTGCATGAGACCATGGAGAAGGTTCAACTTATTAGGGAGAGGTTGAAGACCGCTCAGAGTCGACAAAAATCATACGCGGATGTGAGGAGAAGGGAATTAGAATTTGAAGTTGATGATTGGGTTTTTCTAAAGGTGTCACCCATGAAGGGTGTGATGAGATTTGGCGAGAAAGGGAAGATTAGTCCCCATTTTTAGGTCCTTATCAGATTCGGAGGAAGGTTGGTAAGGTTGCTTCTGAGTTGGATTTGCCATCTGATTTAGAAGTGGTTCATCCTGTCTTTCATGTTTCCTTGTTGAAGAAGTGTGTCGGTGACTGTTGACACCCAATTTTGACCTCTCTATACCTCTCTCGGGCTGTTGTTATACTAGTTATTGTTATTTTTAAGCTTAATTTTCCTCACGTATTGCTTTTATCTGCTAAATAAATCACGTGTTTTATTGACGTCTTGACACTTCTTAAATTCGTATGCAATTTATAAATATATAATTTATTTCTTAATTATTACTATTTTATCATAAATTTCGTATAATATTATATGTCATTAATTTTACGTACAATATATATACGTAATTAATTTTAAATAAAATTCTTCGCTTGATAATTATCGTTAGTTATTATTTTATCTATTAAATTATATATACGTAGTATTTTATTTATTAAGTAGCAGCCCAATTTCAATTTTCTTCCAAATTTATTTAAATTCTAGCCTCCTTTTATTCAATTTATTTCAATTCTAGCCTAAAATTGAGTCAATTTGGATTCAATTTCAAATGCCCAATTTCAATTCCAATTCGGGTACCCATTGACCCGTCTGACCCACTCCAAAACCCATCCATTTAGATTAAATCTCAGTCGTTGATCTACTACAATCAACGGCCAAGATCACTTCACCCTTTCTTTCCTTTTAAACCACACACCCCTCAATCCTAAGCCCCCATTTTTACTCCCACCAGCGGTCGCCTCATCCCCCTCTCTGCCATCACCACCGAAATGGTGAAGCACCGCTGCTCCACCATCTCTGGTGAAGCGGCCACCATAACCCCTCAGCCCTCTCTCTCCTTTCTCCGTTCTCCACCCATCTCCAGCAAAAATTCGCCACCCTGTCCTTCACTTCTCCATCAGCTCCACCAACTCCACCATAAAAACCCACCACTGCCATCACCCCCTCTCTCTTCTCTTTCCCCTCATCTCTTCTTTTCTCTACCTCAATTCCAACGAACTACCGGCGAAACCCTCACCCCCAAAACCCAAAGGTTTTTGCTTTTCTTTGATGAACGGCGGAGGACTCCGACGAGCCATTCAATGGATCTGGCAAATCCAATTGAGATCTGACTTGGAATTCATTTTTTTGTGCTCGAGCGTATCGTCTTTCACGATAACAGGTTCTGAGATTCAAAATCCTTTTTATGAATGTTTATGCATGGTCGATTAAGTTCATTTGTGTTTGGCTGTCTATTACGATATGTGGAAACTCATGATTCTTACAATTCTGAAATTTCGATTATGAGCTTACTTTGTTGTGAAAGGGATGTCTAAGCATGTTTTGATTACCATTTCGTATTCTCATCTTGCTCCATATTGTGGTATGACTGGTTGTTAATTAAGAAAGGCAGCTTATATTCATGTCTGGGAAAAACTATGCATCTTGTTATCTTGATTGATTATGGAATTTGGAATTCTCTTTGCTCATTTATTTGGTTACTCTAAGTCACAATTGATCAGTCTAAGCATGATTTATGTTTTACTTTCCTCGTATGAGCGAGATTGCCTCGATACTTGTTTATTTTTGCAAATTTGATTACTTCAATTTGGCTGCCTACTTCTTTACTAGAAATTGAATCTGGATAGTCTTGGGTGCAATTTGTTTTAATAAATTTTGATCTATTCTGATTATTTTCAGCATGTCATCATCCTTTTGATTAATTTATCTTCCCTATTTCGAATGAGTACTTGGATAATTTTGGTATGTGTTGGCTGGGTTGGCTGAATCACCTGGTTTTGGGAAAGGATTTGGGTATCGACAGATTATATGATTTGGCAAAGTCAAAATTGTTCAAATATGCTAGTTGATTATGCATGTCTATTTGGCTCCTCTTTATTCTTTCTTAACTGTAATTAGTAAATCTACACCTCCATTACATGAGATTGATTCCTTTTCTTAGACAAAGTGAATAATTTCAGCATGGATAATTATGGAAAGCTGGACACTCGAAATCAATCTTCCCTCATTTCTTTGATTCTTTTAAATTAGCTAGCCTTAGTACTTAATTGATTATGGTGAGTTTTATTCTAATTGCCCAAAATTTACCATGTAAAGTATTTCTTATTCTTTGTTTATTTCTAGACAGCTTATTTATGGGTAAGTAGAAACCTTCTGCTAATTGATTCTCTTAGTTAACTAAGGTAAATATTTTCTTGATTTATTCTGTGAATTATTTTCTTCCCTTAAGTGAGTTCTTTGCTTATAATATATAAAGACAATCTCTCCTTTCATTAGACTCGAGACTTTACACATTCACTATTACTCTCATATTGTTAAAAGAAGGCTCTTTTCTTTTTTGACAAACTGTTGATTGCTAAGTGTTGGGTCTCGAATCTCTTATATTATTTACTGCAAACTGGTATGTATCCTAATTCGTGTGTATAAATTATGTATATGATAGAAAGAATGACTATAGGAGTTTAAAGCTAATAACTTGTTGCCTACTTGATTATGTGATCCAAACTTTCACTACTTATAGATCATGTATTAGTTATATATATTACTGCCATGATTCTTTCTTGGTACTGTTCTGGTATATGTTGTATGAAAAGAGGGCCTTTATGCATCCTATACCCCTTGACATAGACAATGCCTAGAACCCTTGAGGTTCTCATGAAACTTTGCAATGTCAGAGATAAGTATCAAGGTTGCTATAAGTCCCTCTGGATTTCGTATATTTGTTTCGCATATTTGACAGGTTTTGTTAGAAGATGGGTTACGCGGTGAAGAGTTTCCTAGGATTCGGGGAGTCTTTAAAAGACCATTAAATTTAATTAATTCAGTTCTTTTATATTTATATTCATTCATTGGGTCTGTAATATTTTGTATAAACTCTGCCGATAAATGAAATAACTTAAGGGACTGCTATGGGGGAGAGGCAAACTACGTGCTATTTGCCCTAGTTGTTTGAAAACGCCTAGAAAACATGCCTATAGGTTTAAATTCGTTTCAGCTTTAAAATTAATCACCATGGCTTAAAACCTGTTTTCAATTCTTTTAGTTGTCATGCTTAAAAGTCAAATCGTTTTGGCAGTCCAAATTAGTTAGCCACTATTCCAGTTTATCAAATTCAGTTTAGCATGTCAAACCGTTTCAACATTTTTTTTTAGAAAAAATAAAAATTAGTTACCATGTTTGTCGAATTAAATAACCTCATAGTTTGTTTGCATATAACAATAATACATAGATATCATGCCTATAGGACTTGTTAATTTTCAGCATGCTAAATAACCAGTCTGTTTATAGGATTAAAACTTCAAATTGTTAAAACGATCATTCTTTTTATAGGAATAAAGTTTCATCATGTCAAAGTTAGGATCCATTTCTGCATAATGATGTTAGAAATCATGCCTATAGTATTGAATCTGTTCCGCATATCATACGACTAGAAATCATGCCTATAGGATTCAGCACGTTAAAATCATTTCAGCATGTTAAAATCACCTCGGCATGTTAGAAACTGTTTCAGAATGTTAAACTGGTTCAGTATGACTGTTTCAGTTTTTTTTTAGAACATTCAGAAACCACATCTATAGGATTAATTCAGGCTCAGCATGTTAAGTTAAAGATTCTGCCTATACGTTCAATTTAGCTTCAGCACATTAATTTAATTTGCTCTCATGCCTATAAAATTTAAAACAGTTTCAGCAAGCTAAAATAATCAATCATCCTGTTTGTAGGATTAGATTTATTTACGGCATGTTAAATAATTAGAAACTTTGTTCATAGGACTAATTAATAAGTGGCTCTGCACGTTCTCCATCCCTAGATATCATGCTACATAAAGTGTTAATTGTACGAATTGTGAGGCCTATGTGAGATCATTTATGTGCTACTTGTTTTACAGTCCATGTATGTTTTGATTGAAATTAATCCTGAGTCTAATTAAGTAGACTTGGAATCTTATTGTCTAGACCCATATCCAAAATAGTAGTCCAACGCCTCTTGGACATTAAGTGGGACGAGTAGGCATACTAGGGTACGATAGACTTTTCTCATTTTTTTTTAGTACGCACTTAGGTAAAATAATCTTAATAACTAACTTCGGTGGGTAGATAGACGGACATGATGGAAATTGACCCGAGCAGAATACGACAATGTCTTTGAAATTGTCTTCGGTAAATAAGCCGGGCGCTGATCCGAATAGGTTAAAACTAACCTAAGTTTAGTTCTTGTTTTATTATATGTTTGGGGTAGTTATCTAAATCACTTAGTAATTAGGTTTCTTTTTCTATATTCTTATGTTAATTCTGTCTTCTCGCTGATCTCCTTTTCGTTTCATTATTTATTTTAATTGCGGTTTATATGCATGATCTTTCTTCTCACTTAGACTGTTAGTAACTAATTTATCTACTTGCTTAAAATAAAGGTTTATTTGTTTAATTACTTAGTTAATAATAGGCTAATAAAACTGTTGACCCTTTGTTTATCACTTGATTCCCACATAAATAACGAATCCGGCAGGGATCCACATTTGTGGACCTCGAAAGGTGCTTAACACCTTCCTTTTGAGGTAACTTGAACCCTTACCTGATTTCTGGTGACGTAGACCTCTAAAATTAATTTAAACCGTTAGTTAGTTAGTATGGTGCCCTAACGCGCCTTTAATTTGTTAGGTGGCGACTCTTCACTCTTTTCTATCCAAAAAGAGTTGTCACGTCGATGGCCCATCTTTTCGCTAGAAAAATGGGGCGCGACAGTGACCCGACCTTGATTATTCCCTTGGATGATGTAGGTGTGAAGGATAGTCTCACTTATGAGGAGGTTCTTGTACAAATCCTTGACCGTCAGATTCAGAGGTTGATAAATAAGGAAGTCGCTTCGATAAAGGTCCTTTGGAGGAATCATCTTGTCGAATGAGCTACTTGGGAAGCGAAATCAGCCATGAAAGCCAAGTACCCTCACCTCTTTCCTTCTGATTCTGTTTCAACTTGAGGTAATAGTTTTCTCCTTAGTATGTTCCTCCGATCCTATTCCAGCGGTTCCTCTCATGATCCTAGCATGCATTCATGTTTTCGAAGTTGATTCAATCATGTTTTAAGTTGAAAAGTTCAGTTTTCATATTTATTCCTTGTTCTCCATGTTTTGTTGCTGGTTGGGCTGTTTCTCTTCAGTTTCCCTTATTTAATCTTTATTCGAGGATGAATGATCCCAAAGGGGAGATATTGTAACACCCCGAAATTCGATTTAGCTTTTTAAGTTAGAAATTCTGAAAATTCTGAAACTACCAGGAATCACGAGTCAAGTCTACGATTCGTTGAAGGAATCACGACTCGTGGAAGTGACTCGTGAAACCAACTCTGCATCTCCCACCTCTGGTCTGAGAACCACAAGTGGAGTGTACTGGTCGTGAATAGTTTCATGGGTCATGGAACTCAGATTGATTGCAGTCTATTTTCCAGGAACCACGAGTTAGTCCTACGGCTCGTGGAAGTTTCCATGATTTATCCTGTTAAATCGTAAGACCTGATCCGCAGTCTGAAACTTTGGCTCAGGAACCACGACTCAAGTCCCCGAGCCGTGGTTAGTTCTACGGTCTGTGGAAAGTACCCCTGGAACCTAAAAATGACATTTAAAATAGCTTTTTCTTAATTAGTCCCAGGGGTATATCAGTCATTACCCACCCTTTTAACTCCTAAGTGAGGTCGTTTTGACCATTTTTAGCGTGAATTCTAAACCTATTAGCCTAAGTCCTTCCTCATTACCTCATTCATCTCCCAAAAAGGAAAAGAACTCTCTCAAGCTCATGGTCTCAAGCTCCAAGTCCAAGTCTCCTAACCTTTTCAATTCCAAGTGAGTTAACTTCAATCAAGGTATGTGGGTATTCAACAATGGGTTTCTTTCACCCTTGTGTCTAAAACCCCTACTTTCTATTTTGATTTCATGAACTTTCAAATTAGGGTTCTTACCCAATTATTACGGGTTTTACTATAAATTGCCTTCTCATGATTTTATTATGAAACTCTATTAAATTGCATAATTTTGCATGGGTATTTATATATGAACTCCTATTTCATGAATTGAAGGTTAATTATGGTGAATCGTACATGAATGAAGTGATTTAAGAAAATTGGGCAAATTGATAGCATGGTTTCATGAATTTCAAGCAAATGCATGCCTAGTTCCTATGTTTTATGAAAGTATGTATTATTATGAAATTGAACTAAGGCTATGCAAGTTTTCAAGTTATGAATTATTATGCAAGACAAGACACCCGATGTGCCATCAATGCTCATGAATCATATTTTTCTAAAACCAAGGTTCGTGAGTAGTATGAAGATCTGGGGTATGAACATGTTTATGAACAAGCTTGACATATAGATATGTCATATGAATGTGAGACTTATGTTATATGTTTTGGGAGTAGTATTTAGCACCGAGCGATGAGGGTTCTAGATTACCCAAGTCCAAAACTACGTTTCCACCGTAGGTTGCCCTCCGTGGCTTATGACAGGATCCTTATGATATGGTTCTAATCTTAGCCGGTTAGGACAACCTTTTTCTGTGTGGGTGTATGACAATGGACTCCATGTAGCTCAGCATGGTTTATGTCGGTTAAGAGAAACTCCCACATGATTATTTTCAAGCTATGAAGTTATATGATATCATACTTTAAATTTTAACCTTGCTTCATGTTTTATGTTTTATATCTTAATTGTAACACCTCAGAAATCAAACCAGCTATCTAAGTTAAAGTCTCAGAAAAATCTCAAGTTTCCAGAGACAACGAGTCAGTCGACGGTTCATGGTTTGAAACCACGGTCCATCATCCCAGCCGTAATCCCTGAAATTTCAAAAAGTCCATATCCCTCAAGGCAAACCACGAGTCGACAGGACGGTCCGTCATTTTGAAGTACAGACCGTGGTGTGACTCGTGGAATGCAATTATAGTAGCTCCAATAAGTATCAGTGGGAAACCGCAGACCATATTGACGGTCCATCCTTTGGGATGACGGACCATAGACCAACTTGTGGTCCCTGAAGATTAATTTTTCCAGCTTTTTCTTAAGTATGTCCCAGGGGTATTTTAGTTATTACCCACCCTTTTAACTCCTAAAGGATGTCATTTTGGCTACTTCTAGAAGGGTTTTCACCCTTATTAGCCTAAGTCCTTTCCCATTACCTCATTCATCTCCCAAAAAGGGAAAGGACTCTCTCAAGCTCAAGGTCTCAAGCTCCAAGTCCAAGTATCCTAAGTCTTTTCAATTCAAGTGGGTTAGCTCTAACCAAGGTATGTGGGTATTCAACAATGGGTTCCTATCACCCTTGTGCCCAAAACCCCATATTCTTATTTTGAGTTATGAGCTTGTGAAATTAGGGTTTTGATCTAAATTGGGGAAAACTTATGAAATTAGTTACTGTGCTTAAATTCATGGTTTCTCATTACCTATTTACGATTTGATCATGATTTCTCTATTAGATTCAAAGGCCCAAGCATCAAAGTTGATTTCTAGCATGATTTCATTGAATTGCATGTTTTTAAGTGAAATTGGGCATGATTAGATATCATGGCTTTATGAATTTATAAAATTGCATGTCCAATTCTTCAAGTACGAATTTAGAAAGAAAAGCATGTTTTGGACTATGGCTATGTTAAGCTTCATGAACTTATGATATGAGAATTTGCATGATGTCTGATGCATTTTCATGCTTTTCGAACAACATTTGGCATGAGATTGTGCCACTAAGTAATTATGAGCTATATGTACATATTTGGGAGTAGTATTTAGCACCGAGCGATGAGGGTTAGATTACCCAAGTCCAGAAACTCTGTTGCCAATGTAGGGTATGAAATGAAGTGGCCTATGGCCTTATGAGAGTGGATCCACATCTTGATAATAGTGTCCTGTGTCTTAGAAGGCATTAGGACAGCTTTGCCAACTAGGGTTGTATAGTTGGGGATGGTGACTCATTCCTTGGCAAGGTTAAAGTCAGCTTTACTAACTAGGGTTATATAATTAGATTCCATGTAGCTCACATAGTCTATTGTCGGTTATAAAAAACTCCCGTATGAATGATTTCAAGTTTTCTAAGCTTTATGATATCTTATTTTGAAGTTTTGACTACGAACTCATGCTTATTACTCAAACTATGATACTTACTTATGACTTCTTCGATTATACATGAACTTAGTTTTCAATTATATTTTAAGTATGCTTTTATATTATTTACGCATATCTCGCATACTCGGTACATCCTATAGTACTGACGTATATCTTACGCTGCATCCTTTGATGATGTAGATTCAGGTGTACCTCCTCAGACTCGTGGCTAAAGTTTCCCAGTCACTCCCAGATAGCTGTTGGTGAGTCCTCTTAGGTCGAGGACTAGTTATGTTTTTAGCTTATGTTAGCTTTTTATTTCGTACTTCGAGTTAGCTAGGGTCTTGTCCTAGCAACTCTTTATGTCATGAGTAGAGGCTTTTCAGACATAGACAGTATTCGAGTTTCCTTATGGATCTAGTATTTCTATTTGATTTGATTATTCATCTATACTATTTCGACTTTATCTATTATGCTTCCGCTTATCTTTGTTATGCTTGAGAATGCTATGACCAAGGGTTAGCTTAGGGCACTTGTGGTCGCAAGTCCCGTGTTACGTCTAGGGGGTAACCTCGGGGCATGACATTGATAATTCTCTTTTGTTATTTCTTCATGAAAAGGTTCACCTTAAGCATGTTTTAAGTATGTTTTTATCATGATCATGCATATCTCACATACTCGGTACATCCTATAGTACTGACGCAAATTTTGCGCTGCATCCTCTTAATAATGCAGATTCAGGTGTTTCCCATTAGGCTCATGGCTAGACGAAGCCAGATATCCAGTCAGTGTTCATGAGTCCTCATTGTTCGAGGGCTAGTTATGACTCTAGGTTGTTTAGACTACTTATTTTCGTACTTTGAGTTAGCTAGGGTCTTGTCCTAGCAACTTCTTATGTCATGTATAGAGGCTTTTCAGACATAGATGATATTCGGGTCTTCTTTGAATCATGCTCTTTTGATTTTATCTTATGGGTTGAGTTATCTAATTCGTATTATGATTTCTCTATGCTTAATTGATATACTTGAGTTATGCTATGACCAAGAGTTAGCTTGGGAACTTGTGGTTTCAGATCTCGTGTTATGCCCAGGGGGTAGCCTCGGGGAATGACAAGCAGTGATTGGTTGACCATTCCATCAAAATTGTGAGGGTCCCTTTCACGATCACGAAGAAGGAACCAAACTGGATCCACAGTTCCTTCATCCCGAATGTGATGAACTTCTCACGAATGCGATGGTATAGAAGTCAGATCATCACAAATGCGAAGGTCATATGGCGAATGCGATGAACAACTAGTGCCTGCACTAGCAACTTAATAAAGCTAGAATTTCACTAGATGGACCCTCGGGGTTCATTGTGAACCACGTGAACACAAACCAGACATGCTGCCCATCTGGAAACGACATTCCAAACTCAAATAGAATCATAAACATGACCAACATCGATCATCTTGATGAAATATTAACCGAAGTCAACACTTTGTTAGTTTTTCCTAGAAGTTACCCAAGTTTCCAAAATGTGTTTAGAAGCCTCAAGACCCGAACCACAGGGTCCCACTAGCCTAAAGTTAATGTTCTGGAGCTAAAAGTGTTGACGAAATTTCCATTCGAGCTTGTCTTCTTTGAATGTTGACCAAAGTCAAACCTTTCAGCTTTAGGAGTTCTACAATAGGGAAATTCGTCTAGAACTCAACTGAATGCCTCAAAAAGCATGCCATCCATCCCCACAAGTCAAACAAACTATAAAGAAGCTACGGGAAGGGCCAAAATGCTAAAAATACACAAATATAAGAAAATGACCATGAGGGTCATTACACTTCCTCTACCCTATCACCCTATAATATCTTGTTAGCATGTCTTGTTGGATTTTCCTCTTGTTGATTCCAAAAGCTATTGTCACCCATACTTTAGTATTGGTAGTAACTGATTGTTGTTTTTCCCACTAACTGTGTTATATTTATCATTTTTATTATCTACTGCTAGCAGTTCTTACTCAGAACTTATCTCCCTTTTAATACCCCTATTACTTTCTGGCATATTGCTAGTCTACTCCTCCACCTTCTTTGTAAAAGCCTCAAAAGTGTTATTTGTTTTCACCATCATCTATGTCTCTATCTTCTCCTTATTTCTAACTTCATTCTCAGCATTCTTCATTGTACTCATGTCATTAGGATTTTCAACTATCTTGGCACTTGTCAAAATTCTGGGTGGAAAGTCTCTTGTTTGTTATTGTTTGTTATGATGTTGTCTTTGCTGAATCATCTGATCCTTATTTATGTGTGTCTTTCCCTGCCCATCTTTAGTTTTGTCTTTCACCAATATGGATACTAAATAAGGATGAAGTATCCTACATATCTTATTTGCATGTCCCTTCAACTTGTATTTAGTACAGTATTTTGGTAGGACATCATATTGGATCTTCACCTTTTCCATCTGTGCCACTCCAGTGATCTCTTCTATAATCTCCATAATGACATTCTTGAAAAGAAAAATTGATGCCAAATCTAGTTGAATGTTAATTCACACACAATTGGAATGAATTTTCTTCAATTGTAATAGTTTCCTAGTAACTGATGCCAGTGAAAATTATAATGACCTTCGTGGTTATTTTCTTATTTTGTGTATTTTTACTATTTTTATCCTTTCAGTAGCTTTTATACTACTTATGTGATTTTTTTTGGGATAGGTGGCATGCTTCCTAAGGTGTTTGGTCAGGTTTAAGAAGAGTTTCTCAGTTTTGGAACTCTTCAAGTTGAAATGTTTGACTTTGGTCAACATTCTGAGTAAACGGGAACATATGAGAATTCAGTCAGCACCATTAGCTCCAGACGTGGATTTTGGTCTAGTGGGACCTTTGGTTTGGGTCTCGAAGCTTTCAGAATCATTTTGGATACTTGGGTGAGTTTTATGAAAAACTAGAAAAGTGTTGACTTCGGTTAACATTTCATCAAGACGACATCTATTGGTTATTTTGTTGATTCTGTTGAGTTTAGAATGTCATTTCTAGTTGGGTAGAATATTTGGTTTGTATTCACGAGATTCTGAATGAATCTCAAGGGTCCTTTCAGAGTCATTTTGGACTTGGTTGTATGCTAGTTTTTCCAGCTATTGATGCAGCTACAGTTACTTCTTCGCGTTTGTGAGGAGACCTTCATATTCGCAAAGGTCTATGATTTTGACCCTTCGCATTCACAAAGGACCCTCCATATTCGCGATGAAAGGGTTGGTTGAAACCCGTTCGTGGTTTGATAACATCCAAAGGCACTCAACAATTAAGAAGGTGGAAATGTTCGTTTGCAAAATTATCACCCAACTTAGGAGTTGGGGTCAAATTCCACAAGGATTAGATGCTAGATTAACCAAATTTTATGTATCAAGTCACACTAAGCATGCACAATGTATAAGATTTGCAAATAATAAATTGGGGGTATGTAAATGAGTGAATTGTATGAAGAGTGAGTAAATAGCAAGGTTAACACAATTGTTGACTTACAAGATTAAGAAAACTAGGTGTGTGCTTCATATTAATTACTTGCAATTGGGGTTGACTATTTGCCTTAATCTTAATTATAGCACGGATAGCCTTGGTTATAGCTATGCCAGTTGTTTTTCAACCAATAGGCATATTTCCCATGGGTTTTTCTCAAACCCAAAGGTCTACACAACTAATCAACCAAATAGCTTAAGTGGGTTAAACTATTTCTAGCCTTAACTCTTAGATGAGAAATCTCAAATCCTTACCAAGAATTCTTGCCCAATTTTAGCCTTTTTTCTCAAGCAAAACCAAAATTAGAGGTCTAAATCAATATTTGCAACCATCAATTATTTTATTAAAACTCTAAGGATTCAATGGATCCACACATAATAATCAATTTCAAGCACAAATAATCAACACCCAATAGCAATTTCTACACCCATCATGTATACACCCCTAGATAATAATTTAGCTACTCATAATTAAAGGAAGAGAGATTATAACAATTGGATTAACTTTAATTCCTTCCATTAATAATAGATTCAATTCAAATCCAAGCTTTCAATATCAGCAATGGTGTTTTCAATAAGCAAGAAGAAGGAGAAGCTCTAGTGTACTTCTTTAAGTTTACTCCAATATAATATCCAAATTTAGAAAATTCTATGTAAAATATTCTATACACAGATCTCCAAAACATCATTGGAAACCCTCCAAACACGCTAGGAAATTCTGGACAAAAATGCCCTTCGGCTGCCTTGTGCTTTACTTGTGCTACACTTGCGACCGTAGGTCTTGATCTGTGGAACACAAGTAATGGAAATCTTTGCTAGTTTCTTGATCTTCTCTTGCATGTCACCTATGTTTCGGAGGTGAGGACTTGCGGCACGCAAGTCCCACGCGACTTTCAATTAAGGAGCTTTGTTTCTGTTCTTCTCTTTACTTGGCTTTCTTCCTTAACTTGTAGCATGGGCTTTTGCCTTTCTTTCATTGCCTATTTGGGTTCATATCCACTTCCATCTTCAAATCCTATGAATGCCTACATATAAGATAACAAAGGCATAAAATCCATCTAAATAGCATAAGATTGAGGTAATAATTCATGCTTCAGAGCTAAATAAGTTGGTAGATTACGAACTTATCAAACCCCCAAACTTCTATTGCTTGTACTCAATCAAGACATTCACTAAGCACAGGATTGATTCAAGCTTCAAAAACACAAGGATCATACTATGACAACTACGATTAAACAAAACAAAACAAACAAAAAGACTCGATCAAAAGAACTAATCTCAATTGGTACCACCATGAGCTCAAGGCAACCACAATCATTTCAAAATTCTTTTCAAGAGACTTCACTTATTCATTCAAAACCAGGGAACTTTTTCACTTAAAACAAGATTAATTAGCATCTCATGTCATTGACACAAAACTTTCAAGGCTTTCCTCAAATTCACTTCATAACTTATCGCATTCATTCCCCTCAATTGAGGTCAAGACCTTACCATTTATCCTAAGGTTATAATGCCATTCAAGGCAAGAGAGAATCCCACTCACAATCATGCATTTCATAAAAATAGGGATCATAAGATAGCACAAAATATGCTCACTGTCTCAAAGAAATTCAAGTGCACACACATAGAATCATAGGCTTGCCCTTCATGTAATTCGCCACTAATATAGAGTTGCAAAGCTCGGAATCACTAAGGACTTGTGGGTAACTATGGAGGATAGGGTCAAGGGAAGGACATCATTTAGGATAAGTGACTAGAACCTCCCTAATGCTAACATTAGGCATTCAAGTACACCGCTCACATCATTGATTTGACTTCACCTTATTTGAACTTCTCACAACCCAAGTTTCTCCCAAAGCCCTATCTTCCCAACAACTTTGTTATACTCTTTTAGAATTCACAAGCAAGAGGTAAAACCACTCAATTCTTTTTTTTTGTTTCTTTCATCTTTTGATAGTTCCAAGCAATTCACAAGATTAGCATTAGGTTCTACCTCACATTAAATCTCATTTCTTCATTTAGGACACTATTGCACACACCCCTAAACTTAGGCGTTTGCCTACATCAAACATTTCACATTTCCATTCATCCCCCTCTCCCAAACTTAGGCATTTAGCCTACATCTTTATTTATCAAGCAATTAGGGAGGCAGGGTTCCAAAAGTAGAGGATTCCAAAGGGTAAAGGCATGTAACAAGGCTGTCAAGAAAAGTTCAAAAGGCTCAAATGTGTTTGACTAGGATCAATGTTAAAGGAAAGATATAGTTGGTAAAGTGACTATCCAAAGAGGGCCTAAGATCATCTTTCAAGACCAGGCAACATCTAGGATTTTGCCTTAAAGCACATTCTGGGCAAGTTCTAGATAACATGCATAGACAAGAACATACTTAACCTTAGAACACAACGTATCATAAAGATTCAGAAATAACAGTTATTCTCAAGCCCAATTAAAACAAATGACTTTTGACAAGCTATTCTGAGTTTCATGCAACTCACTTGTAAGAAAAAATCCAAACAAAGAATTTAATGATCATGACAAGACAATGTTTGAAATCATTTTCTTCTCTTTTATAGATTTTAAAAATCAATTGCCAAGAAATTTTTTGGTGGTCCAGTTCAAGACAACTGCAATACGGACTCAAAACAAATACTAAAATTGGTATTTTCCCTTAAGAAAGCCGCCTCTCAATTTATCATAGGAAAATTCCACCAGATTCAACACAATTTTTTTTTTTTGCTCCTTGGGAAACAACTGTGGTACAAAGAAACCCCTCGGAGTTTATTAAAGCTACTATCTACAAAGGCGATATTTCAAATTACGCACTCATGGATCATTTGATAAACAAGGCCTGGCAAAGGCACTAAGCGCAAATTTTAAAGGCACGGGTAGTAGGACAATTGACGTGTAGAACTGACCCAACACAATGGCACATTCACACGAAAGAATAAAAGATCAAGCCCGGCAGGGGCAATATCATAGCATAGAAAAATAAAAGCCCGATAAGGGTGATGTAACAAAATAATGCAAAACATACCCGACAAGGGCCAAATAGAATCTAAAAATTATAAATCTGGCCTAACAAGTGCACCAAATGTATAAAAATAAAACAAATACCCAAAACATCCAAGGGCCTACATGGGCACCAAAATAATCAATCCATCAAAATAAGCACACCTACCCCCAACAAAGAAAAAGCATTACCCCCAATGAATAATAATATAAAAATAGTAGGTAAGGTGCAAAGACTCTCTGTGATCACTAGGACAACGAATGCCCATCCTTCGAGGTCTACGAGGTTGTGGTAGCTGAACTAGGATACTGCTCTCGAATAGGGACAATATCATCCTACTAGATCTCATGTGAACTAGGACCAGTCTCCATAGAGTCCCACATAGCCCTTTGCATCTATAGGGACATAGAGACATCCTCATCTATCTCATTATCATCTGAAACTCTCATACTACCCAATAGCTCATCAATAGGACCCTTTTTCACATGAGGCACTTCCATGGCTTCATCCAAAAAAGCAAAAATTTAGAGTGGTCTGAATGGACTTTCATTTCAACTTACCCAAATCTCCCTATATCGAGGCAACTGACCCTTCAAGAGTATCAACTCAGGCACCTAGATTATTGATATATTTAAGAACTGATGCCAGGGAATCATTGACACATCTCTAAATGAAGGAAGAAATATTCATAGCCAATTCAACTACTTGACTATATCTTTCCTGAGTCATGTCCGCGAGCCTTTGTAGACCAATATGGGATAAAGGCTTAGAAGATGGTGGAGGACTAGGAGGTAGGATATACAAAGGAACATTTCCCAATATTGCAGCAGTAGGAATCTCAAAACTAGACGGGGTGTATGATGCCGCACCAGTGTCAGCAACTATACCTAAAATCTCTCTAAATCAGTGGGTGACCCCTCAGGCATGCCCAAATGTTTTGCCAGCTTCCTTTTTTTCACTTTGGGGGCATTTGCATCCCACTTCTTCTCAATGTCAATTACACTAGTGGCAGGGCATGACCGATCAGAAGGAAAGTAAGGCACATCGACCCTAGCACATAACTTGTTGATAAGAACAATGAAAGGCATGGCAGTGGCACTATGTTGGGCTTTCCTTCTGAACTGGAAAACCACAATCTCTCTGAAGTTCACATGGATACCCTTCATTATACAGGCAATCAAGATAGCATCTTTGATAGAAATAGTCTGATCATTCTTGGAAGGCATGAGATGAGAACAAACAAAGTCAACCCACAGCTTGGCTTCAAAGTTGAGGTACTGCCTAGAGATTTCACCAGAAAGAGTGACCCAAAGTGGCTGGCCCACAACAATGATATCCACTACCCACTTTAATTGAATCCTTTTCACTGCTATCTTTTCAGAGTAGATACCCCCTAGAGCTATAGGTGCGACCCAGCATATGGAATTTATGGCCTCTAGAGAAACATCAATCTCATTCCCTTGCACAATGACAGAGGGAAAGCAGGGGAAATCTTTAGTACATCTTGTATGCTTCATCGAGTCTTTCCTGTCTTGATAAGAGGCATAGAACTCGAGCACAAGATCTTCAAAATAACCTCCTAGCACATCTAGGAAAGGTGACCATTCCCGCTCAGTGAACTGCTTTGTGATATTAAGGAACTCATCCTTTAGCCCTTCTAAATTGAACCGTTTCTTAGGTGTGAATGATCGACTTGTACATAATTTGAGGTAATAGGGCCTCATGCCCTTGATGCAGAAATAGAGTATATCCTCCTCATTGACAGGTACAAGAAGAGCTTTAGGAACAATCTCCGGTGCCTTACCCTTGCCTTGGGTTTTTCCCTTGCTCTTGCTTTTGCTCTTGCTCGTGGATGGAGATTTGCGAGCATTTTTGTCTGGGTTACTCCTGTTTGAAGTCATGGCCTATAAAAGGATCTGAGTGACAAGAAAAGAGAAACTAAATATTTTTATATTTTTGGGGTTTAAGCAAAAGGAAACAACTAAAAGAAGATAAATAATAAAAATAAATGGAATGGGAAAAGAAAAGAGCAGCAGGGGCAAGCTTCCCAGCTCATGCATGCCACTTTCATTTCACAGGAGGGGACCTGCGGCATGCAAGTGAGACGCAGTGCTGAGGTAGTGGCCTGAAGGGTTTCTGGCCCACCTGTGCTTCACCTATGTTTTGCATGTGAAGACTTGTGAGCCGCAAGTGCTGTGCAAGTGCTTACCCAACACATGCATTGAACTTGCATTTTGCAAGGCAACACCTGCGATACTCAATTGTCAAATAGTGCAATTCTATTATTATTAAAGCATTAACTCTATATTTAGGAAATTATTTTGACCAAAATCAAAGCCTAACGGGTACCCAGACTTCCCCAAAGAGCTTTACCAACAAGGTTTCTACCACAATTGACAACTCAAACATAAACTCAATTATTTCCCTTAAGAACGTCACCCTATCTATCATCGGGAATCATCGAGCAACAAGGTTGATCACATCATAATGGCGCACAAGAATCATTCACTCTAAACCAAAGCGCTCATCAAATAATATAATCTAGCAATCCTATGTATGAACACAATGGTACTCATCTTAGCCAAAATTATCACAATTTCCATCAAAACTCAATGCAATGATGGTTTGCCCTTAAGAATGATGTCACCCAATCTATCATAGGGCCAAACCATGCATCACAATCGAGTGGGATTACTCAAACTTCACCCTCAACTAAAATTGTCACGTCATGAATGAGCACAAATAACATGCATTATGATTTAGAACACAATCCACCATTTTTAACATAACTTATGACAACAAAAAACACAAGTTGAACTTCACAATTCAAAAATATAAGAACTTTAGTGAATAGGGACTTTAACTAGAATGCTTTCACAAAAATTGCTCCTAATAAACAAAAATCTCAAGATTAAACTAAGAGGAGCATACCACAAGAGATTTAGAGTGAAGTGGATGAAAATAATTGAAGCTGGAAGCACTTTAACAAAGGTGATTCCAAAACATCACCGAAAAACAACGGTGGTGAGGGCGGTGGTAAGGAGGGAGTGAGGGGAAAAAGTTGCTAGTTAGGAGATTGGAGATATGGAGAATGGATATTTTTGGTGGTTGATAATGGTGAAATAGTTAACAAGAATGGGGGTTTAGAAGAGGAAGAGGCACGGGTCAACAAACTGGATTGGGTCAGTTAATGGGTTAGGACAAAATTTAAAAGGACTTATCGGCACCTGCATGGTACATGCGGCTGAAAGTGCAGACTTGCAAGCTATAACTTCCACACAGTTGATGCTTTTTACAACTTTTTGCCAAGGTACACTGTTTTGGACCTGCGTTACACTTACATGTTGCTGGTCACCACCTACGTTCTGCAAGTTTAGCGTAGATGCTATTTTTTTGAAATTCCTATTCCAAGTGTTCTACTTGTGACATGCGCTCCACCCACGTGCCGTGAGTAGTTACTTACATTTTGTAGGTGTAGAAAAGGTTCAGTCCAGTGTCTCTTTTGAATACTTTGCATTTTTCCAAGATTTTGCATTCCTAACACACCAAAAATAATAGAAAAGTGAAATTAAAAAAATCAAAAACACTTGGGTGGCCTCTCAAGAAGCGCTTGATTTAACATCGAGGCACGACGATAGTACCTCAAGGATTAATATGTGTCTGGAGCAATGTCAAGGAGATTTGCACATTTCCATTCAAATCTTCAGATGTGTCTCCTCAAAAGTATCACGAACTCTTCTTTTTTACAAGTATTCAACTCAATAGAGGTGGGGATTTGTATAGTTTCACTGGGACCAAGATAAACATCCACCAAGCGTAGTGTCTTAGGCATGCTAATATTCCTGGGGTCCCTCTTCTCTTGCTCATCATACACTATAAGACGTTCATTCGACAATTCCCCTCCAAACACTTCTCTGTAAGGTACCTCAACCATTTCATTCCGTGTATCAATCATGGACACATCTTTACACTCATCCGGTGGCTTCATTGATTGGCAAACATTGAATATGACCTCTTTATTGCCCACTTAAAATTTTAACTCTCCGCATTCAACATCAACTAGTCCTCAGCCTGTGGCTAAGAATGGTCTCCCCAAGATAATGTTCACCTCCAATTCTACCTCATAATCCTATACAAGAAAATTTTCTGGGAGGATGAACTTATCGCCTTTACCAAAACATCAATTAGTATGCCCACCGGGTGTTTAACTGATCTATCTGCCATAAGTAAACTCACTGGAGTTGTCTTGGGAGTTCCCAAGTGATTTATTGAATATAACAATGGGCATCAAGTTGATGCTTGCCCCAAGGTCTCACAAAGATTTGTTAAATAGATAAACCCAATGGTGCAAGGAATGGTAAAATATCTTGGATCTTCTCATTTTGGAGCCAAGTTGATATCTATGATCATGCTACAATGATGCGATACCTCCACCGTGCCCACATCAACAACCTTTTTATTTCTCATCAACTCTTTCATAAACATCACGTACCCAGGCATTTATAGCAAAGCTTCAACCAAAGGGATGTTCACGGACAATTTGCTAAACAAATCAACAAACTTTTTAAATTGAGTGTCCTCTTTCTTTTTGATCAGCCTATGGGGATAAGGAGGAGTAGTACACTTGGGCATTGGCAATGGAACATTCACATCTTTTTCCCCTTTTTCCTGCTTAATATCGGTCATACCTTGAGAAGGGGGAACCATATTTTCTTCGTTCAACCTTGGCATCTATTCATCTATATTCACACTCTCATCATCAATCAACCTAGGTGAAATGGGCTTCACTAACACCTTTGGAATCTCATCCACCTTCATCTTGCTCATAATATTCTTAGGTATATCAACCATACCATCTAGTATTCTTACACTTCTAGTGATAATTGCCATGCAATGGCCATCATTCTTTGGATTAGGGAGTGTGTCACTAGGAAGTGTACCCTTTTGCCTTGGGTTCATTTGAATCGATAAATGATTTATTTGGCCTTCAAGGTGTTTAATGGAAACCAAATGGTAACTCATGGTGTAATTAATGGTAGAGACCTCACTTTTTAACTCCCAAAAACCCAAATCCGTAGATTCAATACTTTTTAACACCCAGGCAAGCATATCTTCAATTTTGGATCTCACGCTAACACCCATTTGGATGGGAGTTGCATCAACTTTTAGAGGAGGAACTTATAGATTGTCGGTCTGGTGATTATACCTATCTCTTTCTCTATCATGATCCCTATCTCTTTATATAGCATCATTGTCTCTTTCTCTCTCACGATCTCAACAAGACACATCTCTATCCTTGCTCCAACCTTGGTTCCCCTACCGTGGTTGCCAAGGGCCTTAGTTTTTATGTCACACCCCAAACTCGATGGGCGCCACTGGTACCTAATGCCAAAACATAGGCTAAAGCCGACCCTGCTAAATTATTTGCCAATAGTGCATAGCAGCCACACACAATCAAGAAAACAAACAAGTATATCTCAGCTTAAAAATCAGCCCTCGGTAGGCAAGGCCCCTACCCAAAAGCTATAAACAGCAGAAAGGCAAACCTCTGAGACTCTGGCGACCCCTAGAAGAGAATGAGCCAGTCAACCTGCTGAAAACTCAGTTATGCTACCCGATAGGTCTGTATGATCATCGCTCAGAACCTGCAGGCATGAATGCAGTGCCCCAAGCAATGGGGCATCAATACACAATAATGTACCAAGCATGTAAAGCAAACTGAAAACTAAAATTTAACTGTAAAGACTGAATAAAAGGGCAGAAGTAAAACAAAAGTACAATAACTTACCTTCCTGCAATAAGACACTATCTAAAGCACATAGAAAACAATAACCCAATCTAGCCCCATAAACCCAACAAGTACAAATAGCATACAATCGCCATAAGTCCTAACAGACATAGACAGTTGCTAAATACCCATACTAGCTCCCTTACCTAGACCCAGTGATGATCTAATTTGAACTGTCTGAATGTACATGTACCATGAATCAATACAACTCTGAAGCTCTTTTTTACCATATAAGTGCTGCCTTGTAGGTATAGTCTACCTGTCTTGTAGGTATGGTATGCTCAGTCTGTAGGCATGATATGCCTGGCCCAAAGGCATGATAATGTAATGTAACTACTTCCCTGTAGGTGTAGCCTTCTTGTCGCGTAGGTATGGTCTTCCCGGCCTGATGGAACAGTAATATAATGTAACTACTATCCTGTAGGGACAACCTGCCAATCTAATATGTATGGTCTACCCAGCCCAAAGGCACGGTAATAGTAACCAGAATGTAGGCTCCAAAACCCTACAGTGTTAGTGTTAGCTGAGACTAAAACAAGTTCATAGGGAGCAGTAAAACAATAAAAACAACACAATAATACCATGTAATCACAGGTGACCTCAATACAATCATAGCATGTTTTTCTAGGCTACTAAGTAAGGAATAGAGTGCTGCTGATAGTCGCTATGTCATGCTACGGAGCAAAACTCAATACTATAAGGCCACAAGTGGAATGAAGATATTACACAGGGTATACAAGATTTGGCCTTAAAGATCATGCCAAAAATAAAAAAGGAATCATTTACATAACCTTTAACCGAAGCCCCAAAGGTGTCTCTATAAAGCTTGACAAACCAAGGTAATGAAGCAATTAATAGAATCGACAAGGCTGCAAGAATGACCCATAAACAATTAAAAAAGCTTTAAGGTCGTCACTACGACCATCCCTTTATAACTCAACAAATGACATCATAATATCTACCAAACCAATAGCTATAAACCACAACAATAAGCTATCAACATCTCAGAGACGAGCTCCTGAGGAAATATAACAAGGCATACTTCACATTTTTTAATTTGACAACCGTCGTATGCAACCCCGTTAAGTATCAAACAAACCCCTCAGTCCCTTAAACACCTTAACATCATAAATATACAACAATAACAATCCAACTCAATAAGACAAAGGGGATGCCCAGAGCCACGGAATACAAAATACCACTTTGTGGCTCGAAAAGCTATAAAATGATACTAGAACATAGAATTATGAAAGAGGGTCATAGGAGGAATATTACCTCGACAAAGATCTTTAAAATATCAAGCTAAATAATTTTATTCCTTTTAGTAACAACCACAGAGCCAAAATCACCAAAAAGTACTACAAGTCATCAGAAAATACAACTTTTCGTGACTAGAAGCTTAGAATCTTGATTCAGCACATAGATAAGTGTACAAGATCCTTACCTTGACAATATATATCCATAGCAAGTTCAAAATACTCAATAAACACCTGCTACGTCACTTCCACAACACCCATGGTGATATGCCATAAAATTGATGGGGCAAACTATACCAAAATGACGAGCTCGTGATGTAGAGCAACTTTTGTTACACTTCTGAGTTGAAAGAATCAATATCCATGGAGAATGTAGGGACTTTTATTCTGACTTTATATGAATTTTGGTTGATTTTTTTGAGTTAAAATTAAGCTAAAACAACTTGTATAAAGCTAAACCGGCTTGGGGCTAGGGCCCACCTTGACATACCTGCTTGTGCAATCTTATGAAAATGTGAATATCTCTCTATTCTGAAAGCGTATGAAAAAATGGATTAGTGAATTGGAAACTATACTCATAGACCTTTGATTTGGTGGGTCAGGGGACTTCGAAATCTTTATATATTGGGATAAATATTTGAGACATTTGACCCAATTTTTCAGAGAATTTCTTAACGGGATTTACAATAACTTTCCCCGACTTTTATTTTGCAACTTGTTTGACTTCAAAACATAACATACGGACATTGTACAATTAAAATACCTCATAAAAAATCCTCCCTAACATATTATGACTTTAGTCTTATCCCAAAAGTATGAGATAATTTGAATGTTTGAACGGATGGGGTGTTACATCCTCCCCCCTTAGGGACATTCATCCTCGAATGATGATAATGTATGTGGAATTACCAGAAGCAACACAAGAGGTAATATAATACATAAGTAATGTTCCTAAAGTACCCAAATGTGGGTTTATTATTTGTCTATTCTGAATATCATATGAAGGAGTGAATAAGTGGGGATATCTCAATTTCATGTCCTCTTCAGCTTCCCATGTTATGTCCTTGATATTATGGTTTCTCTATAACACTTTCACTAAACCTATATCCTTGTTCCATCATCTCTTAATCTTGTGGTCTACTATGGCTACTGAGACTACTTTATAATACAAATCCTCTGAAATCCAAACATCTTGTCGATACTACATGTGTTGGATCTCTGATACACTTTTATAACATAGAATCATGAAAGACTGGGTGCACTGCTTCTAATCCTGGAGGAAAATCTAGATGGTAAGAAACTCTGCCTATCCGTTGCACAATATGGTAAGGTCCAATATATCGAGATCTCAACTTGCCTTTCCTACCAAATTGCATAATGCTCTTCATTAAAAAAACCTTTAAAAAGATTTAATTGTCAACATTGAACTTTAATTCCCATTGCCTAAAATCTCAATATGATTTCTGGTGGCTCTGAGCTATCAACGACTGCTCTATGATCAGATTAACATTTTTCCATGGCCTTTTGCACTACATCAAGTTTAAGAAACCCTAACTCACAAACCTCGAATCAACCAAGAGGGGATTAACATTTTTGCCCATATAAAACCTTGTACAGTGCCATACCGATGCTAGTATGATAGTTGTTATTTTAAGCAAACTCAATAAGTGACATGTTATCATACCAGTTCCTACTATAATCTAGCACACACACCCATAACATGACCTCGAGCATTTGGATCGTGCGTTCTGCTTGGCTATTAATCTAAGGTGGAAAAGCCATTATAAGATTAACCTGAGTCCCCGAACCCTTTCAGAAGGATCTCCATAAATGTGCTGTAAACTGTGCCCCTCTGTCTAAAATATTTGATATTGGGACACCATGTAGTTTGACTATCTCTCTAATATGCAACCCAACATAATCTCTTACTAGCAAGGAATAGGCTGATTTTTTTCAACCTATCAACAATCACCCAAATTGAATCAAACTTCCATTGTGAATGAGGCAAACATGGGACAAAATTCATTTTATCTCCTCCCACTTCCACAGTGGAATAACTATCTCATAAGTTAGACTACTAGGCTTCTGATGCTCTACCTTTACCCACTGACAAGTTAGGCACTATGCCATGAACTTAGATATGTCCCTATTCATTCTGGCCACCAATATTCTCCTTAATATTATGATATATCTTTGTGGAACCTGGATGAATAGAATAGTGAGAATGGTGTGCCTCTTCCATAATCTTCTATTGAAGCTTTGCAACATCTAAAACACATAATCAATCTCTGTATTTGAGGAGTCCATCTCCTGATATATCAATATTTGATGACTAACGCTGCTGAGCCTTGCCTCTGAGCTACTCTAGGTTGGGATCCTCGTGCTGCCATGCCTTCACCTTAATAACTAGAGATGATACAGTTGTGTCCTAACCTGTGACCCCAGTATCATCCGAGTCTAACAATCTAACCCCTAAACAAGCTAGATGATGGAGATGCCAGTCCATCTCACACTTTTCATCTCCCAAATATGATAGACTGCCCATAGACTTATGACTGAGGGCATTTTCTACTATATTCGCTTTCCCTAGATGATATAAGATATCCACATCATTGTCTTTCAGCAATCCAAGCCATCAGTGTTAACACAAGATTAACTTTTTATGTCAATGAATATACTGGCGGCTCTTATGATTTGAATAAATATCAATATGAACTCCATATAAGTAATGCCTCAAAATCTTTAGAGCATGAATAACTGCAGCCAACTCTAGATCATGGGTTGGGTAGTTCTTCTCATTCTTTTGTAACTGTTTAGAAGCATAACCAATTACCTTTCCATGTTGCATAAGAACACAAACCAGCCTAACACTTGAAGTGTCACAATACATTGTGTAGCCCTCTGGACTATGTGGTAAGGTCAGAACAAGTGCTGAAGTAAATCTATCTTTAAGCTCTTGGAAACTCTGCTGTAGGTTATAGTCTACTAAAACTTAGCTGCTTTGTAAGTCAGCTCTATCAAGAGCGCTAAAAGTGAAGCAAAATCCTTCCATAAACCTTCTGTAATACCCTGCTTACCCCAGAAAGCTACGAACTTCTGTCAAGGTCGTCGGTCTAGGACAAGTCTTCACAACCTCAATATTCTGTAAATCAACCTAAATACCAGCATCTAATACAACATTGCCCAAAACGGACATATAATGCAACCAGAATGCACCCTTCGGGATCTTTGCATAAAACCTCTGATCTTAGAGTACATAAGGCATTACTCAGACGTGGTCTCTACACTTGGTCTCTGAATGATATATACTAGAATATAGTCAATAAACACAATGAAATAAGTCAAAAAAGGCTTGTATATACTATTCATCAAGTCCATAAATACTGCTAGGGTGTTCGCCAACCCAAAAGACATCAAAAAAACTCAAAATTTTCATATCTAGTCCTAGTGGTACCCTGCACATGAATCAATCTTAGAGAGACATTAGGCATCCTGCAGCTGGTAAAAAAACCCATCAATCTTTGGTAGTGGATATATGTCCTTTATAGTCACCTTATTCAGTTTTTGATAGTCGATACACTTTCATAATGAGTTGTCTTTATTCTGCACAAATAACACTGGTGTACCTCATGGTGACACACTAGGCCTAATGAAGCCCTTATTTAATAAATCTTTCAGTAGTCCATTCAATTCCTTCAATTATTTTGGTGCCATTCTATATAGAAAAATTGATATTGGCTGGGCATCTGGTAATGTAGCAATTGAAAAGGCAATCTCCAATTCTGGGGGAATACAAGGAAGCTCGTCTAGAAACTCATTAGCCACTGGAATAAATGATGTGAGGTCAAAATACATATATATAATTATTATTTGCCTCATATTTAATGTTTTCATTGTTATTTTTGAGCATTGATTTTATAATTATTCTTATGTTGGGTTTTTTTATTTGTTGGATTAAACCGAGGACAAAAGGAAGAAATTTGAAGAAGAAACGAATTAAAAACGAGAAATCGTATAACAAAATCAAGCAGGCAGTTTAAGGCTGCGCACGCGTCTCCCAATTTAATTGGGTTTTGGTCTCCCAATTCATTTTGGACTCAGTAATTTTATTTGAGGCTTTTTCCTACACATATAAATATCCCATAAAAAAAATTCTTACAGAACTTTTGACCTACGAAGAGCTAGGAGCCATCGTGGAGGCCGGAGAATATTGGTTTCATCTTTTCTTCTCCTTTATTATTTATTTTTACGTTTTTCTTTGGATGATTTGTTGTAATTGCTCCATGTCTATGTGGAGTTAAACTTCTCGTTCTAGGATTATGGTAGCTAATTACATGATTGTTTAGTAGACAATTGATTCGATTATTTGTTTATCATATTAGTTGTTCTTATATTCTTATGCTTACAGTTTTAATGCTTAGATACCATTAAAATAAATCTATAATCTCTTTGTGAACTCGAGAGAAGAATCATTGAGATAGAACGGAGAATATAGGGAGCAAGACCTCTTTTTTGTAACGTAAAGGGTAGGTTAGCGACTAGGGTAGGAATATACCTAGAATGCCTTGTTTGGTTTACACAGGAAGATATATAAAAGCATTCGAAATAAGATGTCACATCCCCGCTCAATGATATAGTTGTGATGCTATTTTGGATAGGAAACTAGAGGCTCGAGAGACCATAGTTGTAAAATCAACCCCGAAATCAACAACTAGATAAATAAACAAGTCGATGAAATTGCTTACTCAACATGATTGTTAGAAAATCCATAGTCCTAGATCAATTTCATCACATTGATTACATGAAAATCTGCTCTTTGTTTGGTTAATTGTTCATTAGTTAACTTCTTCTTTTTATTTATAGAGTAGTTAATCATCACCTTTGGAATTTTATGCTTGAATAAATAATTAGAACCAGTTTAATTAAGTAAAATAGTTAATCGACAAGTCCTTGTGGGTACGATATCTGGACTTATAATCCTATATTACTTGTACGACCGCGTACACTTGCGTGTGCTTTAGGAGGCAACATGTTTTTGGCGCCATTGCCGGGGACTTAGAAATTAATTATTTATTTATATTAGACTTTTTCTTTTTATTTATTTTAGTTTTTATACATATTTGATTTTCTTTTATAGATAGTTTTTTTTTTCCGATATTCCTCTTAACATGACATCCAGGGATAAAGATTGGTTGAAGGATGCGTACTATTCATATGTTTGTAATCCTTGTCAGTATTGTGGAGGACCCCACCTGGGAATCAATTTCCATTATATTCAAAAGGGCGGGTGGTGTGCACCTACCCAATCGTTTGAATTTAATGTATGTCATATATGTGGTGGTCAGGATAGCCATTCGAATGGTTGTCCTAACTCTTATTCCCCTTCCCCGAGCCTCTATTATGATTCTTCTGTTGTTTATGATAATGACAGGGGTAATGAAGTGGAGGATGTGAATCATGATGCTCACCTTATTGATATGCTAAAGGAAATACTGGATAAGCAGAAAAAATTGAATAAAGGCGCAATCAAATTGAGAGAAGACATGGAGAGGATAGGTTCCCAACTTACAGAGATGCAGGCTGTGATTGAAAATTGTATGGATCAGCAAGTTACGATCTTAGCCAATACCCAAGAGGAACCCCTAGTAGAAGAAAAAATGAATCCCTACTAGGAGAAAGCTGTGAGGAAGCAGACATAGTGAGCCAACCATGGCTAAGGGAACAAGAGGAAAAGGTTAAATTCCATGAGTTTCTCCGTGATAACCTCACAAAGATGACGACAAAGCTGATAGAAGGTAGAGTTGATCTCAAACAAGAGATAGACCAATTTGGCTTAGATATCCTTTACTTGGAGGATCACTTGAGGAAAAAGGTTGAGGCGTCTGATGCCCAATCATCAATTGTTATGGATACTGGTCAATTAGTGGAGAAGAAAGAAGAATTACATCCATTCAACTATCATTCTTTGATTGAGGGTGACATTGAGAGGTAGTATAAAAGTGAGCTTGTCAAAAATAATGCAAGTTTAGGATTAGGTATTGTTGGACCTCATTCTAATCATTTTTCTACATTATGTTTGGATGATGACATGAGAATTGAGTCATCTGAGCTAGTGGAGAAGTGTATAGATGAGGAACAAGGTCCTTACATTCTAAAATTTGCCACACCAAAGAGGCAAAATGACATTCCTCACTTAAGGGCCAAGAAGTACAAGATGCGACATTATTTACTTGGTTCCTTCATCTTTATACCACCGCCCCTTGAGAGGAGTAGAAAGTTTGATGTAAATTTAGGGGCACAATTCATAAGTTCTAAGTGGAAATAAAAGTGGTGTAGTGATGGTGTCGTGCCGCGACATTAAATCAGGTGCTCCTTGGGAGGCAACCCAACTAGTAGTGTAGCTTCTTATTTTTTTATAGTGTCACATTTTTTTTTGTTTTTTTTCAGGTTTGGGGAAGTCTGAGTACCCGAATTTGAAAGCTAAGGAACATAGTTTAAGCTTAAGTGTGGGGTCATTCGCCCCCGTGATCAAAATTGAAGAAACATGCAGTCAGCTATCAGAGAGTATTTCTTACCCTTCTTCTTCTACATCTTTTTTATAAATTGCTTTGGGGACAAAGCATGATTTAAAGTGTGGGGTGGGAATTCTTCCAATATTTATGAGTTTAAGGGTGAGTATGCCATAGGATTTTATTTTATTTGAAGAAAAAAAATACAAAAAAAATAATAATACATAGTAGAAAATATTAAACACAAAAAGATTTTTTATTTTAGTTTTTAAGTGGCATATCTCATCCATCCCTTGGTTTTTCTTATGGCCACGGTTCTTTTCCAAGGGGAGGCTCCTTGAACCGGATAATTTTTTATTTTATAGAGTAAATTTTTTATTTTTTATTTTTTTAGGAGTAGTTTTTTTTTTGGGGGGAGAGAAAATAAAAGACCTTTTGACTTGTTTGATACTAGAAATTTAGTCCTAATTTGGAGTAGTACTTTCTTGTGAGTGTTTGAGTATAAAAAAAAAATTAGCAAATCTTTTGACACCTAGGCTCAGAGTAGTGACTCTATATATAGCTTATTCTTATTTTGTAGTTTGCTATGACCCTGTCTGTCTTAAAGTAGAATTGATCCATCTTGATTGAGATTTTTGCCATGAGTGGTGATGATTTCTTGTATATTTCATGTTTTGCATCTTAGTCTAGAACTTGCCCTGCATATAATTGAAGCAAAATAAAAAATGTTGCTCTGTTTAGAAGTTGATAATAGGCTTTTTTTGACCCTTTGAGCCTGTAGCATTTCATTTGGTAGCCGTATTTTTGCCTTGATCCTTTTGTTGAATCCCTAGTTTTTGCACCCTACTTTCTTGAGCACTGTAGCATAGACTGTGATAAAATTGTTAAATCTGAAGAAAAGGGATGATTGAATGTAAAAGGTGAACAATGATAGCTACAAAGTGATGAAAAGGCCCTCTTTGAAAGAATGTGACACTAAAAAAAAGAGAGTGAAACATTCTTGTTAAGATGAGAATACTAGTGAAAATAAATTGAAGAGAGGGCTGAAAAAATAAAGTGTTAAAAATAATGGGTGATGAAGTCTAAAAAAAATACAAAGTGCTTAGGGAAGTGTAAGACTATTATATAGTTTTCCTACCCATCCCCTAGCCAACATTAAAACCTATTAAAGTCCTATTTGATTCTATTCGAGCATGCTTAATTAGTGGAGATGTACATAATGGGCAAGCCTATGGTTCTTTATGCATACATGTGAATTCTTTTGTGAGTGTGAGAGTTGATCTTTGATGCTAAGTCCTTAATTTATATTCGATTCTTTAAATTGAGTGTGTGGACTATTTCTTGTGAGGGCACTTGTTTCATGATAGATAGGTGATTTTATTAGCTTTCTTTGATGGAGTAGGTGAGCAAACTAAATTTGATGAGTTAGAGTCCTTCTTTGATGTTAGGATGTTAGAAATTTGTTGTTTATTTGTATATCTTGCATAATGAACGGGAAGTGTACTTGATGTTGTGATTGATTGTATGGCCTAATTGTTTGTAGTAATCAAAGTGGTGGTGTCCCTAGTTTAATTTTTTTGAGATGAACTTTAATGCTTGCTCGAGGACGAGCAAAAGTCTAAGTGTGGGGTGGTAATGTGAGGCCAAAAATACATATATTTAATTATTATTTGCCTCATATTTAGTCTTTTCATTGTCGTTTTTGAGCATTGATTTTATAATTATTCTTATGTTGGGTATTTTTATTTTTAGGATTAAAACGAGGAAAAAAGGAAGATATTTGAAGAAGAAACGAATTAAAAATGAGAAATCATATAAGGAAATAAAGCAGGCAGCTTAAGGCTGCGCACGCGTCCCAATTTAATTGGGTTTTGGTTTTCCAATTAATTTTGGACTCAGTTATTTTATTTGAGGCTTTTTCCAACACCTACAAATATCCCATAAAAATAATTCTTACAGAACTTTTGACCTACGAAGATCTAGGAGCCGCCGTGGAGGCCGGAGAATATTGGTTTCATCTTTTCTTCTCCTTTATTATTTATTTTTACGTTTTTCTTTGGCTTATTTTTTGTAATTGCTCCATGTCTATGTGGAGTTAAACTTCTTGTTCTAGGATAATGGTAGCTAACTACATGATTGTTTAGTAGATAATTGATTCGATTATTTGTTTATTATATTAGTTGTTCTTATATTCTTGTGCTTACTATTTTAATGGTTAGCTACCATTAAAATAAATCTATAATCTCTTTGTAAACTCGAGAGAAGAATCATTGGGATAGAATGAATAATATAGGGAGAAAGACCTCTCTTTTATAACGTAAAGGGTAGGTTAGCGACTAGGATAGGAATATACCTAGAACGCCTTGTTTGGTTTACACGGGAAAATATATAAAAGCGTTCGGAATAAGATGTCTCATTTCCGCTCAACGATGTAGTTGTGATGCTATTTTGGATAGGCAACTAAAGGCTTGAGAGACCATAGTTGTAAGATCAACACCGAAATCAACAACTAGATAAATAAACAAGTCGATGAAATTGCTTACTCAACATGATTGTTAGCTATCCATAGTCCTAGATCGATTTCATCACATTGATAACATGAAAATATTCTCTTTGTTTGGTTAATTGTTCATTAGTTAACTTTTTCTTTTTATTTATAGATTAGTTAATCATCACCTTTTGAATTTTACGCTTGAATAAATAATTAGAACCAGTTTAATTAGTAAATAGTTAATCAACAAGTCCCTGTGGGTACAATATCTGGACTTATAATCTTATATTACTTGTACGACCACGTACAGTTGCATGTGCATTAGGACACAATAATAAACTGAAGAGTTGGTGGGCTATCATAAATATCTTGAACTCAGACAGTATGGTAAATGCATCCTTTGGTAGTTATTTTCTTTGCCAGGCGATAGGAAATAAACCTGTCTTTTGGCGTTGCCACATTACCCTCCCACTCTCAAACTACTTCCCTTGGAAAGTGGAATCTAATAGTCTTGTCTCAGTAGTTAACATTGGCATAACAAGATGCCAGCCAATCCATGCTCATAATAATATCAAAGTTTAGCATCGATAACTCTATCATGTCTGCAGAGATCTGACGACCAATAATCTCTACCATAAAATCTCAATAAACCCTCCGGGCAATAATAGATTCGCTAACTTAGGTCGACACAACAAAAAGGTTGCTAAAATGGCTTTGGTACTATACACAACTTCACAATAATAAATATGGTAACATACGATAATATGGATCCTGGATGTATCAGAACATAAACATAGTGGGAGAAACCACTAAATGTACCTGTCGCAACATGTGGAGATGAATCTGAATCCTGATGACCTGTCAGTGCATAAGTATAATTCTGGCCACTGCCGGAACTAGATTGTCCCTATTAACCTTGACCTCTATCCGATGAAATCTAGGACCCATGCTCTTTAGGATATACTGAGGAAGATGATCCTATTATTGATCTGTCCCTCTGTCCTGAACTGTGTTGGTCCCTTAACAGAAAATATCTTTTTATATAACCCTCTTGGCCACAAAATAGCATGTTGTGGAGCCCTGAAGACATCTATCAACATGTGTTTATTGCATGTATCACAATGTGGAACAACTGCTCTAAATTGCTCTTGGACCCTGTACTATTGCAATCTTGATGCTCATGAGCTCTCACCTGGACCTAATCGGCCCAGCCAATCTAACCTACTACCCTGGGAATGCTGTAGTGGGGGCCTAGGTGGTCTCCTGGAATGCCGAGGTCTGGAGCCACCTTGGGCCTCTATCTAAAACCCATGGGCCTAGCCCTCTTATGCTACCCTCTTTCGACTCTCTCAATCATATATTGTTGATGTCAAAGCACCTCTATGTTTTGTACAGTGGAATGAATTTGCATGATGTCTATATTTTCATTATGTGCAGTTTGAGTACAAGCCCAATAACAATCATAAGCTGAAGAACTCAACCCTTATGACTCAGCTCTATAGCACACTTTGAGAGAGAAAAGGGTAACTTGCCTGAACAATGTCTGTAGCTTCATCCTTATAAAATGTGGTGCACAACACACTTATAAACAAGACTCTACCAGACTCCCTATGATACGACGTTGCTCTGATAACAAGTTTATCATGCCCCAAACTCAGGAGGCACCACTGGCACCTAATGCAAAAACTTAGGCCAAAGCCGACCCTACTGAACTAATTGCCAATGGCGCATAGCATCCACATGCAATCAAGAAAACAAACAAGTATATCTCAGATTAAAAATCACCCCTCGATCGGCAAGGCCCTTGTCAACATCTTTAGAAAGAAAACAGCTACTCCTAACAGTTCATATAAAGCAATAAGCATGTAGCACATAAGTCATGTTTGGGCCATCGAAGCCGCCATGATATCTAGGAAAGAATAAAGGCTATGCGGGCTGTCGAGGCCACCATGATCTCTATATAGAAACTAAAAACATGTATATATAATGTAAACTAGGCTAATAGGCCACTAAACTTCCAACACAACAACAATAGGGCTCAATTGGCTAACAAGCTATGGCAAAAAAACATACAAGGCCAAAATGGCCACCATCGTAGCTATGCAACCCAACTAACTATTCTATAAGACTGTATTAATACAATACTTGGTGGGACAGGTCCTCAAGCTACCCAAAAGCTATAAACAACAAAAAGGCAAATCTCTGAGACTCTGGCGACCCCTGGAAGGGGAGGCGCCAACCAACCCACTGAAAACTCGGCTATGCTATCCAACAGGTCGGTATGGTCATCGCTCAGAACCTGCAGGCATGAATGCAGTGCCCCAGGTAATGTGACGTCAGTATGCAATAATATACCAAGCATGTAAGACAAACTAAAAACTGAAACTAAATTGTAAGGGATGAACAAAAGGGCAGGAGTAAAACAAAAGTACAATAACTTACCTTCTTGCAATAAGACACCATCTAAAGCATATAGCAAACAATAACCTGACCTAGCCCCCATAAGCCCGACAGGTAAGAATAACATACAATTTCCATAAGACCTAACATGTGCAAACATTCACTAAATACCCAAACTGGGCCCCTTACTTAGACCCCAATGATGATCTAATCTGAACTGCCTGAATGTACATGTACCGTGAATCAATACAAATCTGATGCTCTATGGTACCATATAAGTGATGCCCCATAGGTACAACCTGCATGTCCCGTAACTATGGTCGGCATGACCTCTAGGCATGGTCCACCCAGCCTAAAAGAGCAGTAATATAATGTAACTTCTACCTTATAGGTACAACTTGCTCGTCCCTTAGGTACGATCTACTCAGACCAAAGGCACGGTAATATAATTTAATTTCTGCCCCGTAGGTACAACATGCCCATCCCTTAGGTACGCTCTACCCGACCTAAAGGTATGGTAATAGTAACCAAAATATAGGCTCTAAAACCCTGTAGTGTCAGTGTCTGCTGAGGCCAAAACAAGCTCATAGGCCAAAACAAGACGATAAAAATAACACAATAATACCATGTAATCACAGGTGACCTTAATACAATCATAACATGCTTTTCTAGGCCGCTAAGTAAGGAATATAGTGCTGCTGATAGTCGTTATATCATGTTGTGGAGCAAACCTCAATACTATAAGGCCACAAGTCGAATAATGATGTTACACAGGCTAACAAGCTTTGTCCTTAAAGGTCATGCCAAAAAGTTAAAAGGAAACCTTAACATACCTTTTAATCGATGCCCCAAAGGTGTCTCTATGAAGCTTGACCAACCAAGGTAATGCAACAATTACTAGAATCGATAAGGATGCAAGAACAACCCACAAATAATTGATAAAGCGTTAAAGTCGGAAATACGACCAGCCCTCTCTAACTCAATAAATGTCATCATAATCTCTACCAAACCAACAACTAACAACCACACCAATAAGCTATCAATATCTCACAAGAGCGGCGAGCTCCCGAGGAAATATAATAAGGTATACTTCACGATTTCTAATCTGACAAACATCATACACAACCTCGATAAGAGTTAAACCAGTCCCCCAGTCCCTCAAGCACCTTAACACCATCAATATACATAAATAACAACCCAACTAAATAAAATCAAGGGGCTTCCTGGGCCACGAAATCCAAAATACCACTTTGTGGCTCAAAAAGTTATAAAATAATTCTAGAACATTGAATTGTGAAGGAGGGTCGTAAGGGGAAGATTACCTTGAAAAAAAGCTTTTAAATATCAAGCTAAATAATTTTACTCCTTGCAATAACAACCACGAAGCCAAAATCATGAAGAAACTACTACAAGTCATCGAAAAATACAACTTTTCATGACTAGAAGCTTAGAATCTCGATTCAACACATAGATAAGTGTATGAGATCCTTATCTTGACAATATATCTCCATAGCTACTTCCAAATACTCAATAAACACCTGCTACCTCACTGCCACATCACTCATGGTGATACACCATAAAATTGATGGGGAAAATTATACCAAAATGATGAGCTCGTGATGTAGAGAAACTTTTGTTAAACTTCTGAGTTGAAAGAATCAACATCTATGGAGAATTTAGGGACTTTACTTATGATTTTATATGAATTTTGGTTTATATTTATGAGTTAAAATGAATCTAAAACAACTTATATAAAGTTAAACTGACTTTGTGCTAGGGGCCCCACCTTGACGTGCCTGCTTGTGCAGTCTTAAAAAACGCGAATATCTCTCTTTTCTGAAGTCGTATGAACAAAGAGACTAGTGTGTTGGAAATTAGACTCATAGAATTTAGATTTGGTGGGTCAGAGGCCTTCCAAATCTTTACATACTGGAGAAATTTTTTGAAACATTTGACCCAAATTTTCAGAGAATTTCTTAACGGAATTTACAATAACTTTCCCCAACTTTTATTTTGCAACTTGCTTGACTTCAAAACTTAACATACGATCATTGTGCAATTAAAATACCTCATAAAATATCCTCCCTAACATATCAAGACCTTAGTATTATCCCAGTAGTATGAGATAATTTAAACGTTTGAACAGATGGGGTGTTACATCTGTCATGCCCCAAAAACATGATACTATAAATAAGCATTTAAATAAGAAAAGCGAATGAGAAACATATCAAGATATTGGCCAACAATATAGATATATACTAACAGTACATAATATACCAAAAATTGCCTTAAAGAGACTGAGAAAGACAAAATATACAAGAACCACACCCTGGACCTGGTTTCACCGATACAAGAGCGCCTAAGTACAAAAATAGCCCTATACACGAAGCTACTATCTATAAAAATACAAAATACAGACAGTATAAGTAGAAGAAAAGCAGTAAAATCTTTGAACGTCGGGAGCTCACCACGATCCAAACAACGACTGACCTTAAACAAAAGTTTGGTCACTGAAGGTGGCCCGTATTAGGCGCTGTATCAGAAAAACATGCAGAAATGTAATATGAGTACCAAAACACGGGGTGCTCAGTAGGCATCATAGACTGACCAAGCTCAAGAAGATAATATGTAATATAAGAAACAGGAAAGTAACTAGCTATCAGGATCCACCTAAATCTAGTTATCAATAGAAAAGAGGCTTAATCTAGGCTAACATGAAGATAATAATAATAAAAGCAATAAGTCATTCAGAGTGAAAACAAAAAAGTGCAATGCATCATGGGATGGTATGGTGCAAATGTAGCTAACGCAGTAAAGTAAAAACCCCAAAATGTGATTCATTGGCTGCCCTGTAGGCTCCAAGAATCGTCTCACAAGCCGCCCTAGATCTCATCAACATATGCAATAAAAGTAAAACTCAGATATGTGCTCCTTGGGCCTCCCAAAATTGTACCTCAAACTCATTAACAGAAAGTAACTGGATAAAAGGTCCAGAAACATCCATCAAATCGAGTATAAAAGTGATACGTTTCTTTCTTTTCCAAAAAAGTGTAGAAACCCATGAAATATATTTCTGGAAACTGAAACCATAGTAAAAGAAGAAAATCCCATCTTTTGGTCAAAAACTCATATTTTGTTTAAATACTGTACCACTAGACATGTAGATACATGTATGAGAATATGTAGGCCAACACAGAGAATACAAGTATATAAGTATATCAAACAAGGAAAAACACCCTCCAAACAAGATAATTGACCTAGAACTCTGTCCAATCTGAGCTATGGCCTCAGGCCCATAGTTACACAGTAACGGTAAATAAAATAAGGAAACAAACTATAACAAAAAAATAATGATAAACCTCTACTCTACTGCGAATGTCTCCACAAGCCTATACTAAGGATTCTAATCTACAAAAAAAGGCTACCGCACCCTAGACTAAGGGTAAGTAGGGTAATTCTATTCTACGATCCTAGAAATGGCCAAATATACAAAAATAGGATTAAAGCTTAATTCAAGCCTAAAACATACCTTAATGTTCAAGTAACTTATAAAATATTAAATCTAAAAAAGCTAGGTCTGAAAGAAGTAAATTGTAACCTACCTCGAGGCTAAACTGCAAGCACGAACAAAGATTGAAAGGTGTTCGATTAACATTTGCAACCACTAATCTTCAATAATACAATTGTTAATGAATCACCCATAACCTATTCACTCCTATTTTAATACTTTAGTCCTCAGATTCATCCATTGTGTGGATTCACAACCCTAAAATAGAGTTTAGTTACTCATGCTAACAAGAAGAACAACAATAATTATAAGAGAAAACATGCTTACAAGTTGAATTGATAATCAACCAAATGATTCTTCAAAAGTGTCAGGAAGTAGCACCCAAAACTTGTTAAAAAACCCAAGAAAAAAGTGTAACATAAAACTAGCAAGATAGTGTGTAAAAATGTCGACTGAGAAGTCTTCTGCAAATACCCAAAAAATCCTATTTATAGTCTAGTACAAACCAAGTCCGGATTGATTTAGGAAAGGAAAACTCGCCATCCCTCATGGAAGAGGAAATGGTCTATTTTGGAACATAACGCACCATTACTGCAGCCATTATAACTTCCACTCAAGCTGGCTCACTGACTTCTGGAACAGTCCTGAAAATGGTTTGTTGTCCCTGAAAATGGTTAATTACAGTGGCTGTTGTAACTTCCATTTCTGTGTCAGCTTCTGTTCTTAGCTGTTTGATTCAATGATAATACAAATGGCTTGTAACTCTTCAAAATAATCCATAAAAATCCTCGTTCTCAGCACTTTGCTTTCTTCCTGCATACTGAATCAATTTCCATGAAACACAACCAAAGCACATAAATTTGCACCAAATATACTTGAAAACTACAAAACTTCTTTGTTAAAAAGCACCAAAAGTGTCGTGAAATCCCAACACTTCAACACCCCCAAATTAGAGATTTTGCTTCTCCTCAAGCAAAAAAAACAAGATAAACTCACGACTTTAACTACCACCAGACAATGTTTAACTATCAGAAAACCTAGGATTTCTACAACACTTTTATCAAGTAACTACAAGCATGTTCTCACATCAACTCCCCAACCCTACTTTGCAGAACCAAGTGCATATGGACTTCTATTTTGACATTGACGGATCCACATATGACATTATTTTATAAAGAAATAACTATGTACATAGGCAGTGTGATCAAGTTATCTTGTAGTTAATTAGAAATCACCATGTGCCCTTACTTCAGACCAAAAAAAGTCCCATGATTTAACATTTATGCACACAAGAGGGACTGCAACATAAAGGAAAAGGAAAAAAACTCACACTCACAATGAGTTACACATCAACACCCGATAAACCATAAGCTTTCCCTTAGTGTGATACTCTACTAATATAGAAAATGTCAAACCTAGGATCAAATCGGACTTTTACTGGCTGTAATGTAGGCAAAGGAGCGAGTATGATTCATTTGGCTCAAATGGTGACTATCCTCCCTAATCACTTTAATACACTACACATGTCATATTCAGTCCACCTTTGATCACTATTTTGTTTTCCTTCTTCCTTCACACCCATTGCGTTTAAAGGCGTTCAGCAGCATTGGCAAAGAGAAATGTTATCAAGCATCTCATCACTTTTTATATTGCTCAATGCCAACATTGTTTTTCATGCACCTTCACTCTTTTTTCAGCTTTTCTACATTAAACCCTTCCTTTACTCCTTCCTTCTTCTCAACACATCTTTACAAGTGCTTAGGAGTCTATTTTGATCAAATACAACAACTTAAACAAAAAAAGGGTTAGGCTTTATATGTGATTTCCAAAGAATAGGTTGAAGGCTCAACGAGGTTCACTAGGGTCATGCACTAGGTAGGTTAAATGAGGAATGAAAATGGGTTAATTAAAGAAACACCTAAATTATTTCCTAGTTTTAACTCTCCCCATTTTGTGTTGCACACACACTTGGCAAGTTCTAGACATCAACATGCAACATGGATCAAATAATTCCTAACACACACGATACATGGTTTTAACTGTTAACTACCAAGTTAATGCACATGCTAAACTAAACACAATCATTAGCCTCAATAACTATAACGTCATATACAGAGCCAAACAAGTCAGAGTTTCAGTTCATTGCACATACTTAGCAAATTTTTTAGGGAGGGATCAAAATTCTTAGCAAAATAACAACATGCTTCTATTTACAAAACATCATTGCTTAATTCATCCTGGTTTTCTTCAATTTAAATAAAACAACTTCCTATTCTATATATGTTGATTCAACAAGAAATGAAATGCCCTCGAGAAAAAAAGGCAGCAAGAAAAACACAAGGGCAGCCATCCGAGAAGCCCCACCCCCAACTAAAAGATTTGTCGTATCCCCAATGCAAGGAGAATAAATCAAGGGAAGTGGAACTTACCTCCGGTGCCCTAGGCGCTGTAGTACAGAGTCTACATATAAGATGTATTAGCAGCAGAACTCATAGATGGAGGTGGGATAGTGGACTCACTAATAGGATCAAGCTCTGCAGCAGCTGGCATACTAGATGATGTACCTTCGCTTCTGATGCAATGAAGCTCAGCCACTGACTCTCGCATATGCAATCTAAGTAGTCGAGCCTCATCTTTTTCAACCTTAAGTTGGTTCAATTCAGAACCATCATCTTTTCAAGGTTGCTTCTCCATATTCTATAAAGGTGGGGAAGGAAAATACAAATGAACAACCTCAGTCTCAGTCATCGGTAGCGTAATAATCATGGGGTCATCAAAGATTGGAACAGGGAGAGACTGTAATTCCAACCCATCTCTCCATATATGTGCCATCTCCTTTCATAAGTCAGTGATATCTGCAGCTGGGGCTGAGCAAAGGTTCTTATTTAGATGAATCTCGAGTCCATCTAGCCGAGCATGCAATTTCTCAATAAAGTTCTAGAGTAGTGTCAGTGCTACCTCAATAACGCTCGTAACAATAGGCCCCAAATTATTCAACAAACTATGGACCTACCTATTTGCATAGTCGACCTTATAACTTACATGAACCCCTCATGGGTATAAGCATATGGTTCATATGGTTGTGGAGGAGGAGCAGCAAAGGTGCTCGGGCCAATAGTAGAAGATATGACAGCAGCAGTAGATGCAAGTGGTGCATCCCCACTGGGTTGTGGGTGTATTGTTGCAGCTTGCTCAACCGGTGGGTCAGGTATCAGCTCTAAAAGAGTCTCTCCCAACGTGGATGATGTACTCCCAATCTGTGAAGCACCACGAGTTTTATCTTTTTTCTTAACAATGTTCTGAACACTAGTGGCCTCAAGTAAATGATCAAATCTGTTGAATAAAGGTATCCCTGCATCTTGGAACATTCTAGTAATGAGGCATGGGAAAGTCATGGTGGTGCTCAATCTTGCAGCCCTTTCCCATATTTCTAAAGCAATTAAATGCCTAAAATTAATTGGGAATCGAGGCATCAAACTCACAACCAACACGACTCTATCTTTGGTCATGTAATCATCATTGGAGGTAGGCATCAACTGCATATGCACTATCTTCTACCAAAACGTAGCCGCGAAGCTCAAGGTGCTCTTATAAATGCTGGGCTCTGCTTCTCTTATCCATGGGGGCTCTTTTTCAGTAATCACTGATACTAACCATGCTTGTTGAACTTTTAATGGTCGAGATTTTGGGTATACTCAAGATAAGCCATGGGAGGAGTGTAGTTAGGACAAAAGCATTCAGATATGTCAATATTAGTCTCTCTGATCTGCACACTATCTAGAGTCGGTAGTGATTTGAGAGGTGTTTTGGAAGATCAGTTGCTCGCTAGAGTGGAAAGATAAGCTGCATAGAATTCTCAAACTAGAGTCGGGAAGTATTTACCCATGGAGCACTCATCCAATCAAGCATGTAGTGTCTGAACAAGGCATAGAGGGTCGGATAGTCAAAAAGAGTCACCAAACTAGTCTGAATTTTATCTGCAATACCTCTCTTTGGATTACCCTATTTGCTATGCTCGAGCCCATCAATGTATATCTCTTTTATACCTGAAACTCCCCACGTGGATACTATCTCGATACTAATTATCTTTCTGTCTTTGTTCATTCATGTGATATTGCTCTATTGTGGGAGCTTCACCCTCTGTGGCGTCAGCCTGTTAGTCAATTTCTTCCTTGGCCGATTTTTCCATATAAATTAGTAATTTACCAACATATTTATCCCTTAATATTATACTTTTGCTATCCTAATTGAGAGAAAAATGGTGCATTTGACACGATTTACTTCTACTTTATAGGTTTATGTGATTTATAAGTGATTAGGAAAGGATTCAAGTGAAAACAAATCGAATTAAAGCTATTCAGAGAAGTATTTAACAGGCAGCAAAATTGGCCTTCACGAACATAGTTGTCACGACCCGATTTCTCGGTCATGATGGCACCTACAACCCCCGGTAGGTGAACCAATCCCTGTAGCCCAGAACAGTTAGTAATGGGCTACTATCTAGCAAATAGAAGAACAATACAAATAAAATAGATAACAGGGATATAAATATATACATATGCGAAAACTAAACCAAACCCCAAGACCTGGTATCATAGTACAGAGCCAAACTACATACATGGAGTACAAATAACCCAAAACTATATATACAGATGTCTCTGAATGGTAATAGAGTACATGAAGCAAAAGATAAACTAAAGCTAAGCTCCGATCGCCAAAGAGCTCACCTCAGCCTGAAGTAGTCCCAACAGATCTCCAAGCACGAATCACAACGATCTACGGCGATAGCCCACGCTAGGATCTGCACCCAAAGATGCAGGGGGTAGGGTGAGCACCAAATGCCGAAGGCATAAGGGTACCCAGTAGGTATCATAAGGCCGACTGGGCACATATAAGAATAAAAGAGCAGTAATAGTACAGAGATAGAAAGCAATCAGTCACAAAATCAATGAAGGTACACGGAACTGCCCAGAGGGAAACCAAACAGAACCAACTATGAGGCTAGTAAGCAGAATACACACGAAAGGCACAGGTGAAAGTAAGAAAATTAAAACGACGCTGGGTCCTTGCAATAACGTGTAATATAAATAAGTTTAACGAAATGGACGGTATACGGTAACGCTCAAGTGTAAGAAGAAGGAGAGGAAGAGTAATAAATAGGCATGCTCAGAGACAATGAATCAAACTCAACTAATCATACCCACAAATCTCATACTTATCCATAATTAGAGAACAATTCTATAAGTAAAAAGCAAAAAGTCTTACCATATACAAGTCCCTCGGCGCCGCATACAACCGAGGAACACAAACAAGTGAAAACAAACCTCCGGCATCCCATACTACCGGAGCGTAGCAAACAAGCAAATAGCAAACCAAGGGTGGAACCTCCGAACGCATGAATGATATATTGCCATGAAAGATCTCCAGTGCCATAAGTATCTCTGTCAATGTACCTTCCTCCGGCGCCGATCCGGCCCAGCAGGTAGGTTCCATGGAAGGACTCTGCCCGTATACCTCTACTCCCCCGTATACCCCTTTTCCGGCACACGCAGCCCGTAGCCCCTGGCCCAGATAGCAAGGTCCATGGAGGTCCTCGACCCCATACCAAATCTCAGTATCAGAACATGTATCAAGATAGAGTCCCAGTCTCGATATCAAGATATAGACCCAGTCTCGAATATGCATGCCCAGACCCTGTCCAGGACTAAAAATAGTAGGAAAATATCTCAAAAACCCCTCCAAGGGTGCCCGGGCGTAGCCGGGTCTAAACAGTAAAAGTCATCTCAGGTGCTCGGTCCGACCGAGGCTAAAAATCATCTCAAGTAACAAGAAAACTCAACTAGCACCCCGGCCCTGCCGAGTCTAGCGATAATCATAAAACTGATGATTTTAAACATAATTTTACTTTCTTGCCCAAAAATCTTCCACAAGTGAAATCAACCATTTCCAAATCATTTCCATCAAAAACGGGCCCCCCGGGCCATGCAAGGTTTAGAAAACAGTGCCAGTAGGCCCGAAGCCAAAACCACAGTAAAACACGGATAAAACCTCTTTATATGCATGGAAATGGTATGATCACACACAATAGCTGCCCAACCGCTCACAATCAACCTATCGACCCTGCACAGGCCCACAGCTACTCAGCAAGCATAACCAGCCTAGAAGGATAATTCTATGCCCGGGACTCGCGGACATTCCCAAAATCCCACCTTCTATGTTCCAGAGTCAACAAGGCCTCACAGGACCACAAGGGTAAATAAAATATATCGCAAATACTACAAGCAACGGAGGAAACAAAAGTAGGCGGACATGAATAAAGCGGTCAAGGTCTGTGGTACCAACCTAATAAACCAACCCAAGGATGCCCATTAATACAATTTTATTTTATATATACGGAGTCTAGGGAAAATAAACTGTAACCTACCTGTCGTCCGACGACAAGCTGCTAGAACAACGATGTCCAAGCTCGAACCACTCCAAGAAAATCCAAAACTAAATCGGAATCAGAATCGGATTTGGGATGGAAAAACTTGACGTCGATAATTGATTTTCTACAACAAATTTAATTTAACCACAACATTAATTGGTCCCACCAATTCCCCTGGAGCAGCTATGTAAGTATATGGAACAGTTAACAAACATTACACAATATATATATCAACGCAAGTTAGGCAGCAATTGCCCACCACATGCTGCCTAACTTTGCTGTACAAGGCCTCCACTTCCACGTGGAAGTGGAGGTGGCAACAAGTTCTCCCCGTTAGGTATATACTCGGGTATTGCATAAATTCATGGTAAAATAAATATAATGTTTTAAATATACCATAATTCATAGAAGATCATTTCCAATAAAACCTACTAGATTATAATCATAAATTTCAACATAACTAAATTTACTATCTCCGTTAAAATATTACGGAGTATAAAAACTTTATAAAATAAATACGTATACACTTATATCGTATCAAATATATTTTTCATAAACCTTTAAAATATTTTGAAAAGGCAATAATAATATAATTTTTTACCAAATTCAACTTTTAAATAACGTATTTTCAAATACACGCACGAGGCTAATAATATTCTTAAGTTTAGGCTCGTAATTCGCCAACGCACGATTTCGGTGCTCAAGAATTATCTCGGGATCCTCCCTTATTTTTTATAACTGTTTCGGAACTGAAATGGCGTCTTAAAACGTGAAGTCGAGGCTTAAATCGAGTTTAACCCGACCCGGTTCGCGACCCGGTACGTAACCCATTTTCTGCCAGACAGTCCGCGGTAAAACAGTCATAACTCTTTACTCCGAGATCAGTTGGACGTGAGGTTTTGTGCGTTGGAAACTAGACTCGTAGACCTTCGATTTGGTATTTCGGGAGACTTCTAACTCTTTATATATTGGGAGAAAAGCCCTGATACATTTGACCCAAAGTTCAGAAAATTTGTTAAAGGTCTTACGATATCTTTTGTCGATTTGCTTGACTTCAAAACTTAAACGTGGAAATGACCGGAAGGGTCATTACATCATCCACTACTAAAAAGGGCTTTCGTCCTCGAAAGTCAAGGTCAAGGGGTACCTGAAGGCTAAAATAGCTGCGGATACTGATCCCGCATATCTCTCTCGGTCTCCCAGGTAGCCTCCTCGACTGGACGGTGCCTCCACTGAACCTTAACAACCGGGATCTCTCGAGACCTCAATCTCCTGACATCTCTGGCCAAAATAGCTGACGGCTCCTCAACAAAGGCTAAACCCTCATCCAACTGAACTGAATCCCACTGCAACACATGAGACTCATCTGGGATATACCGACGCAACATCGAGACATGAAACACAGGATGTATAGCTGAAAACATCGGAGGTAACGCTAACTGATAGGCAACGCTACCAACCCTCTGCAGAATCTCAAATGGCCCAATGTACCTGGGACTGAGCTTGCCCCGCCTACCAAATCTCATCACGCCTTTGATGGGCGATACACGGAGAAACACCAAGTCACCGACGCTAAACTCCAAGGCACGAAGCCTACGATCAGCATAACTCTTCTGCCTGCTCTGAGCTGCCCGAAGTCTTTCCTGAATCACTCGGACTCGGTCTAAGGAATCTCGAAGCAAATTTGTGCTCTGTGGCTCAGCACTAAAACCATCAAACCAACCTACCGGTGATCTGCAACGCCTGCCATACAAAGCCTCAAAAGGTGCCATGCCGATACTCGAATGGAAGCTGTTATTATAAGCAAACTCTGCCAAGGGAACAAACTGATCCCAAGAACCTCCAAAGTCAAGAACACAGGCCCGAAGCATGTCCTCCAGAATCTGAATGGTCCTCTCGGACTGGCCATCTGTCTGAGGGTGGAAAGCGGTACTAAGATGAACCTCTGTACCCAAATCTCGCTGAATAGCCCTCCAGAACTGAGATGTGAACTGAGTGCCGCGGTCTGAAATGATAGAAGCTGGGACCCGTGCAACCGAACAATCTCACGAAAGGTAGATCTGAGCTAACCTCTCTGCACCATAAGAAGTCTGAACCGGCAAGAAATGTGCTGACTTAGTCAGCCTATCAACAATCACCCATATGGAATCAAACCCATGAGAAGTACGAGGCAAACCAACCACGAAGTCCATAGTAATCCCTTCCCACTTCCACTCAGGAATGGGAAGTCGCTGCATCAAACCACCAGGTCTCATGTGCTCGAACTTAACCTGCTGACAGTTCAAGCACCGAGATACAAACTCCGCTATATCCCGCTTCATACCACTCCACCAGTAAAGCTGCCTCAAGTCTCTATACATCTTCGCTGTGCCAGGGTGAATGGAATATCTAGTACAATGTGCCTCACGAAGTATCAACTGAATCAAATCACTAACCCTCGGAACACAAAGGCGACTATCATACCTCAGAACCCCATCTGAATCCAGAGTAGCCCGACTGGTCTCACCCTGAACAACCCGATCACGAAGGTCACACAACTGCTGATCCTCAAACTGACGGCTCTGAATCTGATCAACCAAAGTAGAACGAACCTCAATACTGGCAAGAACTCTGCTAGGATCCGACAAGTCAAGCCTAACCAAACGGTTAGCCAAGGACTGGATGTCCAAGGCCAACGGTCGCTCTGAAACTGAAAGAGAAGCTAGGCTACCCATACTTACTATCTTCCGACTCAAGGCATCCGCTACCACGTTTGCCTTGCCCGGATGATACAGAATAGTGAAGTCATAGTCCTTCAGTAACTCTATCCATCTCCTCTGTCTCGAGTTCAACTCTCGCTGACTCGTGATATACTGAAGACTACGGTGATCGGTGAAGATATCACAGTGAACTCCATATAAATAATGCCTCCAGATCTTGAGCGCGAAAACTACCGCCGCCAACTCTAAGTCATGAGTGGGGTAGTTGCGCTCGTGAACCTTCAGCTGCCTCGACGCATATGCTATTACTCGACCCTGCTGCATCAACACACAACCAAGACCAACCCCAGAAGCATCACAATACACAGAGAAGCTCTGACCCTCAACCGGCAAAGTCAAAACTGGAGCTGAAGTCAATAAGGCCTTAAGCCTCTGGAAGCTATCCTCACACTGATCCGACCACTGAAATGGGATATCCTTCCTAGTCAGCATAGTCAAGGGTGCTGCTATGGAAGAAAATCCCTCAACGAACCGTCTGTAGTAACCTGCTAGCCCAATAAAGCTGCGAACCTCAGTAACAGTCGTAGGTCTAGGCCACTCACAAACCGCTGAAATCTTTCCCGGATCAACCCTAATCCCATCCTTAGACACCACGTGCCCTAGGAATGCAACTGACTCAAGCCAAAACTCGCACTTTGAGAACTTGGCATAAAGCCGATGATCTCTCAAAGTCTGGAGTATAACCCTCAAGTGCTGCTCATGCTCATCTCTACTACGCGAGTATACCAAGATGTCGTCTATAAAAACTATCACGAATGAGTCCAAATACGAGCCAAGAACCCTGTGCATCAAGTTCATAAAGGCTTGCGGGGGCATTAGTCAACCCAAAAGACATCACTAGGAACTCATAATGGCCATAACGCGTCCTGAATGCTGTCTTAGGGATGTCCTCCGCCCTAATCCTCAACTGATGGTAGCCGGACCTCAAATCAATCTTCGAAAACACGACTGAACCCTGAAGCTGGTCAAACAAATCATCAATCCTCGGCAACGGATACCTATTCTTCACTGTCACCCTATTCAGCTGCCGATAATCAATACACATGCACATAGACCCATCCTTCTTCTTCACGAAGAGAACAGGAGCACCCCACGGTGACACACTAGGTCTAATAAACCCCTTAGCTAACAGATCCTGGAGCTGCTCCTTAAGCTCCCTCAACTCAGCAGGAGCCATACGGTAAGGAGGAATAGAAATGGGCCTAGTACTCGGCTCCAACTCAATAGCAAAATCAATATCTCTCTCAGGTGGAAGGCCTGGCAGGTCGGTAGGAAACACATCGAGGAAGTCTCTAACCACAGGAACAGACTCAGGAGAAGTGGGGTCAGCACTAACATCTCGGACATATGCTAGATAAGCTAAACACCCACGGGAATCAACTTCCTAGCTCGAAGACAAGAGATGATCCCAGATGGTGCATGGCTAACAGAACCCTGCCACACAACCGGGGATACACCGGGCACAGCTATGGTAATGGTCTTGGCATAACAATCCAAAACCACACGGTGAGGGGATAACCAGTCCATGCCCAGTATCACATCAAAATCTAGCATATCAAGAATCATCAAGTCTCCCCAAGTCTCTGAATCACCAATAGATAACATACAGGATCTCACAATCCGATCCACTACTAAAAAATCTCCTACTGGGGTCGAAACAGAAACAGGAACAGATAATGGCTCACTAGCCAACCCCAAACAAGGCACAAAGTAGGCAGATACAATATGAACAAGTGGATCCAGGATCAAATAAAGCCATAGCAGACTGATGGCACACAGAAATCGTACCTGTAATCACAGCATCTGAGGCCTCTGCCTCTGGTCTCCTAGGGACCGCATAAAACTGACGACGACCTCCACCTGCCCGACCGCCATCCCTACCACCTGCTCTGCCACGCGGAGCACTACCTCTACTCTGACGACCACCCCCTCTAGCCGAGGGCTGAACTATCCGTAAAGGCTCGGCCAACTGAATTGTACCCTGCTGAGGGCAATCTCTAGCAAAGTGACCTATCGCACCACAAGTAAAACAAACCCCTGACGGCTTACTCAGTCGAGATGAACCCGCAAATCCCGAATGACCACCACGGCTTGATGCCCCAGAAACTGTACCCCTCGAAGACTGGTCGCTATAGCCCTGATGGCTGCCCTGACCCTGCTCGAACTGGGTACTACCGAAAGTCTGAAGAGAAGCCTGAACCGGTCGGCTGGACTGACCCTGGTACTGCTGTGGCTGATAACTCCGGCTCCACTGGCCAGGACCTCTACCACCATATCTGGAACCACTTAGACACCCTGATGTCGAGGCCTCTTATCTCTGGGCCCCTGATCATGTCGCTGTAAGTCTTCCACAGTGCGGGCATAGTCTACAATAGCCTGGAATGACCGACCACTGGCAATCAATATCTCAGCTGGCTGTCTGATCTCTAGCCTCAAACCCCATACAAATCTGCGAATCCTATCAGCCTCAATAGGAATGATCATAGCCCCGAACGGTGCTAGCTGATGAAAACGGGTCTCATACTCCGAGATAGTCGTGGACCCCTGTACAAGGTGAGTAAACTGCTCCCTGCGATGCTCACGATCACTCTGTGGTAGGAACTTGGCCATAAAGGCCTCATAAAACTCAGACCAGGTCAAAGGAGGTGACGACAGTGGTCTACAAGCAACCTGAGCCCTCCACCATAACTTCGCTGGGCCCTCTAACTGATAGGTAGTATAACCAACCCCGTGAGTCTCCAACAAACCCAGATGATGCAACATCTCCTCACAGGTAGTAATGAAGTCATGTGGATCCTGTCCAGAAGTACCGGCAAACCTCGGAGGTGCTAACCTCAAAAACCTACCCAACGCCTTCTGCTCTGACTCTGTCATAGCCGGGCGAGGAGCAAGAGGCTGTGCAACAAATGGAACCGGAATAACCTCCGCACGGGGAGCCATAGTAGTCGACCGCGCTCCTAAGATTCGTGCACCCAGGGCTGCCCCTTGAGCGGATGTCTGCGCTACCTCAAAAGGCCGCTCTCCAATCACACCCAACAGCTGCAATAGTAATCCCCGAATATCTGGAGACGGAGCTGTGGCTGGAGCTGGCACAGAAGTGGGCACTGGAGCTGGTACTCGAGCTGGCGCTGGAGCTGGTGCTGGAGCTGGTGCTGGAGCTGGCGCTGGAGCTGGCGCTGGAGCTGGTGGTACCTGGGCTGCCCCCTGAACCACATGCTGCTCGGGCTCTATCTCCACGCTAGCAGCTCTAGCAGGTGCCACTGATCGAGGGCGTCCTCGACCCCTAGCTGGAGTGGGAGGCTCATCTTCGTGTGATGCCGATGATCTCGTACGAACCATCTGCGGAAGAATGAAGTAGAATAAATAAGATCTCCAGAACTTCAAGGGTAGTACGCACGACACAGAAGCAATGAAAGAGTTAAATTTCCTAAAATGTCACTGTAGCCTCCCAAAGATTGAGTACGGACGTCTCCGCCCCGATCCGCAGGACTCTACTAGACATTGGCTCCTATACCGATGACACCGGTGAACCCTTTGCTCTGATACCAAGTTGTCACGACCCGATTTCTCGGTCATGATGGCACCTACAACCCCCGGTAGGTGAACCAATCCCTGTAGCCCAGAACAGTTAGTAATGGGCTACTATCTAGCAAATAGAGGAACAAGACAAATAAAATAGATAACAGGGATATAAATATATACATATGCGAAAACTAAACCAAACCCCAAGACCTGGTATCATAGTACAGAGCCAAACTACATACATGGAGTGCAAATAAACCAAAACTATATATACAGATGTCTCTGAATAGTAATAGAGTACATGAAGCAAAAGATAAACTAAAGCTAAGCTCCGATCGCCAAGAGCTCACCCTCAGCCTGAAGTAGTCTTCAACAGATCTCCAAGCACGAATCACAGCGGTCTAACGGCGATAGCCCACGCTAGGATCTGCACCCAAAGATGCGGGGGGTAGGGGTGAGCACCAAATGCGAAGCATAAGGTACCCAGTAGGTATCATAGGCCGACTGGGCACATATAAGATAAAAGCGTAGTAATAGACAGAATAGAAGCAATCAGTCACAGAAATCAACGAAAGGTACACAGGAACTAGCCCAGAGGGAAATCAACAGAACCACATGTGAGGCTAGTAAGCAGAATACACACACCATAGGCACAGGTGAAAGTAAGAAACAACGCACCTGGGGTCCTTGCAATAACAATGTATATAAAATAAGTTACGAAATGGACGGTATACCGGTAACCTCAAGTGTAAGAAGAAGAGAGAAAGAGTAATAATAGGCATGCTCAGAGACATGAATCAAACTCAACTAATCATACCAATCTCATACTTATCCATAATAGAGAACAATTCTATAAGTAAAAAGCAAAAGTCTACCTACAGTCCCCCGGCCGCCCATACAACCGAGGAACACAAACAAGTGAAACAAACCCTCCGGCATCCCATACTACCGGAGCGTACAATCAACAAACAACAAACAAGGGTGGAGCCTCGAACAATAAATGATATGATGCATGAAGATCTCAAGTGAAATGGTATCTCTGTATGTACCTCCTCTGGTGCCGATCGGGCCCAGCAGGTAGGTTCCATGGAAGGACACTGCCCGTATACCTCTACTCCGCCGTATACCCCTCTTACGGCACACGCAGCCCGTAGCCCCCTGCCCCGGATAGCAAGGTCCATGGAGGTCCCCGACCCCATACCAAAACTCAGTATCAGAACATGTATCAAGATAGAGACCCAGTCTCGATCAAGATAGAGACCCAGTCTCGAATATGCATGCCCAGACCCTGTCCAGGACTAAAAAATAGTAGGAAAATATCTCAAAAACCCCTCCAAGGGTGCCCGGGCGTAGCCGGGTCTAAACAGTAAAACGTCATCTCAGGTGCTCGGTCCGACCGAGGCTAAAAATCATCTCAAGTAACAAGAAAACTCAACTAGCACCCAGGCCCTGCCGAGTCTAGCGATAATCATAAAACTGATGATTTTAAACATAATTTTACTTTCTTGCCCAAAACTCTCCACAAGTGAAATCAACCATTTCCAAATCATTTCCATCAAAAACGGGCCCCCCGGGCCCATGCAAGGTTTAGAAAACAGTGCCAGTAGGCCCGAAGCCAAAACCACAGTAAAACATGGATAAAACCTCTTTATATGCATGGAAATGGTATGATCACACACAATAGCTGCCCCGCAGCTCACAATCAACCTATCGACCCTGCACAGGCCCACAGCTACTCAGCAAGCATAACCAGCCTAGAAGGATAATTCTATGCCCGGGACTCGCGGACATTCCCAAATTCACACCTTCTATGTTCCAGAGTCAATAAGGCCTCACAGGACCACAAGAGTAAATAAAATATAACGGCAAATACTACAAACAACGGAGGAACAAAAGTAGGCGGACATGGATAAAGCGGTCGAGGTCTGTGGTACCAACCTAATAAACCAACCCAAGGATGTCCATTAATACAATTTTATTCTATATATGCGGAGTCTAGGGAAAATAAACCGTAACCTACCTGTCGTCCGACGACAAGCTGCTAGAACAACGATGTCCAAGCTCGAACCACTCCAAGAAAATCCAAAACTAAATCGAAATCGGAATCGGATTTGGGATGGAATAACTTGACGTAGATAATTGATGTTTATCAATTATTAACTAGGTTCATCCACAATTTCCTTTTCAAGTGATAGATAAATTTTCAAGGGAGAAAAAGAATCCCCAAGAATTGCTAAAGTTGCAATCCTATCTTACTACTGTAGCCGACCCAATTGCTAGCTAAAATATAAGCTAGATAGAATAGATAAATAAGAATGACCAATTGGACCCAAAAGGTGTCACTCATCAGTGAAATATATTGACACCACACCAGTTAGTGGACTGCTGGCCACTCTCTCCACCTCCACGTGTTGTGGAGGTGGCAATATTTAATATTTTCCAGCCCGTTATGTATGTATTCGGGTATTGAATAAATTCGTGATAAAATAAATATAATACTTTAAATATACCATAATTAATAGAAAATCATTTCCAATAAAACCTACTATATTATAATAATAAATTTTAACATAACTAAATTTACTATCTCCGTTAAAATATTACGGAGTATAAAAACCTTTATAAAATAAATACATATACACTTATATCGTATCAAAGATATTTTTCATAAACCTTTAAAATATTTTGAAAAGGCAATAATAATATAATTTTTACCCAATTCAACTTTTAAATAACGTATTTTCAAATACACGCACGAGGCTAATAAAATTCTCAAGTTTAGGCTCGTAACTCGCCAACGCACGATTTTGATACTCAAGAATTCTCTCGGGATCCTCCCTTATGTTTTATTACTGTTTCAGAACTGAAATGGCATTTTAAAACGTGACGTCGAGGCTTAAATCGCGTTTAACCCGACCCGGTTCGCGACCCGGTTCGTAACCCATTTTCTGCCAGACAGTCCGCGGTAAAACAGTCATAACTCTTTACTCCGAGATCATTTGGACGTGAGGTTTTATGCGTTGGAAACTAGACTCGTAGACCTTCGATTTGGTATTTCGGAGGACTTTTAACTCTTTATATACAGGGAGAAAAGCCCTGACACATTTGACCCAAAGTTCAGAAAATTTGTTAAAGGTCTTACGATATCTTTTGTCGATTTGCTTGACTTCAAAACTCAAACGTGGAAATGACCGGAAGGGTCATTACATCATCCACTACTAAAAAGGACTTTCATCCTCGAAAGTCAAGGTCAAGGGGGTACCTGAAGGCTCAAACAGCTGCGGATACTGAGCCCGCATATCTCTCTCGGTCTCCCAGGTAGCCTCCTCGACTGGACGGTGCCTCCACTGAACCTTAACAACCGGGATCTCTCGAGACCTCAATCTTCCTGACATCTCTGGCCAAAATAGCTGACGGCTCCTCAACAAAGGCTAAACTCTCATCCAACTGAACTGAATCCCACTGCAACACATGAGACTCATCAGGGACATACCGACGCAACATCGAGACATGAAATACCGGATGTATAGCTGAAAACATCGGAGGTAAGGCTAACTGATAGGCAACGCTACCAACCCTCTGCAGAATCTCAAACGGCCCAATGTACCTGGGGCTAAGCTTGCCCCGCCTACCAAATCTCATCACGCCCTTCACGGGTGATACACGGAGAAACACCAAGTCACCGACACTAAACTCCAGGGCACGAAGCCGACGATCAGCATAACTCTTATGCCTGCTCTGAGCTGCCCGAAGTCTATCCTGAATCACTCGGACTCGGTCTAAGGAATCTCGAAGCAAATCTGTGCTCTGTGGCCCAGCACTAAAACCATCAAACCAACCTATCGGTGATCTGCAACGCCTGCCATACAAAGCCTCAAAAGGTGCCATGCCGATACTCGAATGGAAGCTGTTATTATAAGCAAACTCTGCCAAGGGAACAAACTGATCCCATGAACCTCCAAAGTCAAGAATACAGGCCCGAAGCATGTCCTCCAAAATCTGAATGGTCCTCTCGGACTGGCCATCTGTCTGAGGATGAAAAGCGGTACTAAGATGAACCTCTGTACCCAAATCTTGCTGAATAGCCCTCCAGAACTGAGATGTAAACTGGGTGCCGCGGTCTGAAATGATAGAAGCTGGGACCCCATGCAATCGAACAATCTCACGAAGGTAGATCTGAGCTAACCTCTCTGCACCATAAGAAGTCTGAACCGGCAAGAAATGTGCTGACTTAGTCAGCCTATCAACAATCACCCATATGGAATCAAACCCATGAGAAGTACGAGGCAAACCAACCACGAAGTCCATAGTAATCCCTTCCCACTTCCATTCAGGAATGGGAAGTCGCTGCATCAAACCACCAGGTCTCATATGCTCGAACTTAACCTGCTGACAGTTCAAGCACCGAGATACAAACTCCGCTATATCCCGCTTCATACCACTCCACCAGTAAAGCTGCCTCAAGTCTCTATACATCTTCGTTGTGCCAGGGTGAATGGAGTATCTAGTACAATGTGCCTCACGAAGTATCAACTGAATCAAATCACTAACCCTCGGAACACAAAGGCGACTATCAAACCTCAGAACCCCACCTGAATCTAGAGTAGCCCGACTGGTCTCACCCTGAACAACCCGATCACGAAGGTCACACAACTGCTGATCCTCAAACTGACGGCTCTGAATCTGATCAACCAAAGTAGAACGAACCTCAATACTGGCAAGAACTCTGCTAGGATCCGACAAGTCAAGCCTAACCAGACGGTTAGCCAAGGACTGAATGTCCAAGGCCAACGGTCGCTCTAAAACTGAAAGAGAAGCTAGGCTACCCATACTCACTGTCTTCCGACTCAAGGCATCCTCTACCACGTTTGCCTTGCCCGGATGATACAGAATAGTGAAGTCATAGTCCTTCAGTAACTCGACCCATCTCCTCTGGCTCGAGTTCAACTCCCGCTGACTCGTGATATACTGAAGATTACGGTGATCGGTGAAGATATCACAGTGAACTCCATATAAATAATGCCTCCATATCTTGAGCGCGAAAACTACCGCCGCCAACTCTAAGTCATGAGTGGGGTAGTTGCGCTCGTGAACCTTCAGCTGCCTCGATGCATATGCTATTACTCGACCCTGCTGCATCAACAGACAACCAAGACCAACCCCAGAAGCATCACAATACACAGAGAAGCTCTCCCCCTCAACCGGCAAAGTCAAAACTGGAGCTGAAGTCAATAAGGCCTTAAGCCTCTGGAAGCTATCCTCACACTGATCCGACCACTGAAATGGGATATCCTTCCTAGTCAGCATAGTCAAGGGTGCTGCTATGGAAGAAAATCCCTCAACGAACCGTCTGTAGTAACCTGCTAGCCCAATAAAGCTGCGAACCTCAGTAACAGTCGTAGGTCTAGGCCACTCACAAACCGCTGAAATCTTTCCCGGATCAACCCTAATCCCATCCTTAGACACCACGTGCCCTAGGAATGCAACTGACTCAAGCCAAAACTCACACTTTGAGAACTTGGCATAAAGCCGATGATCTCTCAAAGTCTGGAGTATAACCCTCAAGTGCTGCTCATGCTCATCTCTACTACGCGAGTATACCAAGATGTCGTCTATAAAAACTATCACGAATGAGTCCAAATACGAGCCAAGAACCCTGTGCATCAAGTTCATAAAGGCTGCGGGGGCATTAGTCAACCCAAAAGACATCACCAGGAACTCATAATGGCCATAACGTGTCCTGAATGCTGTCTTAGGGATGTCCTCCGCCCTAATCCTCAACTGATGGTAGCCGGACCTCAAATCAATCTTCGAAAATACGACTGAACCCTGAAGCTGGTCAAACAAATCATCAATCCTCGGCAACAGATACCTATTCTTCACTGTCACCCTATTCAGCTGCCGATAATCAATACACATGCGCATAGACCCATCCTTCTTCTTCACGAAGAGAACAGGAGCACCCCAAGGTGACACACTAGGTCTAATAAACCCCTTAGCTAACAGATCCTGGAGCTGCTCCTTAAGCTCCCTCAACTCAGCAGGAGCCATACGGTAAGGAGAAATAGAAATGGGCCTAGTGCCCGGCTCTAGCTCAATAGAAAAATCAATATCTCTCTCAGGTGGAAGGCCTGGCAGGTCGGTAGGAAATACATCGAGGAAGTCTCTAACCACAGGAACAGACTCAGGGGAAGTGGGGTCAGCACTAACATCTCGGACATATGCTAGATAAGCTAAACACCCACGGGAAATCAACTTCCTAGCTCGAAGACAAGAGATGATCCCAGATAGTGCATGGCTAACAGAACCCTGCCACACAACCGGGGATACACCGGGCACAGCTATGGTAATGGTCTTGGCATAACAATCCAAAACCACACGGTGAGGGGATAACCAGTCCATGCCCAGTATCACATCAAAATCTAGCATATCAAGAATAATCAAGTCACCCCAAGTCTCTGAATCACCAATAGATAACATAGAGGATCTCACGATCCGATCCACTACTAAAGAATCTCCTACTGGGGTCGAAACAGAAACAGGAACAAATAATGGCTCATTAGCCAACCCCAAACAAGGCACAAAGTAGGCAGATACATATGAACAAGTGGATCCAGGATCAAATAAAGCCATAGAAGACTGATGGCACACAGAAATCGTACCTGTAATCACAGCATCTGAGGCCTCTGCCTCTGGTCTCCTAGGGACCGCGTAAAACTGACGACGACCTCCACCTGCCCAACCGCCATCCCTACCACCTGCTCTACCGCGTGGCGCACCACCTCTAATCTGACGACCACCCCTCTAGCCGGGGGCTGAACTACCCGTAAAGGCTCGGCTAACTGAACTGTACCCTGCTGAGGGCAATCTTTAGCAAAATGACCCATCGCACCACAAGTAAAACAAGCCCCTGACGGCCTACTCAGTCGAGATGAACCCGCAAATCCCGAATGACCACCACCACGACCTGATGCCCCAGAAACTGTACCCCTCGAAGACTGGTCGCTATAGCCCTGATGGCTGCCCTGACCCTGCTCGAACTGGGTACTACCGAAAGTCTGAAGAGAAGCCTGAACCGGTCGGCTGGACTGACCCTGGTACTGCTGTGGCTGATAACTTCGGCTCCACTGGCCAGGACCTCTACCACCATATCTGGAACCACTATAGACACCCTGATGCCGAGGCCTCTTATCTCTGGACCCCTGATCATGTCGCTGTAAGTCCTCCACAGTGCGGGCATAGTCTACAATAGCCTGGAATGACCGACCACTGGCAATCAATATCTCAGCTGGCTGCCTGATCTCTGGCCTAAACCCCATACAAATCTGCGAATCCTATCTGCCTCGGTAGGAATGATCATAGCTCCAAACGGTGCTAGCTGATGAAACGGGTCTCATACTCCGAGATAGTCGTAGACCCCTGTACAAGGTGAGTAAACTGCTCCCTGCGACGCTCCCGATCACTCTGGGGTAGGAACTTGGCCATAAAGGCCTCATAAAACTCAGACCAGGTCAAAGGAGGTGACGATGGTGGTCTACAAGCAACCTGGGCCCTCCACCATAACTTCGCTGGGCCCTCCAACTGATAGGTAGTATAACCAACCCTGTGAGTCTCCAACAAACCCAGATGATGCAACATCTCCTCACATGTAGTAATAAAGTCATGTGGATCCTGTCCAGAAGTACCCGCACACCTCGGAGGTGCTAACCTCAAAAACCTACCCAACGCCTTCTGCTCTGACTCTGTCATAGCTGGGCGAGGAGCAAGAGGCTGTGCAACAGATGGGACCGGAATGACCTCCGCACGGGGAGCCATAGTAGCAGGATGCGCTCCTAAGCTCTGTGCACCCAGGGTTGCCCCCTGAGCGGATGTCTGCGCTACCTCAGAAGGCCGCTCTCCAATCACACCCAAAAGCTGCAATAGTAATCCCCGAATATCTGGAGACTGAGCTGCGGCTGGAGCTGGCACAGAAGTGGGCACTAGAGCTGGTGCTGGAGCTGGTGCTGGAGCTGGTGGTACCTGGGCTGCCCCCTGAACCATATGCTGCTCGGGCTCTATCTCCACCCTAGCAGCTCTAGCAGGTGCCACTGATCGAGGGCGTCCTCGACCCTTAGCTGGAGTGGGAGGCTCATCTCCGCGTGATGCCGATGATCTCGTACGAACCATCTGCGGAAGAATGAAGTAGAACAAATGAGATCTCTAGAAACTTCAAGGGCTATACGCACGACACAGAGGCAATGAAAGAGTCAAATTTCCTAAAATGTCACTGTAGCCTCCCAAAGATTGAGTACAGACGTCTCCTCCCCGATCCGCAAGACTCTACTAGACATTGGCTCCTATACCGATGACACCGATGAACCTAAAGCTCTGATACCAAGTTGTCATGACCCAATTTCTCGGTCATGATGGCACCTACAACCCCCGGTAGGTGAACCAATCCCCGTAGCCCAGAACAGTTAGTAATGGGCTACTATCTAGAAAATAAGGGAACAAGACAAATAAAATAGATAACAGGGATATAAATATATACATATGCGAAAACTAAACCAAACTCCAAGACCTGGTATCATAGTACAGAGCCAAACTACATACATGGAGTACAAATAAACCCAAAACTATATATACAGATGTCTCTGAATGGTAATAGAGTACATGAAGCAAAAGATAAACTAAAGCTAAGCTCCGATCGCCAAGAGCTCACGCTCAGCCTGAAGTAGTCTTCAATAGATCTCCAAGCACGAATCACAGCGGTCTAACGGCGATAGCCCACGCTCGGATCTGCACCCAAAGATGCAGGGGGTAGGGGTGAGCACCAAATGCGAAGCATAAGGTACCCAGTAGGTATCATAGGCCGACTGGGCACATATAAGATAAAAGCGTAGTAATAGACAGAATGGAAGCAAGTAGTCACAGAAATCAATGAAAGATACACAGGAACTAGCCAAGAGGGAAATCAACAGAACCACATATAAGGCTAGTAAGAAGAATATACACATCATAGACGCAGGTGAAAGTAAGAACAACGCACCTGGGGTCCTTGCAACAACAGTGTATACAAAATAAGTTTACGAAATGGACGGTATACCGGTAACCTCAAGTGTAAGAAGAAGAGAGAAAGAGTAATAATAGGCATGCCCAGAGACATGAATCAAACTCAACTAATCATACCAATGTCATACTTATCCATAATAGAGAACAATTCTATAAGTAAAAAGCGAAAGTCTACCTACAGTCCCCCGGCCGCCCATACAACCGAGGAACACAACCAAGTGAAAACAAACCCTCCGGCATCCCATACTACCGGAGCATACAATCAGCAAACAGCAAACAAGGGTGGAGCCTCAAACAATGAATGATATGATGCATGAAGATCTCAAGTGCCATGGTATCTCTGTATGTACCTCCTCCGGCGCCGATCCGGCCCAGCAGGTAGGTTCCATGGAAGGACTTTGCCCGTATACCTCTACTCCATCGTATACCCCTCCACCGGCACACGCAGCCCGTAGCCCCTGGCCCGGATGGCAAGGTCCATGGAGGTCCCAGACCCCATACTAAAACTCAATATCAGAACATGTATCAAGATAGAGACCCAGTCTCGATATCAAGATAGAGACCCAGTCTCGAATATGCATGCCCAGACCCTGTCCAGGACTAAAAATAGTAGGAAAATATCTCAAAAACCCCTCCAAAGGTGCCCGGGCGTAGCCGGGTTTAAACAGTAAAAAGTCATCTCAGGTGCTCGGTCCAACCGAGGCTAAAATCATCTCAAGTAACAAGAAAACTCAACTAGCACCCCGGCCCTGCCGAGTCTAGCGATAATCATAAAACTGATGATTTTAAACATAATTTTACTTTTTTGCCCAAAAATCTCCACAAGTGAAATCAACCATTTCCAAATCATTTCTATCAAAAATGGGCCCCCCGGGCCATGCAAGGTTTAGAAAACAGTGCCAGTGGGCCCGAAGCCAAAACCACTGTAAAACATGGATAAAACTTCTTTATATGCATGGAAATGGTATGATCACACACAATAGCTGCCCCGCAGCTCACAATCAACCTATTGACCCTGCACAGGCCCACAGCTACTCAGCAAGCATAACCAGCCTAGAAGGATAATTCTATGCCCGGGACTCGCGGACATTCCCAAATTCCCACCTTCTATGTTCCAGAGTCAATAAGGCCTCACAAGACCACAAGGGTAAATAAAATATAATGGCAAATACTACAAACAACGGAGGAATAAAAGTAGGCGGATATGAATAAAGCGGTCGAGGTCTGTGGTACCAACCTAATAAACCAACCCAAGGATGCCCATTAATACAATTTTATTTTATATATACGGAGTCTAGGGAAAATAAATCGTAATCTACCTGTCATCCGATGACAAGCTGCTGGAACAACGATGTCCAAGCTCGAACCACTCCGAGAAAATCCAAAACTAAATCGAAATCGGATTCGGATTTGGGACGGAATAACTTGACGTAGATAATTGAGTTTCTTTTCAGAAATTGAATAATAACACAAAGTTTTTCTCTCACAATACTCCTCACGTAACAAATATGATGTACAGATATGGAGCAAAAGGAATATATACTTGCTGAAGTTACTTTTCAAGTTAAAGACAATTTTAAAGATTAGGATCAATTGGTAATAATGTTGCCAACTTCCAAATGATGCCACATCCACTTGGTGATTGCTGGCCACTCCCTCCACCTACACGTGGAGTGGAGGTGGCACTCACAAGGTGCCAAAATAATATTCCTATCCCGTTATTTATATACTCGGGTATTGCGTAAGTTCGTGGTAAAATAAATATAATATTTTAAATATACCATAATTTATAGAAAATTATTTCAAACAAAACCTACTATATTATAATAATAAATTTTAACATACTTAAATTTACTATCTCCGTTAAAATATTATGGAGTATAAAAACTTTATAAAATAAATACGTAAACACTTATATCGTATCAAATATATTTTTCATAAACCTTTAAAATATTTTGAAAAGGCAATAATAATATAACCTTTACCAAATTCAACTTTTAAATAACGTATTTTCAAATACACGCACGATGCTAATAAGGTTCTTAAGTTTAGGCTCGTAATTCGCCAACGCACGATTTTGATACCCAAGAATTCTCTCGGGATCCTCCCTTATGTTTCATAACTGTTTCGGAACTGAAATGGCATTTTAAAACATGACGTTGAGGCTTAAATCGCGTTTAACCTGACCCGGTTCGCGACCCGGTTCGTAACCGGTTTTCTGCCAGACAGTCCGCGGTAAAACAGTCATAACTCTTTACTCCGAGATCATTTGGACGTGAGGTTTTGTGCGTTGGAAACTAGACTCGTAGACCTTCGATTTGGTATTTCGGGGGACTTCTAACTCTTTATATACAAGGAGAAAAGCCCTGACACATTTGACCCAAAGTTCAGAAAATTTGTTAAAGGTCTTACGATATCTTTTGTCGATTTGCTTGACTTCAAAACTCAAACGTGGAAATGACCGGAAGGGTCATTACAAACTTGCCCCAGAACTTAGAAGTAAACTGCGTACCCTTGTCTCAAATGATGGACAGGGGTACCCTATGCTATCTTATAATCTCTTTCACGTAGATCTTAGCCAATTTCTATGAACTGTAATCTACCATGATCGAAATGAAATGAGCGGACTTGGTCAGCCTTTCAACAATGACCCAAATTGAGTCATACTTTCCCAATGTCTTGGGAAGACCCACCACAAAATCTATGGCTATCCTTTCCGACTTCCACTCTGGAATTGGCATTCTTTGAAGTATTCCTGCAAGTATCTGATGCTCATACTTTACCTGCTGGAAGTTCTGAAATTTGGACACAAAATCTACTATGTTCCTTTCATCCCGGGCCACGAGTAATGCTGCCTCAAGTTCCTGTACAATTTTGTCACACCCGGATGAATTGAGTACCGCGAACCATGAGCTTCTGTCAAGATTTTCTGAATTATATAGTCAACCCGAGGAACACAAATCCTCTCCCTGAAATGCAACACTCCACCAGAGTCTAACATGACATCTCTGGACTCCCCAGATATTACCTTACCTCGAAACTTACCCAATTTCGGATCCTGAAACTGTTTTGCCTTTATTTCTTCTATGAAGGTGGCCTTGACCTCAATGCTGGTCAACAACCCACCTTGATCTGAAACACCCAAGTGCATGAACTTGGGCTCCAATGCCAGAACCTCCTTAGCCAATGGTCATTTGGACGCCCCCAAACAAGCCAACCTACCCATGCTAAAAGTTTTCCGGCTCAATGCGTCTACCACCATATTAGCCTTACCTGGATGGTACTGAATTTTCACATCATAATTTTTTTATAATTTCATCCATCTCCTCTGCCTCAGTTCAAATCCTTCTGAGTGAAAATGTGTTGCAGACTGCGATGATTTGTGAATCCCTCACACTTGACACCATAAAGATAGTGTCTCCAGATTTTCAATGCAAAAACCACCGCTGCCAACTCTAAATCGTGAGTCGGGTAATTCCTCTCATGCACCTTCAACTGCCTGGATGCATAGGCTATCACATTCCTATCCTACATCAACACAAAACCCAAACCAGAATGTGAATTATCACAGTAAACAACAAAGTCTTTACTTTCAACCGGCAAGTCAGAATAGGGGATGTGGTCAGAAGTGTCTTGAGCTTTTAGAAGCTCTCCTCGCACTTGTCGGACCATACAAATGGTACCTCCTTCTGTGTCAGCTAGGTCAGGTGAGTAGAAATAGAACCAAAATTCTTAACAAACCTCCGGTAGTACCCCGCGAGCCCAAGAAAACTCCTCACCTTAGTCACAGAGGTAGGCCAAACCCAACTCTTGACTGCCTCAATTTTTTGGGGATCCACTATCACCCTTTTTACTAACACTACATGCCCTAAAAATGCCACGGAAGTCAACATAAATTCAAAGTTAGTGAATTTTGCATAAAGTTTTTGGTGCCTCAAGATATCCAGCACAATACGAAGATGATTAGCATGCTCCTCCCTACTCTTAAAGTACATCAAAATATCATCGATGAACACGATAACGAAACAATCCAAGTAGGACTTAAACACCCCATTAATCAAACTCATGAATGCTACCGGTGCATTGGTCAAACAAAACGACATTACTTGAAACTCATAATGCCCATACCGGGTCCGAAAAAGCAGTTTTCGTTATGTCCTCAGGTGTAATCTTTAGTTGATGGTACCCCGACCTCAAGTTGATTTTTGAGAACACTGATGCACCCTGAAGCTGGTCAAACAAATCATCTATACGGGGTAGAGGGTACTTATTTCGGATGGTAACCTTGTTCAACTTCCTATAATTTATGCACATCCGCATACTACCATCTTTCTTCTTTACAAACAAGATTGGGGCACCCCAAGGTGAAGCGCTGGGACGTATAAATCCCTTATCTAGGAGTTCCTGCAGCTGAGTCTTAAGTTCCCTTAACTCTTTCGGAGCCATTCTATATGGAGGAATGGAAATGGGACGAGTACCTAGCTCCAAATCAATACAAAAATCTATATCTCTGTCCGGAGGCATGCCAGGCAAGTCCGCTGGAAACACCTCTAAAAATTTAAAAACCACTGGAACTGACTCAATAGGAGGAAACTCCACACTATCATTCCGGAGATGAGCCAAGAAGGCTAGAAACCCCCTCCTCACTAGTTTCCTAGCCCTGACAAACGATATTATCTTAACTGGCTTAGGCCTATACACACCTTCCCCCTCTAGCCTATCCTTGCCCAGAATTTCTAGAGCCACAGTCTTGGTGTTACAGTTTAACATGGTATGATAAGGAGATAGCCAGGTCATACCCAAGATAATATCAAAATCAGCCATATCCAGGATTACCAAGTCTACCCAAGTATGTAATCCCACAAAAACAACAGAACAGTCATGATATACATGAGTCACAACCGCCGACTCTCCCACTGGGGTAGAAACATAGATAGGGGAATCAAGGATATCACAGGTCAAACCCATCCCTAAAGCAAAATGCACTGACACATAAGAATATGTTGAACCTGGGTCAAATAATACCAAAGCCATTTTATCACAGACAAGAATAGTATCTATGATCACCACATCTGAGGATTCTGCCTCAATCCTTCCTGGAAGAGAATAACAATGTGCCCGATCATCAATCCGGGCAACTTCCCAGGACGGCTGTGCCGCACCCCTGCCTGTGCCACCGTTCCCTCTGTCTCCCCAGCCTTCCTAAAAATTACCTCGCCCACCCTGTGGGTGGACCCCTAACATTACCGCCTCTGCCTGCCGGAACCACTGCTCTAGTCTGCTTCTAACCCTGATTACCTATCTGTCTGTGTGGACACTCCCTCTTAAAGTGGCCCTACTCACCACAATAGAAGCAACCACGGTCAAGAGTAGGTATGCTAGCTGATGTATAGGATGCTCCCTGGCCTCTAGGAGCGGAAGACTGAGCTCCCTGTCGACCACTTATTATAGCTGGTAGAGCTGACTGAATAGGACGGGCTGGATAAGCCTGCGGATGCTGGCCCCAGGAGTATAAACCACTATAGGTTCCCTTATTTCGAGGCTTCTTGGCTAAAGCCTTAGCCTGCCCCGCTTGCCTAACTCCCTCAATCTTCTTCGCATAATCCACCACATCATTAAAACCCTTTCCTGAAGAAGTCATATGCACTGCCAGTACCCGCAGATCACTATTCAGACCCTTGATAAACAATCGAACCCATTCTTACTCGGAACCCAACATTTGTGTAGCAAAACGAGACAACACATGGAACTTAGCCTCATAAGCTGAGACCGACATGCTACCCTGCTCAAAGATCAGAAACTCATCCTTCTTTTGGTCCCTCAAAGTATGGGGAAAGTACTTCTCTAGAAACAACGTATGGAACTGCTCCCAAGTCAGTGGAGGTAGGATAGAAGACCGACACTCAACATGAGACCTCCACCACTACTTGGCATTACCCTGCAGCTGAAAAGTGACAAAGTCCACCCCATGTTGACGTACAATACCCAATTTCTTCAACCTCTCATGGCAATCCAGGATGAACTGATAGGCATCCTCCTTGTATGTATCCTGAAACATCGGAGGTTTTAGCTTAAGGAACATAGTCAGCATCTCATGCTCATTACCTGTCATCACTGGTCCTAGCATTGGCCTGAGGAGATCATTTGTGCCCGAAGCTACATCCATCCTGGGTGTAGTTATAACCGCTGGCTGATTATCCAAGGCCTGATTTGCATAAGCTGCGGGTATGGCTCCAGCACCAACCAACCCACTCAGATTATCCCACGCCTGGGTAAAAGCTTACGATGTCATAGTAGGAAGACTTACACCTCCAACCGGTGCTGCCTCCTCCTGAGCCCATCCATCCTCTACAACCACTTCTTCTACATCCTCAGCCACATGATCCTGAGGTGGGGGAGGGGTTACCTCACGTACAGTAGCAACTCGAGCTCCACCTCTAGCAGGTGCGACTCCAGCTCATCCCCTGCCCCTTCCCCTAACTCTGCCGTGAACTGCCAGGCCCGCTGCTGCGACCGCTAGCCTTGCTCCGTTATTCTTTGTAGTAACCATCTGCAGACAGAAGAGTTAACGAGGTTAGATACCAATTTGTATCACCAGATACCAATTGGAATTGATTTATAGCACGAAGGAAAGAAGGAAGAGATAGTTTTTTCTAAATCCCCATAGCCTCTCGAAGAAAAGTACGGATGTCTCCGCACCGTTCTGCAAGACTCTACTAGACCTATTTGGTACAACGATAACAATGAACTTAGGATCTAATACCATCATTGTCATGAACCAACCCGTCGTGAGTGGCACCCACCCAACCCCCGGATGAGTGAACCAATAGAGTTCAACCCTTCCCTATACTAACAGCCTAAAAGCAGCAAGGGAAAAGTAAATTAACAATCAAACAATTCAATAAATAAACATAATTATTATCCTGCAGAAAATCCCTTCTAAAAACTGAAAGTCATTGTACCAAACATCAATACCAAATATCTAGAATACGGGGATGCAACCCCAAAAGACAAAATGAAATAGTTTTAAGTCCAAAACAAATGGACCAAAACTCTAAGATAACCTAAGGTAGCTCAAAACAAGCATCTCACCCTTGAAAGTTAGAAATCGTCGGCGCTAGATGCGAGGTCGTGTCTCAGTTACTGGTAGATTTCTTGTACTCACCAAAAGAAAGAGCAGTGCAGTATCAGTACACTACCACTGTGTACTGGTAGGATCATCAGCAAGTTTCCAAGTAAACAGTATATATAACAGTACAACATATACAAGTAAATATATGGAAAACATGCAACAAGTATACAGGCCCTATACTACAAGTCTCTACCTACTATACCAACATGAAATCCATCTCTTGCATTTCTATACCACGAACATGATCCATTAACTATACCCTTCAGCCTAGCCCGAACTCACCCTGGAATCCCCACTAGACACATACCAAAGTAATGATTCAACCCAGCCTAAACCAAGACCAACACAGCAGTTAAACAAGTTCCCGGCTACTCAAGGACCACCAACAATAGCACCTTTAACTAGACCACCTGGTCCACTCACGAAACCAATACAAAGTATCATATTCAGTAAAACAACCCGCTCAACTCATGGAACCAATATCAACCAATGCAATAAAATAGTCAATGAAATAATGCAAGATGCAATAAAGTAAACCTGTACCAGGCATGGTACCCGTGCCAACCAAATGTTATAACCGTACCAGGCGTGGTACCCGTGCAAACCATGTTTTATACCCGTACCAGGCGTGGTACCCAAGCCAACCGAATGTCAACAAACCACAGTTAATATATGAGCCCACACAACTTGTAAAACAAACAAGTAAAACCGTTCAATCACAAGCTGTAAACAGGAAACTAGACATTCCACATAATTTCCCTAAGCAATGTAATGCATACAATCACTTAGACATGGGTACATGAATATACACATTCACAAAAAATCATAAGCCATCACCTACCTCGAAATGATCCAAGCTCTATTCGACTCGAGCTTTCCCGTGCTCTGGATTCCTCTCTCGTTCTTGGTATAAAAACAATACACATGACATATAGTTAACACCCAAGGCCTATACATTACCCGGATTATACTATCCCAAAACCCCAGGCCACCCATGATCATCCCACTCCTTTCCCAGGCTTTTCCACCATTAAATCTCCTAGTTCTATCATTTTTACGGATAAAACAGGGAATTAAACAACCTATGATCATAATAATGTACTTTAATCCATACCCAAGAACTCACATGCTTGGAATCCCCTTCCTTCCCTGAATTCCACCATACCTAGGTTATTTTAACCTTTCCCAAATTCCCTCCTAGCAATTCTACCGCATAGTAAATGTAATACAAAGATTGGGGAATGAAAACCTGACCTTAGGGAAGAATTTTGACGGAGAAAGAAAGAAAAATGCCTGGAATCGCCTAGCCCTTCTCCCAAAATGAACTTGGGAAAAACTAATTGTTTTGGGAGCTATTTCTGAATTAAAAACCCATCGGCCCACTATAGCGGTCCCTGCTCCGCTATTGCGGTTGCCCGCCGCTATAGAGGTCTTAAGTAGGTTGACCGTCCTTTGATCGCCGCTGTAGCGGTAATTTCTACCGTTATAGTGGTGGCCGCTATCGCACGTGAACGCACTCGTCATGGACATAAAGTCTTGAAATCTGCTAGTTTTGGCCATTTCACAACACACCTATTTTCCCCGATGTCCTGGAATAACCCCTTCAAGTTAAACGCGATTCTGGGAGTTCTACTTACCTAAATGCGATTCCGAAAAGTTCCTTGGACTTATTTATATCTTGGCTAGATAGAAAACTAGATCAATCTAAGACACCCTAACCTATATTTACCCAGATTTCCATAGACTCTACCTCGATCCAAAACCGGCCGAGACTAGCCTAGCCCAGAATTTCAAACTCCCAAACCCAGAGTTTTCTAACTCTAAAACTTGGCACGATGGAACTACCCATAACGACGGACCCGGTTGTTACACTATCTTAGCATGACAGTACAAAATCATATGATACAGAGACAATTAACTCAACCCTAGAATGACATCAAAGTCAACCATATCTAAAATCACCAAGTCTACCCAGGTTATATACTCTACGAACATGACAATACACAAACTCTAGACTCTATCTACATTCACCAAATCACCAACAGGAGTTTAAATATAGATAGGAAAATCATGCAAATCATACATCAAATTTAGACCCACAATAATGTATGTAGACACACAAGTAAAAAATGGAACCTGGATCGAATAAATTCATAGTGATCTGGTGATAAACTAGAATAGTATTGTTGGTAATTGCATCAGACGTCTCTGCCTCATGTCTACCCAAAAAACCATAATAGTGTATCTATTTACCTATCGATGCCCTATCCCTATCGGGTTGAGCACCACCACTTTTAGTTTGACTAGCACCTCGGTTAGGCTAGGTACCACCTCTACCTATTATGTGGCCATCCCACCCAAGCTAAAGACAGTCTCTACTATTTGAACTACCTCCCTTACTTGCTGGAGTCGGAGCTCGAGGAGCCTACTACTGAACTATCTAACCACTCTATCTGAACTTGGGGGACCATCTCCGGATATGTCCAACCTCACCATGCTCATAATAGACCTTACCTAAGGTAGGACGCTGAGTTAAGGCTAAAAAAGTAGTATAACCTATAAAATCTGAATGATCGAGCTATGCACTCTCTGCATAACCTAAAGAATAGTGGTTGACCTCTGACGTACCCCCAGTTAAAACATCCATAGCTAACTGAATGGGGAATTTAGAGTACTATTGTAAAACTGGGCCCTTAGAGAAAGAGCCACTATAACTACTATCCTTACGGGCCTTCTCCTCTGCAATCTTAGCATAGTTATTGTCACGCCTCAAGCCTATACCCTAGACGTAATATGGTGCTTAGAGTCACAAGTAACCCTAAGCTAACCCTTGATCTGGCATAAGCTAAGCATTTTGATTAACATAAATATTTATGTGGAATCTATACTAAATCAAGTTTAGATGTTTAGAAATATAAGAAAAAAAATCTCTAACTAAATGAATGTATGAGTCTGACATATAATATAGTTGAATAGTCTGAAATCTAACTCTATGTCTTAAGCCTCTACTATTGATGATTTTCTTTGGACAAGCCCCCAGCTAACTCCAATATACTTAAACTGAAAAATAAGCTAACTCAAAAAGCATAGAAAGATATGTCCTCGAATGATAAGGATTCACCACTGTCTATCGGTGAGATAGCGTCAGAATGAGATAATCACGAGGTGGAACCTGAGAACCTGAATCTGCATCATAATAGGATGCAACACATAAAGTATGCATCGGTAATTTGAATGTACTAAGCATGAGGGATATGCAAGCTGACTATATACATATATCAAGATGCTAAAATACTGATATGCTATTTAAACTGAAAGTTGAACTGTAGTACACAGGCCAAAAATTTAATCATGCAAAAATAATCTAACATGCAAGGATAATCTAAAAACATGTATTTAAAAGTCGTAAAACTGAACTAAGGGCCTAATACATATTACTGAAGATAATTCTGTGGGAGAGACTATTAACTGACATAAACCACGTGAGCTAGACGTGGAGTCTGATGTATATGACGCATAAACAGGACCCAATACACCTTGCCAAGGTGTAGAGGCATGATTGGCGTGATCACTAGTTCATATGCCCAATTGAGGGGCTAAATAACCTATGGTGGCTCATAGTTCTTGGACTTTAGGATATGTTGAATCCTGGTCTAACTCGGTGCTAAGAACTACTCCCATAACTGATTATGTTAGCTCATTTAAAACTGAGGTCCTGATTTACTATGTCAGAACTATACTAATCTGAATTCATTGATTTCTGAAGACTACAACCAAAACTTGACTAAACTCTATCAACAATCTTTAACACCAACTTTTGGATTAGATTCTAGGATAAACCATTTCATGAGAAAATACTATGAATTTGGGTTAGGTTCCTGATTTCTTAAAACCTTGTAAAATCTCATGCAATTTACTAAATACATAGTATAATTAATTTAAACAAGATGAAAAGCATATACTAAGCATAAGCATTAAATTATATATAGGTTTGCATAAGAGGGTAAGAACCCAAATCTCTAAAGTCATGAAATTCGATAAAAAGGTTTGAGATTTTGGGCATAAGGGTGGACAAAACCCTTACTAAATACCCACATACCTGTTAAGAGAGAATTCACGAAGAATAGCTGAAGTCTGAAGCACTGGAGAAGAACGCCTTGGGTTTGACGGAAAGAAAGTAGAGAAAGTCTTTGAATTTGCCCTTGAATTCTAAACTTGAGCATTCTTATTTCTTTTGGATATTTGGGGAGGAGGGAGGAGGTTAGCATATTTTTCAGACTAAAAATCATGCCCTATAGGTCTATGTAACACACTGTAATATAAACCAGCTATTGAATTATGAATCCAGTCAATTTTTTGCATTTTTCTACAACTGTAGGTCACCACGGGAAGCGCCACAGGCGTCGTAGCTCAGACGGCCCATGGGGTGCCCCGTGGGAACAAAATAGTGAGATTGTGCCAGGTTTGACTCAGCCCGACGAGCGATCATGATGGGCATCACAGGTATGATGGCTCGTGGGAAACCGCCGTTAGAATCCCCAAGTCGGTCTTTCCCCCATTACCCTATCCTTTTCGATAGGCTAGGCCATGGGCATCGTTTGTACGATGACCCGTGGGTACAAGATGTCGGATTGATCCAGGGGTCCTTCCCCCTGTTCGCCCTTCCCTCGACGGGCAACCCCACAGGTGTCGCAGGCGTGACGGGCTGTGGGAACTCGTCGTCAAAATGGTCCAGCAGACCTCAACCAAAGTACCCCCCTGCCCGACGCCTTGGCCGATCGGCCGTCGTGGGTACGATGCCTATTGGGTAGCCCGTGAGGTGGCCCTTTTCCTTCAATTTCTTATTTACGTCCCAAGGGCATTTTATTCATTACTCACCCTTATAAATCCTAAATGATGTCATTTTGACTACTTTTAGAAGGGTTACTACCCCATTTAGCCTAAGCTTCTCATTATACTTCATTCATCCACCAAATTGGGAAAAGTTCTCCTCCAAGCTCCAAGTCTCAAGCCCCAATATAAAGTCTCCTAAATCTTTTCAATTTCAAGTGGGTTAGCTTCAATCAAGGTATGTGGGTATTCAACAATGGGTTCCCTTCACCCTTTTGCCAAAACCCCCTATTTCTATTTTGATTTCATGAATATTCAAACTAGGGTTCTTAACAAATTCTTATGGGTTTTGCTATAAAGTATCTTCTCATGATTTGATTATGAATTTTTTATTAAATTGCATGGGTTTTTACATATGAACTCTTATTTCATGGATTGAAGACTAATCATGGAAAAAAACTACATGCATGAGTTTATTTAAGCAAATTGGGTACTTGATAGCATGATTTCATGGATTTTCTAGTAAGTGCATGTCTAGTTCTTATGCTCTATGAAAATGTATGTATTATGAAATTGAACTAGAGTCATGCAAATTTTACAAGTCATGAATTATGAAAATTCCACAAGTTAGGAAGTATTATGCAAGATAAGACACCCGATGTACCATCAATGCTCATGAATCATTTTCTAAACTAAAATTCATGAGTAGTATGAAGATCCGGGGTATGAACATGTTATGAACAAGTTTGACATCCATATATGTCACATGTATATGAGATTCATAGTATATATTTTGGGAGTAGTATTTAGCATCAAGAGATGAGGGTTCACATAACCCAAGTCCAAAACTACGTTGCCATCGTAGGTTGCCCTCCGTGGCTTATGACAGGATCCTTATTAACATAGTTCTAACTTTGGCCGGTTAGGAAAGCCTTTTTCAGTATGGGTGCATGGTACTGGACTCCATATAACTTAGCATGGTTTATGTCGGTTAAGAGAAACTCCCACATGATTATTTTCAAGCTATGAAGTTATATGATTCTATACTTGAACTTAACTTTATTTCATGTTTTACACCTTATGTATTGATATTTACTATGTCTCTCCTTTCAGGCAACAAATTTATTTTTAAGCAGGTTTCAAAATGTTTTTATCATGTTTATGGATCGCTCACATACTCGATAGTACTGACGCATATCTTGCGCTGCATCCTGTTGATGATTCAGATTCAGGTGTTTCCCATTAGGCTCGTGGCTAGTCGAAGCCGGTTATTCAGTCATCATTGGTGAGTCCTCATAGTTCGAGGACAGGTTTTCATTCCAGTTGTATCATTTATATTTCTTTTAGATTGTTGAGTTTGTTAGGGTTTTGTCCCATCAACTCCATATGGTAGCTTAGAGGCTTTTCAAACATAGACAGTGTTTGAGTCCTTTTTCTATATTGTATTTTTCCCATTCAGTTTGACTATCTATGCTTATATTTCTGGATTTCCTTATTATGCTTCCACTCCTTTAATTGTTTTGCCTGAGTTATGCTATGACCAAGGGTTAGATTAAGGCCCCCGTGGTCCCAAGTCCCGCATTATGCCCAGGGGGTAGCCTCGGGGAATTACAAACTTGCTATCAAAGCCTTTGGTTTTGAGAGTCCTAGGATGTCTGAAAGCCGCATCGAGTAGAGTCTCTTTCGTGTATGTGAAGAGCGCCACACATATGAGAGGAAAGCTATAAGGTGTCTTAGAAAACTCCACTTCTTTCATGATCACATTGTGCAATAGAGTTTAGCTCTAATATTCCTCTAATCCTTACCTTTTACATTTAAGATCATACCTCGATGTGCTATGCCTCACCGAGCCACTTGAAATGCTGCTCCTCCAGTTCCGGCCCCTGAAGTCACGAATGATAAATTCAGGAACGCCATCCATTTGCTAGCCCAGACCATGGCTGCTCAGGCCAATCAGCAAGCTCCTGCCCTCATCCACCCTCAAGGTGGGGTAGAGGCCTGGGTTCATTATTTTTTTCGAATAAACCCACCTGAATTCTGGGGCTCTAAGGTGGGTGAGGAGCCACTTAACTTTATTGATGAATTGAGGAAGATCTTTGATGTCATGTAAGTGTTTGGGCTTGATTGTGTAGAGCTCGTATCCTATAAAATCAAGGATATAGCTCATATTTTGTTCACTCAATAGAAGGAAGCTAGAGCTAGGGACATGGTCCCTATGACTTGGGAGTGTTTCAGAGGGCCTTCCTTGACTGGTTCTTTCCCCGATAGTTGAGGCAAGCAAAGACTGAGGAGTTTGTGAACTTGACACAGGGGTCAATATCAGTCCAAGAGTACAGTTTGAAGTTCACTCAGTTATCGAGGTATGTCCCTTCTATGGTAGCAGACCCGCATGACCAAATGAGTAAGTTCATTTATGGGGTTTCAGATATGGTGAAGAAGAAGTGCAGGTTTGCTATGCTATTGAGTGATTTGAACATCTCCAGACTCATGACTCATGCTCACCAGATCGAAGGGGACAAGCTTAGGGAGATAGATAGAGAGAATAAGAGAGTTAGATCCAAGGGATCAGGTTTTGTCCATCACAAGTTCGGAGGCGGACATCGCTCCTCATTCCAGAAGAAATCATCAGGACCCATTCATTCTTCTGCTAGTGATCCTACCCAGGCCCCGAGGCCTTATCATGATTCGAGTGGTAGAGGATCGGGTTCCTACTCACAGTCTCAAGGGAGTGTTGCTAAGGGACCTTCTTATCCTATTTGTGGCAATTGTGGGAAGAATCACCCAGGAGAATATCGCTTGGGCTCGGGTGCATGCTTTGGGTATGGAAAGGTTGTAGACTTTGTTAGAGATTTCTCTTCAGCTAAGAAGGGGAGGGGAGATAACAGGGCTCAGTCTACTCCAGCATCCCTAGGAGGTCGACCACCCCAGTAGGTCATAACTTATAGTTCTGGTGGTCAGCGCCAGAACCATCTTTATGCTATGTCCTCCCTTCAGGATCAGGAGACTTTTCTAGATGTTGTTACTAGTATGTTGAATGTTTTCTCTCTTGATGTGTATGCGTTGTTGGACCTCGGTGCCTCATGTCTTTTGTAACCTCATATATTGCTTGTAAGTTTGAGATTTGTCTGGATCGGTTTTTAGAACCCTTTGTTATTTCTACTCCTGTTGGTGAGTCAATCTTAGCCGAAAGAATCTATTAAAACAGCCCTATCTCTGTCCTTCATAGAGTCACTTCAGCAGATTTAGTAGAGTTGGAGATAACTAATTTTGATATTATTCTGGGTATGGATTGGTTATATGCTTGTTATGCTTCAATTGATTGCCGTACCAGTGTTGTCAGTTTCAAGTTTCCGAATGAACCCTTCTTAGAATGGCAAGGTAGTCCCCCTTCCTCGAAAGGTCGCTTCATATCTTATCTTAATGCTAGGAAGATAATTTTTAAGGGTTATGTTTATCACATAGTTTTGGTTATGGACACAGAGTCCAAGGCCCCATACCTTCAGTTTGTTCCTTTTGTGAACGAGTTTCCAGAAGTGTTTCCCAAGGATTTGCCTGGAGTCCCTCCAGAGTGGGAGATCGACTTTGGGATAGATCTTCTCCCAGATACGAATCCTATCCCTCCCTATAGGATGGCTCCCGTGGAACCTAAAGAGTTGAAGGATCAGTTGAAGGATCTTCTTGATAAGGGTTTCATTAGGCCTAGCATTTCTCCATGGGGTGCCCCAGTTTTGTTTGTTCTAAAGAAAGATGGTTCCCTTAGGATGTTTATTGACTACCGCCAGTTGAACAAGGTCACAATCAGGAATAAGTATCCTATTACTAGGATTGATGATTTATTCGATCAGTTTTAGGGTGCTAGTTTCTTCTCCAAGATCGACCTTAGATCCGGGTATCATCAACTTCGTGTTCGAGAGTGTGATATTTCGAAGACAACCTTTAGGACTCGGTATGGTCATTATGAGTTTGTTGTTATGTCTTTTGGTCTAACAAATGGTCCTACAGCTTTTATGAATTTGATGAACCGTGTGTTCAAGTAGTATTTGGATATGTTTGTAATTGTTTTCATTGATGATATCCTTATCTACTCTCGGAGGGGGGAGGAGCATGGGATCATTTGAGAGTTGTGTTGCAAACTCTCAAGGACTGGCAGTTATTTGCTAAGTTTAGCAAGTGTGAGTTTTGGATGCAGTCCATTGCTTTTCTGGGTCATATTGTAACTAGGGATGGTATTCGAGTTGATTCTCAAAAGATTGAGGGAGTAAAGCGCTTGCCTAGACCCACTTCCCCGTCTGATATTAGGAGCTTTTTGGGTTTGGCTGGTTACTACAGGAGATTTGTGGAAGGATTTTCTTCCATTGCTTCCCCTTTGATTTGATTGAGTCAGAAGAAGGTAAAATTTTAGTGGTCTGATTTGTGTGAGAAGAACTTTCAGGAATTGAAGACAAGATTAACCACAACCCCTGCATTGGCTCTACCCAAGGTCCTAGATGATTTTGTTGTGTATTGTGATGCTTCTAGGATCAGTTTGGGTTGTGTTTTGATGCAGCGAGGCAAGGTGATTACTTATGCTTCTAGATAACTTAAGGTTCATGAGAAGAGCTACCCTACGCATGATCTTGAGTTAGCAACTGTAGTTTTTGCTTTGAAGATTTGGAGACACTACTTGTATGGTGTGCACGCTGATGTGTTCACAGATCATAAGAGTCTTCAGTACGTGTTCTCTCAAAAGGAGTTGAATTTACGTCAAAGGAGATGGCTTGAGCTTCTTAAGGATTATGATATGAGTGTGCTTTACCATCCGGGTAAGACCAATGTTATGGCGGATGAACTTAGTAGATTATCCATGAGGAGTGTATCCTCCGTTAAGGATGGGAAGAAGGAGTTGGTTAAGGAGGTTCATAGGCTTGCTCGATTATGAGTTCGCCTTATGAACTCGATAGAAGGTGGTGTTATTGTCCAAAATGGGTCTGAATTGTCCTTGGTGGCAGAGGTGAAGGAAAAGCAAGACAGTGATCCTAGTTTGCTTCAGCTTAAGGGTGCAGTCCATCAGCAAAGGGTTGAGGTTTTCTCCCAAGGGTGAGATGGTGTGCTTCGTCATCAGGGTCGGTTATGTGTGCCAAATGTAGATGATTTGAGATAGCAGATTCTAATCGAGGCTCACAGTTCCAGATATTCCATTCATCCGGGTGCCACCAAGATGTACCATGATCTACGAGAATTCTTTTGGTGGAATGGTATGAAAAGGGACATAGCCGGGTTTGTGGCTAAGTGTCCTAACTGTCAGCAAGTGAAAGTAGAGCATCAGCGACCAGTTTGCATGATTCAGGATATTAACCTTCCCACTTGGAAATGGGAAGCGATCAATATGGACTTCATTACTGGTTTGCCTCATACTCGAAGGCAACATGATTTCATTTGGGTGATTGTCGACCGAATGACTAAGTCATCCCACTTCTTGGTTGTCAAGACTATGGATTCAGTAGACAATTATTCTAGACTCTACATTCAGGAGATCGTCAGATTGCATGGTGTTCCTTTGTCTATCATTTCAGATAGAGGTACTCAGTTTACATCCTAATTTTAGAGGTCGTTTCAGAGAGGTGTTGGTACTCAGGTGAAACTTAGCACAACTTTTCACCCTCAGACGGATGGCTGGGCAGAGCATACTATTTAGACTTTGGAGGACATGTTGAGAGCTTGTGTGATCGATTTCAAATGTAATTGGGATGATCACTTACCTCTTATCGAGTTTGACTACAACAACAACTTTCATTCTAGTATCCACATGGCTCATTATGAGGAACTTTATGGCTGGAGATGTAGATCTCCCATTGGTTGGTTTGAGGTAGGTGAGGCATCTTTGATTGGCCCAGATTTGGTTCATAAGACTATGGAGAAAGTTCAGCTTATTAGGGAAAGGTTGAAGATCGCTCAGAGTCGACCAAAATCATATGCGGATGTAAGGAGAAGGGAATTAGAATTTGAAGTTGATGATTGGGTTTTTCTGAAAGTGTCACCCATGAAGGGTGTGATGAGGTTTTGCAAGAAAAGGAAGTTTAGTCCCCTCTATGTTGGTCCTTATCGGATCCTGAGGAGAGTTGGTAGTGGAGCTTATGAGTTGGACTTGCCTTCGGATTTGGAAGTGGTTCATCTGGTGTTCCATGTTTCCTTGTTGAAGAAGTGTGTTGGTGATCCGACCTTGACTATTCCTTTGAAGGACGTAGGTGTGAAGGATAGTCTCACTTATGAGGAAGTTCCCATGGAGATTATCGATCCTTAGATTCGGAGGTTGAGGAACAAAGAAGTCACCTCGGTGAATGTCTTTTAGAGGAATCATCTTGTGGAGGGTGCTACTTAGGAAGCGGAAAAGGCCATGAAGGTGAAATATCCCCATCTATTTCCTTCTGACCCAGTTTCATCTTGAGGTAATAGTTTCCTCTTTAGTATATTCCTCCGATTCTATTCCACTATTTTCCCTCATGATCCTAGCATGCATTCATGTTTTCGAAATTGATTCAGTCATGTCTTAAGTTAAAAAGTTCAGTTTTCATAATTAATCCTCAGTTTCCATGTTTTGGATGTTGGTTGGGTTGTTAATCTGTAGTTTTCCTTGCTTAGTCTTCATTTGAGGACAAATGATCCCAAGGAGGAGATATTGTAACACCCATCATCCAAACCAGCTATTGATTTCTAAATCCAGTGAATTTCATGTATTTTTCTGCAATTATAGGTCACCACGGGTAGTACCACGGGCGTCGTAGCTCAGACGACCTGTGGGGTGCCCCATGGGAACCAAACAGTGAGATTGTGCCAAGTTTGCCTCAGCTCGACGGGCGGTCACGATGGGCTTCACAGGTACAATGGCCCATGGGAACCCGCTGTCGGGATCCCCTAGCCAGTCTTTCCCCACATCACCCCAGCCTCCCCGATGGGCTAGGCCATGGGCATCATGGGTATGATGACCCATGGGTTCAAGCCGTCGAATTGATCCAGCGGTCCTTCCCCCTGTCCTCCCTTCCCTCGACAAGAAACCCCAGGGGCGTCGCAGGAGCGACGGGCCATGGGAGCTCGTCATCGGAATGGTCCAGCAGACCTCAACCAAAGTACCCCCCTGCATAACACCTTCGCCGATGGGCCATCGTGGGCGTGATGCCTGTCGGGTAGCCCGTGAGGCGGCCTTTTTGTGTAGTTTCTTATTTATGTCCCAGGGGCATTTTAGTTATTACCACTCTTTTAACTCTTAAATGATGTCGTTTTGACTACTTTGAGAAGGGTTTCTACCCCATTTAGCCTAAGCTTCTCATTATACTTCATTCATCCACCAAATTGGGAAAAGTTCTCCTCCAAGCTCCAAGTCTTAAGCCCCAATATCAAGTCTCCTAAATCTTTTCAATTTCAAGTGGGTTATCTTCAATCAAGGTATGTAGGTATTCAACAACGGGTTCCCTTCACCCTTGTGCCCAAAACCCCTATTTATATTTTGATTTCATGAATCTTCAAACTAGGGTTCTTAACAAATTCTTATGGGTTTTTCTATAAAGTATCTTCTCATGATTTGATTATGAATGTTTTATTAAATTGCATGGGTTTTTACATATGAACTCTTATTTCATGGATTGAAGACTAATCATGGAAAAATTCTACATGCATGAGTTGATTTAAGAAAATTGGGTATTTGATAGCATGATTTCATGGGTTTTCAAGTAAGTGCATGTCTAGTTCCTATGCTCTATGAAAATGTATGTATTATGAAATTGAACTAGAGTCATGCAAATCTTACAAGTCATGAAGTATGAAAATTCCACAAGTTAGGAAGTATTATGCAAGATAAGACACCCGATGTACCATCAATGCTCATGAATCATTTTCTAAACTAAAATTCATGAGTAGTATGAAGATCCGGGGTATGAACATGTTATGAACAAGTTTGACATCCATATATGTCACATGTATATGAGATTCATATTATATGTTTTGGGAGTAGTATTTAGCATCGAGCGATGAGGGTTCAGATTATCTAAGTCCAAAACTACATTGCCACCATAGGTTGCCCTCCGTGGCTCACGACAGGATCCTTATGAACATGATTCTAACTTTGGCCAGTTAGGACAAACCTTTTTCAGTGTGGGTGCATGACACTGGACTCCATGTAGCTCAGCATGGTTTATGTCGGTTAAGAGAAACTCCCACATGATTATTTTCAAGTATGAAGTTATATGATTCTATACTTGAACTTAAATTTATTTCATGTTTTACACCTTATGTCTTGATATTTACTATGTCTCTCCTTTCAGGCAATGAATTTATTTTTAAGCATGTTTTAAAATGTTTTTATCATGTTCATGCATCGCTCACATACTCGGTACATCTTATAGTACTGACACATATCTTGCACTGCAACCTCTTGATGATGCAGATTCAGGTGTTTCCCATCAGGCTCGTGGCTAATCAGAGTCGGTTATCCGGTCAACATTGGTGAGTCCTCATAGTTCAAGGATGGGTTTTCATTCCAGTTGTATCGTTTATCTTTCTTTTAGATTGTCGAGTTAGTTGGGGTTTTCTCCCATCAACTCCATATGGCAGCTTAGAGGCTTTTCAGACACAGACAGTGTTCGAGTCCTTTTTCTATATTGTATTTTTCCTATTTAGTTTGACTATCTATGCTTATATTTCTGGATTTCCTTATTATGCTTCCGCTCCTTTAATTGTTTTGCCTGAGTAATGCTATGACCAAGGGTTAGCTTGGGGCACTCGTGGTCCCATGTCCCGTGTTACGCCTAGGGGGTATACTCGGGGCGTGATAGTCTAAGGATGTCTTATATAGGTGGGGGACAGATTGGGTAAGGAAAGGACCAAAAAGCCCTTAAAATAAGCTAAAAAACTAAATCATATGGGGTAAGATGGGGGGTGCACTGCACACCCCAAGGCACGGCCCCCCACCATACCTTGCATAGCTCAATGCTAATGCACGGCAGGGACTCATGCGTCATATGGCCTATCATGGGCTTGGTCCAGTGGACCCCTGCATTGTGTCATGCAATGCGAGGGCCAAGTCTAGCCTCCTACCCCACGAATCATGGTCTTTTTTTTCAAATTCTAAGCCTTCTCAACACTTCTAAGCTCATCCCCAAATGATTTGTTTTCATTCTAAGGGTTATATAGGTTCATTTTCTTGCTCTAAAGGTCATTCGAATGTACGAGAAATTATAGTTATCCTTCTTAAGCCCCTCAACATTTTGAACATGCTCAACTAGCTCCTAGAAAGTCTTCCCTGAAGATACTATCTGAAGAGCTGACAATAAAAGCCCTCCATTCAATTTTCTTACAAACCCCCTCATACGCTCCTACTTACTTGGCAACAATTGTAAGGCAAACCTGGATAATGAGTAAAGATGGGCACCATAAGTGGTAACCAATAAACAACCCTGCTCAATGCTGGTGAACTCATCATGTCTCATGTCTTGCAAGGTACATGGAACATACTTCTCCACAAAATGGAATAAAACTAAGTCAAAGATAATAGAGGCAACCCAGCTGGCCTATTGTAACACCCCGAAATTTGAACCAACTTTTAAACTTAGAAACTCTAAAAATTTTAAAGTTTCCAGGAATCACGAGCCCTGACCACGAACCCAGACCACGAGCCATGGACTGAAGCATGAGTCATGGAATGGACTCATGAAATCAGTCCTGCAGATGACCCTAAGGTATGAGAACCATGATTTATTTTTGCGGTTCATGGATGGTTCCAGGGGTCATGGAACCAGTTCATGGAACTCAGACTGAGGGTAGTCATTTCCCTCAGCAACCATAAATGGTTTCTATAACACGTGAATGGTTCCACAAATTGTGCTATTAACTCATAGAATCATGTTCTGCAACTGGTCATTTTGGCCAAAAACTACAAGAGGCAACCACAGGCCGTGGTTTAGTTTACAGTCAATAGACCTCACTCGTGGAACCTGAAGCCAAGGTTTTTAATCAGTTTTTCCCATATTTTATCCAGGGGTATTTTTGTAATTACCCATCTTTTTAAATCCTGTAAGGTTATTTTGGACAATTCTAGAAGGGTTTTAACTTCATTTAGTCTTAAGTCTTCTCTCAAACTCTCATTCAATCCTAAAAGAGGAAAAGGGTCTCCATTTTCTCAATCTCCAAGGTTCAAGTTAGGGATTCATCTTCAAGTCTCCATTCCTCTTATCCTAGATTAAGAAATCTTCAATTCAGGTATGGGGGTATTCAATAAGGGATTATTTCACCCTTATGCCTAAAATCCCCAATTTTTATAAAATCCCCTAATTCTTCAAGCTATTAATTTAGAAAGAAGTATATTTGAGTTATGGCTATGTTAATCTTTAAGACTTATGATTTGAGAATAACATGACATTAGATATGTCCTTATGCTTTTCAAATAGTTTTTCATCAGATATGCCCCAGTTTATATATGAGCTAAAGTATGTTTTGGGAGTAGTATTGAGCATCGAGTTGGATTGGGTTTAGCGTACCCTTAAGGTCCCAAAACTTTGTGCCACCGCAGGTTAATTAGCCCTTCAGTTGGGCATCACAAATTGTGATCGTGCCAGTTATGCCTCTATACCCTGGCAAGGTATATTGGGTCCTCTCGATGGGGAGTATACATCAGATTCTATGTAGCTCGCATGGTATATGTCGGTTAAGAAAAATTACCCTAAGAATGTTTTCAAGCTTTTAAGTTATTAATAGTCCATTTTGAAGCTTAACTCATTACTTTATATCTTATGGCTTAAATTATGATATTTACTATGCTTTCTTGTATTATGCATGAACTCAGACATAAGTATGTTTCATGTAAATTTATTCATAATTATTTCATACATACACATACTCAGTACATCCTATAGTACTGATGTATATTCTCGTGTTGTATCTTATCATGATGCAGATTCAGGTTCCCGCTTTCAGGCTCGTGGCTAGAGATCATAGGTTATCCATCATTGTTTTGTGAGTCCTCAACTATTGAGGGCTAGTTATGATTTTAGTTACCTTATGGTTTGTTTCTTCAGTACTTCGAGTTAGCTAGAGTCTTGTCCTAGAAACTCATTATGTCTACGTAGAGGCTTTTTGGACATGTCTAGATGGTTGTATTTCGTGTGTCGGATTTGGTACTCTTAGATATCTTCTAGAGTTGGTTGCCTGCTTCTACTATTTATTCTTCCGTTATGATTCTCTATGTATGCCTATGTTATGCTAATTCCAAGGGTTAGCTTGGGGTCCCTCATTATCCTAAGTCCCATGTTACGCCTAGGGAGTAGTCTCGGGGCATGACGAACTTAGTATCAGAGCATCAGGTTCAAGAGTCCTAGGGTGTCTGAAAGCTGCATCTAATAGAGTCTTTTCATGAGTGTGAAGCACGCCATATTTATGAGAGGGAAGCTATGAGATGTTTTAGGAAAATGATCACTTCTTTCATGATCAATGTCATGCGATAGAGCTAAACCCCATTACTTCTGTAGTCCAATATTTTTGCATTTTAGATTATGCCTCCCCGACGTGCTATGTCTCGCTGAGACAATGCCTAGAATTCTAATCCTCTAATTCTGGACCACGAGGTCACTAATGCAGAGTTCAGGAATGATATTCAAATGTTAGCACATGCCATGGCCAATCAGTCCAATCAGCAGGCACCTACCCCCGCTCACCCTCATGATGGGATAGCTGGTGCTAGAGTTCAAGACTTCATACATATGAACCCGCCCGAGTTTTGAGGTTCCAAAGTTGGTGAGAAGCCACAACATTTCATGGATGAGGTGATGAAGATTTTGAAGGTGATGTAGGTCACTGGTTCTGATGGTGTTGAGCTAGCTTTCTATCAGCTCAACGATGTGGCTCACATTTGGTATACTTAGTGGAAAGATTCTAGGGGCAGGGATGTAGTCCTTGTGACTTTGGAGTGCTTTGAGGGGGAGTTTCTTGATCTGTTCTTCCTTAGGGAGTTGAGAGAGGCTAAGGCTGCAGAGTTCATAAATTTGAGGCAAGGATCGATGACAGTCAAGGAATATGGGTTGAAGTTCACACAACTTTCTAGGTATGCCCCATCTATAGCGGCTTATCCGAGGGAACTAACGGCCAAGTTCATGTATGGGGTATCCGACTAGGTGAGAAAAGAGTGCATAAATGCTTTGTTATTGGAAGATATGTATATCTCTAGGCTTATGACTCATGCTCAACAGACCAAAGAAGACAAGCTGAAGGAAATGGCAAGGGAGAACAAGAGGGCCAAAATAGAGAATTCGGGTTTCAGTCATCAGAAGTCCAGGGGTGGACACCAATATTCATTTTAGAAGAGGTCATTAGGGCCTACACCATTATCAACTAGTGATCCTACTCATTGCCCCAGACCTAGGCATGATTAGACAGGTAGAGAATTGGGTTTGCAGTCCTAGGGGAGTGTTGCAAAAGGGACTTCCTATCCTATTTGCAACAAGTGTGGTAAGAGTCACTTTGGTGAGTGTCTTGCTGGCAAAGAGGGATGTTTTGGGTGTGGTCAGATTTTTCATAGGATCAAGGATTAACCTTCAGCCAAGAAGTGTGGTGGAGGTGGTAGGACACAGTCTACTTTAGCAGCCTAGCAAGGTGCCACTTCTAGCACTGGTGGCGGTCAGCGCCAGAACCATCTTTATGCTATGTCATCCCGCTAGGATAAGGAGAGTTCTCCAGATGTAGTCACCAGTATGTTGCAAGTCTTCTCTTTCGATGTTTATGCTTTGCTAGACCCAGGGGCTTCATTGTCATTTGTGACCCCTTATATTGCTTGCAAGTTTGAAGTCAGTCCGAAACTAGTTTTAGAAACCTTTTGTATTTCTACTACTATTGGTGAGTCAATCCTTGCTAAAAGAATCTACTAAAATTACCCTATCTCAGTCCTTCATAGAGTCACCTCAACTGATCTAGTAGAGTTGGAGATGATTGATTTTGATATTGTTCTTAGTATGGATTGGTTGCATGCATGTTATGCCTTATTTAATTGTCGTACCCATGTAGTTAGCTTCAAGTTTTCAAATGAAACTATCTTAGAGAGGCAGGGTAGTCCTCCATCCTTAAAGGGTTATTTCATATTTTACCTTAAGGCTAGGAAGATGATTTTTAAGGGTTATGTCTATCATATAGTTCGCGTTATGGATTTGAAGTCCAAAACCCCATCTCTGTAGTCAGTTTCTATTATAAATGAATTCTTATAAGTGTTTCTCGAAGATCTGCCTGGAGTCTCTCCCGAGCGAGAGATAGACTTTAGGATAGAACTTCTCCCAGATATGCAGCCTATATCTATTCCTCCTTATAGAATAGCTCCAGTAGAGATTAAGTAACTTAAAGATCTGTTGAAGGACCTCCTTGATAAGGGTTTTATCAAACCTAGCATCTCTCCCTGGGGTGCTCCAGTCCTATTTGTGCATAAGAAGGATAGTTCTCTCATAATCTATATTGACTGCCGTCAGTTGAACAAGGTCATAATTAAGAATAAGTATCACATTCCTAGGATTGATGACTTGTTCGATCAGCTTTTGGGCGCCAGCTTTCTCTCCAAGATTGTCCTTAGATCCGGTTATCATCAACTCTATGTTCAAGAGTGTGACATTCAAAAGACAACCTTCAGAACTTGGTATGGTCATTATGAATTTGTGGTTATGTCTTTTGGACTAAAGAATGCTTTCGCAACTTTTATGGACTTGATGAACTGTGTGGTCAAACAGTATTTGTATATGTTTGTGATTGTTTTTATTGATGATATTCTTATCTATTCTCGGAGTGAGGAGGAGCATGTGGACCATTTGAAAGTTGTGTTGCAAACTCTCAAGTATCGACAGTTATTCACTAAGTTCAGTAAATGTGAATTCTGGATACAGTCTGTTGCTTTTCTAGGTCATGTTGTGACTAAGGAAGGCATTCGAGTTGATTAGGAGCTTTTTGTAACACCCCAAAAATTCTAAGCCAAATCTGAATTGTTCTTCATGCGTTGTTAGACCCAAACTAGATAAATTTTCTATGTATCTAAATATTAGGACCTATTCTTAAGTTTTGAAGGTGTATTAGATATGAATAAGTGTCATAAAGAACCTCTATCTCAAAGTTGAGTTGAAAGCATCCTTACCGATTGAGTTTTAGTGTAAGATTTTTCAAGGATCAACTTTAAACGATCATAACTCTTAGAATATAGAGAGTTAGGTGACCTAGTATCCACCAAATTAAAGATATTCGAGTCTTCTTTGCAACGCCACCAACTGTGCATTAATACGAGTCCAGAGTAAAAATTTATTAGCATTTAACTAAAATGTATCTGTCTATCAAAAAGACAGACAAAAACCATGAGAGCCATCTATGGCTCGTGGATCAAACCACAACCCGTAGTTTGAATCCGTGAAATCAAACCTCCAGATCTGTTTTTTGCTTGACATTCATGAGTTTGATCCATGGGTCATGGATCAAACCACGAACCATGGTTTCCACACGTGGAAATCAATCTAGAGGCCTGAAAATTCCCTGGAACCACGACCTTCATTCCAGGGACCATGATTCATTCCACGTCCCGTGATTCATATCCATGGAAGCCTTTGACAAAATTTTCTGAAGTTTTTAGACTCTTTTCCCAAGATTATTTTTATAATTTCCCACTCTTTTAAGTCCTAAGTTAAGTCATTTTGGGCAAATTAGAAGGGGTTTTATTCCCACTTCGCCTAAGTTCTCTTTCATTCTCTCAATCAAGTTCCAAGAAAAGAAAAAGGTCTCCATTCTCCAAGCTTTAAGCTAAGGATTCCATATTAAAGTCTCCATCCTCAAGTCCCAAGTTAGGAAAGCTTCAATTCAGGTATGTGGGTATTCAATAAGGGATTTTCCACTCTTATGCCCAAAACCCCCAATTTATCATATGGATTTTCATGAATTTCAAATTTGGGTTCTTACCCAATTTTTATGGGCTTTGCTATAAATTCTTTTCTCATGATTCTACTATGAAATTTACTATTACAATGTATGATTTTACATGAGTTTTTACATGTGAACTCCTATTTCATGAATTGAAGGCTAATTATACCAAATCTTACATGCATGAATCGATTCAAGTAAATTGGGGTATTTGATAACATGATTTCATGAATTCCAGTCAAGTGCATGCCTAGTTCCTATGTTTTATGAAAGTATATGTTATTATGAAATTGATCTAGGGTCATGTAAGTTTTCAAGTTATGAATTATTATGCAAGACAAGACACCCGATGTGCCATCAATGCTCATGAATCATTTTCTAAACTAAGGTTCGTGAGTAGCATGAAGATCTGGGTTATGAACATGTTTATGAACAAGCTTTGACATCTAGATATTTCACATGTACGTGAGCTTCATGTTATGTTTTAGGAGTTGTATTTAGAATCGAGTTCGACTGGGTGAGAGTACCCTTAGTCCCAAAACTATATGCCACTGTAGGTGCCCTCTGTGGCTTATGACAGGATACTGGTATGACATGGTTCTAACCTTGGCCAGTTAGGACAACCCTTTTCAGTATGGCTACATGAAAATGGACTCCATGTAGCTCATCATTGTTTATGTCAGTTAATAGAAACTCCCTCATGATTATTTTCAAGATATGAAGTTATATAATACTCTACTTTGAATCTTGACTTTACTTCATGTTTTATGTCTTATATCTTGATATTTACTTATTCTATCTCTCTATATGAACGAGCTCATTTTAAGAATATTTTAAGTATATATTTATCATTATTATGCATATCTCGCATACTCAGTACATTCCATAGTACTGACCGCATACCTCTTTGTGTTGCATCCTATCATGATGTAGATTTTGTAGCCCGCTCCCAGATTCGTGGCTAGTATATCAGCAGCACATCCAGCCATCTTGGTGAGTCCTCTTCCTTCGAGGACTTCGAGTTAGCTTCATTCTAGACTTTTAGTTCCTTCATTCAATTTTCAGTATTTAGAATTAGCTGGGGGCTTGTCCCAGCAGCTCGTCAGTAGTAGAGGCTTTCAGACATAGAGTCAGTTATTTAGCTGTATTCAAATTTTCATTCTTAGACTTTTATTTATGTAACACATTAAGTTGCTCATTACTTTAGTTAAGATTTTGTTCTTATGTTTTGTTCAGTTTTAAGTCATGCTAATGCCAGAGAGTTATCTTGAGATCACTTATGATCTTGGGTCCCGTGTTACGTCTAGGGGGTAGGCTCAGGGCATGACAAACTTGGTATCAGAGTATCAGTTTCAAGATTCCTAGGGTGTCTCAAAGCCGCATCAAGTAAAATCTCTTTCATCGGGGTGTGAAGTGTGCCACACTTATGAGAAGGAGGTTACGAGGTGTTTTAGGAAAAACTTCACTTCTTTCATGTTCAATATTGTATGATAGAGTTTAACTGTCTTTATTCTCCAAATTTATGCGTTGTCCCAATTCCACATGCTTTACCTAATATTTGTGGTGCCAGAAGCAGTAAAACTCATATTATCTCTTAGCGAGGTGCTATCAGATTCTCTTTTAGAACCTTGTTACTAATTATTCCATAAGAGGGGAAAATGTGTACCTAGATCCTAGGGTAGTGTTGCCACCCGACAGATGTTGTATTGTAAGCCATTAGTAGTAGAATGAAGCTAGAGCCGGAAAGATGAAGTCAAAAGTATGGTAGCCTAGACGGGAGAATGACAGTTGATTGGAGTATGTATTTAGAGTTGTGTTTTACTAGATGGGTAATTGGATGATACATCCCTTGGTGTGGATTAAAGAGTGGTAAATTCTTGTGCTAGTAGAGACCAGGTATAGGATGTGAATGAAAGGATGATAGTATGAGAGTGAGAATGATAATTTTGTGGTATTTTCTGGTAGGATTGGTATAGTTTATGCAACAGTTTAAGTGATAAGTTGCAAAAAGTGTGAATGTGTAGGCATGATATATATGTTTATGAGTCAGAGAAGGATAGGAAATTTTGAGCCTCTCGGTATAGGCTTAACGCATTTGGTTTGGTAGGTAGTAGAAAGAGAGAGCTTTGGGAGTTAGAACCATGTAAGCTTGACATGTCTTTGCAAGAGATAGGTTGGAAGTTATTGAGTGTGATATGTACAGCCCTTATATGAGATAGAAAGGTTGAGGCCAAGATTTTTAGGTAAGGGTGAGTCTTAGACTATAGGAGGAAGTGTATATTTAGATTAACTCCTAGAGTAATGTTTGCCCTGTTAGAGTAAAATGATCATAGTTCCATTTATAGATTAGCAAGAAGTCCAGAGACTTAGAACGTAGCATGAATCTAAGGAGAAGATGGTGGGATGTAGAATCAGTCAGATTTTGGAGACTCAGGTAGTGATGCTAATGGGTGTCAGAATGAAGTTAGGAGGGGTGCACAAATTTATTTCTAAACTAGCACCTTAAGTATGCGTCCCTCATTACAATACCCCATTCATGTCTTGTATTCCTGTGCCATGTTCATAATTCAAAATTCAAGGACTTCATGTAGATTCACGTCTATACTCAACTCCCAGAACAAACAGAAATTACTCAAGACATCAATTCCAATCTTACTCTATGATTCTATGAATTATATCTTTACACAATGATACTTGTCATATATGAAAGCTCATGTCTCACACTATGCTTAACTCTATATACTCAGTTCTCAAGATATGCCTTAATGGCTAATGAAATCATGCTACATCATGTATATGCTCATACCCGATTTCTCGAATAATTCATGCTTGTGATTTTCTTACTCTAACCATGCTTTGTACGTCCAGGATGTGAGACACTCATGCCCTTTCACTCGACTTCTCATACCTCACCTTGAGTTGTATCAAGCTAAGTGTAAGTCAAGACCGATTAGTATTCCTTCATTTGTGATGCTCATGCTCCCACCCTATTCTCTCAGTAATCTTTGATTTTGTTTTCATAGCTGTTAGAAGAGGAAGCTAAGTAGTAGCCTCGATGGGAGTAGTAGGTTGTCAGCATGGAAGAAAAGTTAGGTGAGGATTATTCATGTGAAATAGTTAGATGAATATTTTTGTATGTCTTTTTGTAGAAGTTCTTCAAGTTACAGCTCTGAGGTATGCTAGGAAGAGGGGAGAAGTCTTGGATAGTATGAGCTAAAAACCCTAGGGTTATCATAGTGATAGGCTTAAAAGTCGTGATGAAATACATGTGGGCTTTTGATTTGTGCGCCTAGTGACCCATTGATTAGAGCTCAAGGTTAGTTGATTTTCGTGATAAGAAGGAATATCATTCTTGGGAGGTAACTCTAGATGTAAGAGATTTAGTCATGATAGGCTTCAACATAGTGAAAGTAGGTAGTTAGACTCTGACCTTAGTATTCAGAGGAGTTAGTGTAGTTGAAACGTGTTTCCAAGCTTAAGAGTTGTCAACCGTAGTAATTAAGGCAAGAATAGTTTTGGTGTTACTCCTAGCCCAAGGTGTTCATATCTTAGGTCAAATAGCTTCAGCTTGCAAGAATACTAGACTCCTTATATCATATTAGTTCAGACCTATCGATAATCATTCATAAGTCTAGAAGGACCTACATTCAGTTTAGTCCAAGGTAGTAAGTTCAAATTAAAAGAGAATTGTTTTCTCGTATGGTTACCACTCTCAGTTAGATGCCCTTTTCAGTTAACTATGATTTCTAAGAATGCGCTCATTTCTTATGAGTTTCAGCTGAGACACTACTCTTAATCTAGACCAGTTATCATGTTAGGAATTCAGTTATATGTCTCATTAGTTATGCTTATGCTCTCCGTATGCATACCTGCCACTTGAATCCATCTCAGTTTATATTTCTGTTAGAAATAAGTTACCATGAAATATTTCATCTCTTAGAACTTAGTTCATGGGATGGCAACCCTTTTCCCCCTGTAATCCCAACTTATTAGTCTTCATTCAAGGACGAATGATCCCAAGGGGGAGATATTGTAACACCCCAGAAATTCTAAGCCAAATCTGAACCGTTCTTCATATGTTGTTAGACCCGAACTAGATAAATTTTCTATGTATCTAAGTATTAGGACCTATTCTTAAGTTTTGAAGGTGTATTAGATATGAATAAGTGTCATAAAGAACCTCTAGCTCAAAGTTGAGTTGAAAGCTTCCTTACCAATTGAGTTTTAGTGTAAGATTTTTCAAGGATCAACTTCAAATGATCATAACTCCTAGAATATAGAGAGTTAGGTGACCTAGTACCCACTAAATTAAAGATATTTGAGTCTTCTTTCTAACTCCACTAACCGTGCATTAATATAAGTCTGGAGTAAAAAGTTATCAATATTTAACTTAAATGTATCTACTGTCAAAAAGACATATAGAAACCATGAGAGCCATCTATTGCTCGTGGTTTGAATACGTGAAATCAAACCTGCAGATCTGTTTTTGGCCTGAGATTCACGTGTTTGATCCACGGGTCATAGATCAAACCACGAACCGTGGTTTCCACTCGTGCAAATCAGTCCAGAGGTTTGAAAAGTCCCCTGGAACCACGACCTTCATTCCACGGACCGTGATTCATTCCACGGGCCTTGATTCTGTCCGTGGAAGCCTTTGAAAACTTTTTCTAAATTCTTAGACTCTTTTCCCAGGGGTATTTTTGTAATTTTCCAATCTTTTAACTCCTATGTTAAGTCATTTTGGGCAAATTAGAAGGGATTTTATTCCCACTTAGCCTAAGTTCTCTTCCATTCTCTCAATCAAGTTCCAATAGAAGAAAAGGGTCTCCATTTTCCAAGCTTTAAGCAAAGGATTCCATCTTCAAGTATCCATCCTCAAGTCCCAAGTTAGGAAAGCTTCAATTCAGGTATGTGGGTATTCAATAAGGGATTCTTCCACCCTTATGCCCAAAACCCCCAATTTTTCATATAGATTTTTATGAATTTCAAATTAGGGTTCTTACCCAATTCTTATGGGCTTTGCTATAAATTATTTTCTCATGATCTACTATGAAATTTACTATTAAATTGTACTATTTTGCATGGGTTTTTACATGTGAACTTCTATTTCATGAATTGAAGGCTAATTATAGCAAATTTTACATGCATGAATTGATTCAAGTCAATTGGTGTATTTGATAGCACGATTTCATGAATTTCAAGCAAATGCATGCCTAGTTCCTATGTTTTATGATAGTATATGTTATTATGAAATTGAAATAGGGCCATGAAAGTTTTCAAGTTATTAATTATTATGCAAGACAAGACATTCTATGTGGCATCAATGCTCATGAATCATTTTCTAAACTAAGGTTCGTGAGTAGCATGAAGATCCAGGTTATGAACATGTTTATGAACAAGCTTTGACATCTATATATGTTACATGTACGTGATCTTCATGTTATGTTTTGGGAGAAGTATTTAGTACCGAGTTAGACCAGGTGAGAGTACCATTAATCCTAGAACTGCATGCCACCATAGGTGCACTCTGTGGCTTATAACAGGATCCTTGAATGATATCGTTCTAACCTTGGCCGGTTAGGACAACATTTTTCAGTGTGGGTGCATGACACTGGACTCCGTGTAGCTCATCATGGTTTATGTCGGTTAAGAGAAACTCTCGCATGATTATTTTCAAGCTATGAAGTTATATGATACTCAACTTTGAATCTTGAATTTACTTCATGTTTTATGTATTATATCTTGATATTTACTTATGTTATCTCTCTATATGAACGAGCTCATTTTAAGTATGTTTTTATCATGAATATGCATATCTCGCATACTCAGTACATTCCATAGTACTGACTGCATACCTCTTTGTGTTGCATCCTATTATGATGTAGATTTATAGCCCTCTCCCAGATTCGTGGCTAGTAGATCAACAGCACATCCAGCCAGCTTGGTGAGTCCTCCTCCTTCGAGGACTTGGAGTTAGCTTCATTCTAGACTTTTAGTTCCTTCATTCAGTTTTCATTATGTAGAGTTAGATGGGGGCTTGTTCCAACAGCTCGTCAGTAGTAGAGGATTTCAGTCATAGAGTCAGATATTCAGCTGTATCCAAATTTTCATTCTTAGACTTTTATTTATGTAACATATTAAGTTGCTCATTACTTTAGTTAAGATTTTGTTCTTATGTTTTGTTTAGTTTTTAAGTTATGCAAATGCCATAGGGTTATCTTGAGATCACATATGATCTTGGGTCCCATGTTATGTTTAGGGGGTAGGCTCGGGGCATGACAATTTTTGGGTTTGGCCGGTTACTATAGAAGATTTGTGGAAGGGTTTTAATCCGTAGCTGCCCCATTGACCAAATTAACTCAGAAGAAAGTTAAATTTCAGTGGTCAGATGTGTGTGAGAAGAACTTTCAGGAATTGAAGACTAGGTTGACCACAATGCCAGTTTTATCTTTACCCGAGGGTTTGGTTGGCTTTGTTGTATATTGTGATGCTTCTAGTGTTGGTTTGGGTTGTGTTTTTATGTAGCATGGTAAGGTGATTGCTTATGCTTCTAGACAGCTTAAGACTCATGAAAAGAACTACCCTACTCATGATCTTGAGTTAGCGGCAGTGGATTCTGCTTTGAATATTTGGAGACACTGCTTGTATGGTGTCCACGTGGATGTGTTTACCGATCATAAAAGTGTTAAGTATGTGTCACCCAGAAGGAATTGAATCTTCATCAACGGAGATGGCTTGAGCTTCTTAAGGATTATTATATGAATGTTCTTTATCACCAAGTAAGGCCAATGTGGTGGCTGATGCACTTAGTAGATTGTCTATATGAGTGTGCTTTATCACCAAGTAAGGCCAATATGGTGGCTGATGCACTTAGTAGATTGTCTATCGATAGTGTGCTTTGATTGAGGACGGAAGGAAGGAATTGGCTAAGGATATTCATAGACTTGCTCGATTGGGAGTTTACCTTATAGATTCAGTGTATGGTGGTGTTATTGTTCAGAGTGGGTATGAATCATCTTTGGTGGTTGAGGTGAAGGAGAAATAAGACAATAATCCTATTTTGCATCAGTTGAAGGGTGCAGTCCATCAACAGAGGGTAGAGGTTTTCTCCCAAGAGGGAGATGGTGTGCTTCGATATCAGGGCCGATTGTATGTCCCTAATGTAGATGGACACAGACAACGGATTTTGGTAGAGGCTCATAGCTCTAGATATTCTATCCACCTGGTGCCACCAAGATGTACCGTGATCTATGGGAAGTCTATTGGTGGAAAAGAGACATAGTAGATTTTGTAGCTAAGTGTTCAAAACTTCAACAAGTGAAGGTAGAACATCAGCGACCAAGTGGTATGATTCAGGATATTGACCTTCCTACTTAGAAGTGTGAAGCGATTAATATGGACTTCATTACAGGCTTACCTTGTACTTGCAGGCAGCATGATTCTATTTGGGTGATTGTCGATAAGATGACTACGTCAGCCTACATATTGGTTGTTAAGACTACCAATTTAGTAGAGGATTATGCCAGACTCCACATTCGTGAGATTTTTAGATTGCATGGTGTTTCATTGTCTATCATCTCAGATAGGGGTACTCAGTTTACCTCCCAGTTTTTGAGATTATTTCAGAAGGGTCTCGATACTAAGGTTAATCTTAGCACAACTTTTCATCTATATGCAGACGGTCAGGTAGAGTGTACCATTCAGACTTTGGAGGATATGTTAAGAACTTGTGTGATTGATTTCAAAGGTAATTGGGATGATTAGTTACCTCTTATTGAATTTTCCCACAACAACAACTTCTATTCTAGCATTCAGATGGCCCCCTATGTGGCACTTTATGGGCGGAGATATAAATCTCCTATTGGTTGGTTTGAGGTAGGTGAGGCAGCTTTGATTGGTCCAGATTCGATTCGTGAGACTATGGAAAAAGGTTAGATGATTAGGGAGAGGTTGAAGGCCGCTCAGAGTCCACAAAAATCATATGCACATGTAAGGAGAAGAGAATTGGTGTTTGAGGTTGATGATTGAGTATTTCAAAAAGTGTCACCCATGAAGGGTGTAATGAGGTTTGGTAAGAAATGGAAACTTAGTCCCCGCTACGTAGGTCCTTACAAGATCCTGAGGAGAGTTGGTAATGTTGCTTATGAGTTGGAGTTTCCAGCTGATCTAGAAGTGATTCATATGGATTTTCATGTTTCCTTGTTGAAGAAATGTGTTGGTCATCCGACCTTGATTGTACCTTTATATAATGTGGGTGTGAAGGATAGCTTCACTTACGAAGAAGTTTCCATTGAGATTCTTGATTGTCAGGTTCAAAGGTTGAGAAACAACTAATTCTCTTGGATGAAAGTCCTTTGGTGGAACCAACTAATTGAGGGAGCTACTTGGGAAGCAAAAGCAGCCATGAAGGCTAAGTACCCTCATCTCTTTCCTTCCGATCCAGTTTCAGCTTGAGGTAATATTTTCCCTCCTTAGTATGTCGCTACGATTCTATTCCATCAATTTTTCTCTCAATCCTAGCATGCATCCATGTTTTTCGAAGTTAGTTCAGTCATGTTTTTAAGTTAAAACTCAGTTTTCATACTTGTTCTTCAGTTTTCATGTTTTGTTGGTTGGTTTGGTTATTTTCTCTCCAGTTTTCCTTACTTAATCTTCATTCGAGGATGAATGATCCCACGGGGGAATTATTGTAACACCCATAATTCAAACCAGCTTTTAAACTTAGAAACTCGGAAAAATTAGAAGTTTCCAAGAATCACGAGCCCAGACCATGAGCCGTGGACTGAACCACGAGTCGTGGAATGGACTCGTGAAATTAGTCCTGCAGACCACCCTTAGGTATGAGAACCATAATTTAGTTTTAAGAATTATGGATGGTTCCACAGGTCATGGAACCAGTTCGTGGAACTTAGATTAAGACAATCATTTCCCTCAGCAACCACAAATGGTTTTTACGACTCGTGAATAGTTTCACGAGTCATGCTGTTAACTCATAGAATCATGTTTCGCAACTGGTCATTTTGCCCAGAAACCACGAGAGGCAACCACGGGCCGTGTTTCAGTCTACAGTCCATAGACCTCACTCGTGGATCCTAAAGCCAAGGTTTTTAATTAGTTTTTTCCAATTATTATCCAGGGGTATTTTTGTAATTATCCACCTTTTTAAATTCTAAGAGAGGTCGTTTGGCACAATTCTAGAAGGATTTTACCTTCAATTAGTCTAAGTCTTCTCTCAAACTCTCATTCAATCCTAAAAGAGGAAAAGGGTCTCCATTCTCTCAAGCTCCAAGGTTCAAGATAGAGGTTCATCTTCAAGTCTCAATTCCTCTCATCCTAGATTAAGAAAGCTTCAATTCAGGTATGTAGGTATTCAATAAGGGATTCTTTCACCTTTATGCCTAAAATCTCCAATTTTTATATGGATTTTCATGAATTTCAAATTAAGATTCTTACCCAATTCTCATGGGTTTTCCTACAAATTATTTTCTCATGATTCTCCTATGAAATCTAATTCTAAATTGTATGAGTTTGCAAGGGTTTTCAAGTGAAGTTCTATTTCATGAATTGAAGGCTAGACTTAGCATCTTTGCATGCATGGATGGATTTAAGAAAATTGGCATATTTTGATTGCATAACCTTAATTATTTATGAAATTGCATGCCTAATTCTTCAAGCTATGTATTTAGAAAGAAGTATATTTGAGTTATGGCTATGTTAAGCTTTAAGACTTATGATTTGAGAATGGCATGACATTAGATATGTTCTTATGCTTTTCAAACAGTTTTGGCATCAGATATGCCCCAATTTATATATGAGCTAAAGTATGTTTTGGGAGTAGTATTAGGCACCCAATTGGATTGGGTTTAGTGTACCCTTAAGGTCCCAGAACTACATGTCACCATAGGTTATTTAGCACCTCAGTAGGGCATCAAAAATTATGATCATGCCAGCTATGCCTCTATACGCTAGCAAGGTATATTGGGTTCTCTCGATGGGGCGTATACATTGGATTCCATGTAGCTCACATGGTCTATGTTGGTTAACAGAAACTCCCCTAAGAATGTTTTCAAGCTTTTAAGTTATATGATAGTCCATTTTGAAGCTTAACTCATTACTTTATGTCTTATGGCTTAAATTATGATATTTACTACTCTTTCTTCTATTATGCATGAACTCACACTTAAGTATGTTTCAAGTACATTTATTCATGATTATTGCATACACTCGCATACTCAGTACATCCTATAGTACTGACACATATACTCATGCTGCATCCTATCATAATGTAGATTCAAGTTCCCGCTTTCAGGCTCGTGGCTAGAAATCACAGGTTGTCTAGCATTGTTTGGTGACTTCTCATCTGTCGAGGGCTAGTTATGATTCTAGTTACCTTATGGTTTATTTCTTCAATACATCGAGTTAGCTAGGGTCTTGGCCTAGAAACTCATTATGTCTACGTACATGCTTTTTGGACATGTCTAGATGGTTGTATTTCGTGTGTTGGATTTGGTACTCTTAGATTTTTTATCTTCTAGAGTTGGTTGCCTACTTTTACTATTCATGCTTCCACTATGATTCTCTATGTATGCCTATGTTATGCTAATGCCAAGGGTTAGCTTGGGGTCCCTGATGATCCTAAGTCCCATGTTACGCCTAGGGGGTAGTCCCGAGGCATGACACCTACACTCTACAAAAGCTTGCTACACCAACTTAGCATCTCCCAATAGCTAAAAGGTAAAAAACTCAACACCATACTTCTCTACCTCTCCCATTTTACGGAGCCTCTCGTGACAGTCAATGATAAACTCATACGCATACTCTAACTCAATACCACTAAAAACTAGAGGTTTCATCTTAGTGAAACTCCAAAATAGTTCATCCTCATCTCTAGTCATTATCAACCAATTATCACTCTCAAAAACACCCTAGCCTCTGAAACCTCATCCATCTGCGGAGCCACATAAAAGCATGTTGGACCCCTAGATGTTGACCTGTCAGAGCTGCGAGTTCCACCCCGGTCCCTTCCAATCCACTAAGCAAACTCAACACTTGAGCTAATACATCTATTAAAGCCAGAGCAGGCCCAACACCTTTTTGAACTGGTGTTGTTGGTACATCTTCTGCTACCCCATTAGGGACCCTTAGAGGTGCAAGGGACTCAAACCTATATCAAACCTGGCCAGCAGCCTGATCCCTATTTGTGGCTAGCGCCGCTCGTCATTCCCTTCCTTGACCACCCCCTCTAGGTCATCCTCTACCATTAGCTACGACTCTAGTGGCTAGCTCGGGTGTCTCTCCTCTAGCTTCTACTTAATGTGTCCTTACCATCTAGGAGAGAAAAGATCAAAAAGAGTTAGATCCCAATATGGATCACCAAATACTAATTGAAACCAAGTAAAAGCACAAAACAAAGAAAGAATTGAGTTTTCCTAGTGTCCTATAGCCTCTCTAGGAGTAGTACAGATGCCTCTGTGTCATTCCGTAAGAATCTACTATACATGTCCTTATATAATGAGATCAATAAACCTAACACTCTGATACCAACTTTATCACGACCCAAAGTGCCATGATTTGCACCCATACTAACCCTCTGGTGAGAAAACCACAACTTACCAACTAAAGCATTCAAGATATAAATCTAAGAGTTTTAAATATCAAAAAAATAAAGGTGCAGAAGTCTAACTATTACAATCCCAAAACTCGAAAGTCATCGTATAAGGACTCTAACTAGCAATGTCTAAGAGTAGCAAATAACAGATAAAACAATGTCTAAAAGAAGAAGACATCTGTCTAGGAAGATCTGCAACGGCATGGATAGGAAATTACTCACCCTCAGATCAATCAATCAGCGACACTAGATGTGAGGTTGTGTAGAAGTCTTTGGAACATAGTCTGCAACTAAAAAAAGTGCAGGAATTGTATTAGTACGAACACTATGTACTGGTAGAAAATATAGGCCAACACAAATTTGTAACAAGTATATATCATAAAGTCAAGTAAAATAGTAGACACGTACAATAACACATAACCAAGTAACTAAGGGAATCAAATAGTCAATAACCACCAGGCAGGTAAACCTACTCAGACATACCAATGTCAATCAATACTAGACATATAAGTAACCAAAACAGATATAAGAAATCATCATAAATTTCTGCAAATATAATGCAATTACAACACAATTAATGAATTATATCCATACTAATCATGGTTATATAGCCTTTGTATCTCATAAATCTTACTTTGTACCATATTTGGACACACAATTGTCGCTCATCTTTCACATATATTTAAACATATACTAGAGGGTCTTTAATCTTGTCTAACTAGTCATGACCTGTAGGGGGACCCTAGATGTCCATGTACCAGTATCGGCATGGTACCTGAGCCACTACACAATCGCTCATCCATAAGCTCACATCAAACTTGACACATTTAACCCCCTTAAAGGAGTTTTTATGCTAAAGTTATCATCGACATTAGGTCCCAAAACACCATAATTAAGCATTATAACATCAAATTCTATCCTAAAAGTATTAATAACAATTTAGAAGCATAAGAAATGATAATTACATCCATCTATTCATTTTCTCATATATTTCATAAGTTCTAGAGTTCTAACCCAAAATCCATCATTAAAGTCACCCCCATCGATACTAGAATATTAAAGGATTACTAGATGAAAGAGTTGACAGGGTGAACTTACCTTGATGAATAAATATTCCCTAGCCTTAGGAAAATTGCTTCATTGGTCTTCTAGAATGAGTTTTCAAAGTTATAAGATCAGAAACTCAAAATAACTTACTTAAATGCTAATTGTTCCTTGTTCCTCGTTCCTCGCATCACTCGCTATAATGGTTCCACCTTCACAATGGTGGTACCGCTATCGGGACCAATCCCTTTCTATGGCAATATCTGACCATTTTTCTAACCCTCACTATAGTGGAACTCTGACCGCTATGACAGTCGCACAGTTGTAGAAAAACCATCGCTGCAGCGGTGCCTCTTTAACCAGAATCTCAATTAAACTGTACAAGTTTCATTTAACGATACAAATATCATTTGAAAACACCACGACATAAACTAGACATGTAAACCACTATAAACACCTTCTACAAACTCATTCATAGACTCAAAATTCTCTACGAAGGTCTAGTTTAATAGGTCACCCCCTAACGGAACATGACACATCACAACAAAACATGAATTATCATGATTATACAAAAGTTTTTAGTTTTTAACCTCCCCATTCTTTGAGTTTTATTAGCTCAATTTTATTACGAGAACTCTAACAAGGGTACTATAGCCCTAACCACCCCATAATGACTGGCGGGTCATTATACTAAGTTATCTTTGCACCTAAAAATTAATAGCCATTGTCATATGCAATCTACTTCGGTATACTGAGGCGGCAGATTATATGATCCTAGATAAAATCAATCACTTTCATATAATGACTCATTCTGTCATTAATAAAAGTCATGATAAAATTGAATAAATTAATAAATTTGGTTATGTGAAATCATGGGATTTATTTTTGTGATATTTAAATAAAGCAAGGGATTAAAACATGATAAAAAGTGAGCTACGAGCACTGCTCATCGTGGTGAGCTGAGGCTCATCGTGACAAAGAGGGTATCATTATGACAACTCATTGTGATGGGGTGGACTTTATCGTGATGAGGGTCGTGAGGCAGAACCCTGCTTAGAAGGTCTCAGCCTCCAATATCTTTCCAAAAGGAGGTATTCTCTTAAAAAACATCACAAACCTATTCTAACACTAGAAAAGAAAGAAAAGTGAGAAAAATCTCTAAAAAAAAGGTCATATTTTCTCCCTCTTCATGGTGATTCTCCCTCTGGATTTCCTGGAAGAATAACAACAACCAAGTTACATGCATATAAGTAACAACTCAGCATCAAGGTAGGTTATGGTTTTAATAGTAGCAAAGACTTTGATTAGTATGCATGAATCTTGTATTGAAACTTGATGGAAACATCATGGTAGGCCTTCAGACATGGATCCAAGATGGAAGTATTGGATTTAGTTGATAAACCTGAACTTATGCATAATGATGTTGCATTTACGAACTTCTTATGGAAAGTTATGAGTTAGTAATGATTTTGAGACTTAGGTTGTTATGTACAATATAATGTAGGAACCAAATCAAAGAGAGAACTAGATATGAAGTAGTTCACTTCTAGAACAAAACCTGAATTAAGTTTGGTGATAATTGATAACCTATGTGAACTTGTTGTAGTTCTGTTGACCCTCCTAGCCACCAACTGTAGCCACTTTTGTGCGTCTAGAGTAAAGTGAATGCTAGTAAACCCTGTTTGTTGTCCGGCCCAAGGAATCGAATCTGTGTTCTCCTCCGCTACTAATGCCCTCACAATATACTTCCTATTTGTATTAGCCCTCAGTTCCCAATATTCAGTCTCATCACGATTTGGCATCCCCAGGGCCTCATTGATTTCTGCAGAAGAAATTCCAACATGCTCACCCCGATTATAGACTATGGGATTTGGGGAGCTCCAGTTAGCAGTGGAGATATGAGCACCGAACTCCCGAACCTAATTTTCATTTACCTTCTTGGGTATCTACACTAGGGGTAACCACCCGACTTTCCTTAGCTGGTGATAGAACTCTGGCGCTTTCTCGTTGATGTCTAGCTTACCAGGATCCCTTCTTGGACCAAAACCTAGAAGATCCTCTCTCAAATAAATCTCATGGTCCTTTGATCCAATTACCACTGGTGACTCTGCTCATTTGCAAATTGTTTGAATTCCACTTCTTCTCCCTCGGCCATGTTGATCTCTATGAAAGGGAAAATAATGATATTACTCAAAATGTTACAATTACATGGCAAGGAATCATTAAGATAAGATGTCAAAAAGAAGCCAGTTGGAAAAACAAATTCAGCCGATATAGCTACTATTTTGGGCCTCTCATTGCAGTGACTCATCATGATGAGACTGGCCCCTCGCAATGAAGCCATCATCCCCAGCCAACCATTTTCTAAAAATGGCAATTTTTGAAACAAAGTGTTTTGTCTAACCAAATTTTCTCACAGATCAAGCATTAACCACTAGCATACAAATCTTATTCGTTTTTTCCATGATGAGTTAGGCTTTAAAAAGCAATCCCCAAACATTAAAACTAATTCAAGAAAACTTTCTACCATTTGTATCTTATTTTTGAATTTAGGGCTCCATGAACTTTGTGGGAACTATGTGAGGGGTAGTGTAAATGTGTCAACAATGTAAATCTAGTAAGTATACATTGTAAATCGATCCTACAAGGGTAAGGAACTACCCCATACCCCAAACTTCATTTTTTTTACACAAAATCAAGCATTATAGGCACAAATCTGTGCAATCTAGATGTAATAATCATGATTTAAAGTCATGAAAAAAGTATTTACCTTGAAAAAACAACGAGAGGGTGTTGAAGTTAAGTGTATTTTTGTGTGGGAGTGACAGGGTGATTTTTGCTATGTGGGAGAAATGAACTCCTCTCATCCTTTAATACTGTCTCGATACTCGTTGAAAAGAGATGCACCTCATCGTGATAGTTTGTTATGACAAGACCCTTCTCATCATGATGAGACTACTCTAGTCCAAAAAATAAAATTGCCACCGTGTTGAGGTTCCATTGTGCTCTGGATTTTTTCTTATGAGTGACTGAAACCTTGAACCTTTTTGTAGTGAACATTGTTACTCCACTGATATCATCCCTGCTAATAATCATGTTTATTTCTTTTGGAAGGGTGTGACCTAACACTGTCGAACCTTTCTCCCAAACTTTTACGATCCTCTTATTTCCCTCGTAATAATCTCAAGCCTATGAGACCTTGGGTTTGTACATATAGAATTTTTGGCTTGGATGGTATCCTTACCCACTATTAGAATTTCTTTCAAGTGAGATTAGTCAAAATATCTCCACGATTTTAATCCTCTCGCAAAAGCTTCATTCGTTTGTTCTCTAGTACCCTTGGAAATAATAAACCTTAACTCCTAAAATCTTGTTATAAAGTCCATGAGCAATATTGTGCCGCCTTGTTTGATTTTGAACATCTCAACCTAATGGTCATTCTAGTTTATCTAGAGACTCAAACTCATTTTCCACTCCAAGTGAGCATGCATCCTTGCAAACCCAATTTGTACTCTCTCATGAGTACTTTCGTCAGTGAATCGATTATGATGTGGTGTCTCTCCATGATCTCATAAGCTTACACCCCAGAAATTTTTTGACGAATGTCAAAGACCTCATTTTTCAATATGATGACCCATTTTATCAGCTTCATAGAGATGTCCATCGAGGAGAAGAGGATGTCACAGATCTCACTGATGGTTTAGTCATAAGTGCTTGGCATCCTGAGTTACCTGCAAGGCAAAGATAATTATGCTAGCAAGAAAATAGAGTTAAACTAACACAAAATTGATCAGGCTTCACAGTGGGCGTTAAACTGTTTATCCAAAAATTAGTACAGTTGAATTTATAGGAAGTCAAGAACACGCTTCTTAGTTTAACTCTTTTTAAGACCGTTTTACTAAAAGTTTTAATAGATTTTTTAATAGGAAAGAAAGTGATGCAAATTTTAAGAAATAAGCAATATTAAGACAAATCTGGATGTTCCGATAAGTTTTCCACCATTCTGAGAATTGGGACCACACTCCCGAGAGTACTACGTAGCTATGATGGCCAAACAAATTATAAGACAAAAAAGTAAAGTTGCTATTGTATTTATCTTAGAATCATAAAAGGTTATAAGTCAAGAGAATCAACTATTTATAGGCTACATTTATGGGCCTTAGCCAATCAGGAGGTTTCACTAGAGACTTAAAGTACTTTAACCAATGGCTTTATGCCATGTGTAAAAATTGTAGGTAGTGCCAACTAATATTCCTACACTGCTCAGATCAGTACGAGCTCGTTCGTGCACTTGAATCTTCTGACACTCTTTTCCCTTTTGTCCTTTCTTCTACGCCATCAAGTGTAGTATGATCATAGGCGATGTTCTCCTCCTAGGCGTCTCGTGAGAGGACCTACTCTTGGGACCTAACCTATTCGTTGAGCCTCATTAACTTGTGCCTGCTTGCGATCCCCCACGTGGGCCAGGATAAAATCAGCCCAATACAACAATAAATATGAAATGCCACTTTTGGGGAACTTATTTTCCCTAGTTACACTATGAAAGTCATTTTTCTCTTTTTTAAGAATTTTATTTTTCTAAAAAAAATGTTTTTCAAATATTTTGACAAACGTAACATGAAAAAATTAAGAAAATATTTTCCTCCCTGCCAACACACCCTTAAGATTAAAATATAAATTGTCTCATATTAGTCCGTTTAATTTGACCACCTTCTTTTTCTTTACATTTTTTATAGAGTTGCTTGTTAGTAGTATCTCGTAGTGTATTTTAGTATGGTAAAACTTACTCGTACCATATGTTTACCCAACTAATTGATAGATGTTGTCAAATACTTATACATAGATTTCTAACACATACTTATTATGGTTAATTTATTCATATTTTTATTAATGATTTAATGTAGGTATTTTGTGCATGTAAATATCTGGCCTTTATTAATTATAATTAAGTGATAACGTTTATTGGAAAAAGGGACAAATATACTTCTTAACTTTGTGATTTAGAGCAGATGTACCTAGGAGTGTTTACGGGTCGGTTTAGGTCGGTTATTGATCAAAATCAAAACCAATCCAATTTAATATCATTTTTTAAATTATTAAAACCAAACCAAACTAAAAATATATATAGTTTTCAGTTTGGTTACTATTGATTTTGGTTTGGTTTAGTTTGGTTGTTCAGTTATTAATTATACACGAAAATAAAAGAAAGAAAGAATAATAATGCGATCAATAAAGGAATTACATTATATTTTTTTTCTTTTGCCTAAATTAGGATAAAATATCAAATCAATATTAGCCTTTAAAACACATCTACTGAAAAGCAACAAATATCAAGAATATATTATCAAATTATGAATTAGATCTGCAGGTCTGAGAAATCTAAATATCTAAGGATTGCAAATTTGTGTACAGCAACACGTTAACTTTCAACTTTTCTGCCTAGCAGCCAACAAACACTTTTCTGGGGAGATACTTTACAAGCTGACATTCAAGTCTATGTTTCTTGTGCCATATAAACCTCCCAACATCTATTATATCCTTGTACATCAATCCTTCAATAGTTCTATCCATAGCCTTCATATTCTTCATCCTACAACTTCGGAATCAAACATAACCATCAAAACAACATAGGAAAAATCATACAAAAGAATTTCAATTCCTCAAACCTATCAAATGAAAAAAGAACATCCAATTGTCCAAACTACTTCAATACTTCCGTCCATTGATTTCTTAAACAAATTTTAATTAACATATATATAATTAGATACTTAATATTTTTCACATCAAATAATATATTATGTATATAAAATTATAAAAAAATATGTGTATTGTTTACCAGTTCGGTTCCATTATTACTTTGGTTTTTTGTCAAATTCAAAATCAAACTAAATATTATTGATTTTTAAATATGTAAAAATAAACCAAATCAAACCAAATAAAATTGTCTTATTTAATCGGTTTGATTTAATTTTTCAGTTTGGATTGATTTTACACTAACCGTGTGTAACGACTGGGTCTGTCGTTATGGGTAAACTTTTTGTGCCAAATTTTTGGGTCAGAAAACTTCCTGGTTTGGGAGTTGGAAATTCTGGGCTAGGCTAGTCTCAGACGGTTTCTGAGCAAGGGTTGGTCTAGGGTAATCCAGGTGAGGATTGGGTAATGTGTGTTATTGTGAGCTAGTTTCTCTGTTAGCTAAGACATAGAGGAATTTGGGGAACTTTTTAGAAGTGAATTCGGGTAAGTAGAACTCCCGGTATCGAGGTTGACGTGAAAGGGTTATTCCGAAACGTTGGAGATTTAAGGTATGTTGTAAAATGGACACTTCTTTGGGATTTTTTAAGTTTACGCTCGTGACAAGCATTGTCACTACGACATAGTGGTGACCGCTATAGCGGTAATATGTCTGCTATAGTGGAAGTCAGTTTTGGTTAACACTGCTATAGTGGTCAAATTTTGCTATAGTGATGGCGCTATAGCGGTGTACGGATTGCTATAGTGGACTGAGTCAGGATTTAATGCAGAAACTTTCCCAAAATGTTCTGTTTTCATCAAGAAGGGCAATGGTAAGGGCGAACTTTGGGCGAACTTTACTCATTTTCCACCATTTTTATCCCAAAGGTAAGGTTGCTACTCCCCTAACCCAGTACTATCTTTCCTACATTGTAGAATTGCTAGTTGTAGATTTGGGGAAAGGTTTGGGTTGACCTAGGAATGGTAGAATCTGGGGAAAAAGGGGATTCTAGGGCATAAAAGTTCTTGGGTGTTGATTATTCTTGTTGGGTTATGATCAATTAGCCATAATTCTCTAAATGTACCCATAAAAATAGCAGAATTAGGTGAATTATTGGCGGAAAAGGTCGAAAATGGGTGGAATGATCATAGTTTTGCCTGGGGATTGAAATTTTACATAATCCGGGTAATTAGCCATGTGGACTGATTTTAGTGTCTTGTACTTATTTTTAGACCAAGAACATGGCTTTTGAACAGGGGAAGGCTCCAGTTCAATAGAGATTTGAGTGATTCGAGGTAGGTGATGGTTATTGTTTCCCAATATACAATATGTGTTCATGTACTATCGCTTAGTAATGCATGAGTTTGCATGCTTAGGGAATGCGATTATGAATGCTACTTATTCGGTTATCAGTCTTGTGAAATGAACTTGTTTGTTACTTGTTGGTTTACAAATATGCTTTTGTTCATTGTTTGTTGATTGATTGGATTGTGTGACATTTGGTTGGCTCGGGTACCATGCTATGAATAGGATACTTATTGGTTGGCTCGGGTACCACGCCTAGTATGGGATTCATAATAGTTAGCTCGCATACCACGCCTGGTACGAGATTCATAATGGTTGGCTCGGGTACCACGTCTAGTACGATTTTTCTTTACTTACATTGACTGTATTCTTTCAATGGTTCCATGAGTGGACCGGGTTGTATTATTGATTTGTGATTTCTTCATATAGTCCATGAGAGGCCGGGTGATTATATTTAAATGTGAAGTTTTTCTTAATGTAGACTGGGAATGCATGTTGAAAATATAGTAGTGTCCCAGGGATCCTTGGTAGGTCTAGGTTGTGTATAAAGGACATATGTTATTGTCACTGTTTGTCATTGGTTGTTACTTGGTTACGTGTGGTTGTTAAGTAAGGAAGGGAGTTGTAGTCTAGTTATACTGTTGTCTTGTTTACATGTTTACTTAGCTTTAGTTTATTGTTCATATTTGTTTATTTGAGCTAGCCGATAATCCTACCAGTACACGGTGGTTATGTACTGATTCTGCACTTGCTTTCTTTTTGTGAGTGCAGGACATTGATAAACGCTCAAACTACACCTCAATTTAAGAAGCGTAAGCGATCGTTGTCAAATATATAACCCAACAAGGTTGGGGTCGAATCCCACAGAGAATATGGTGATGATTAAGACTTTAGTGAAGTAGATGACTAGTCGTCAATAGTTTCCGGTAAATAGGGGGGGTTTTGTGATCAACGTGAACAAAAGCAACAATTATGTAAGAGAAATAATCAGTAGGAGAGAATGAACTAGGGAAGTGTTCACCATGGCGTTGTAACAATGTCGATTCTAGGCTTAACCGGGTTCTTTCTATATGCTTGTCACGATGTGATTGCGTCAATTGTATCGTCTAAACGTCTCTCGACCAAATAAACAAATTTCCTTTTATCTTCTTTCGATCTCAAAAAGATGTGCTTTTTAGCTCTCAATCCTAACATCAAGTAGACTAATCCAGTTACGGCATTAATCTTTAAGACGAGAGTTGGTAGTCTCGAATCCTTGTCGTTAATCAAGTTTTCCCGGTTTTAACTTCTTTACTCAAGCAAATTAAACCTAGGCATGTTCTAATGTTTGCAACCACTAGAAAACGTGACATAAAGTATGATTAACAACGTGACAATACATATATCGAACCCAACGCTACCCGGAATCTATATTGCTACGTTTGCCATGGCTCCCACAACCCTAGTTGCGGGAGTTTTAGTTACTCATGCTTGAAGATGAAAAGAAGAAAGTCATGTTCATAAAATAATAAAGAAACGAGATCCTTACAATATATTGAGGACAATCTTCAAGTATCCAAGGACAAAAGAAACCAAGAACTCAAGAACGAATCAAGAACATGAATGTTAATTCAAGAAACGTGTTCTTGCTCCCAAAAACTAACTAAAAACATGTTTAAACTAATGGGTGAATAATCCTTAACATAAACCTAACATAGGGTATTTATAGGAGGAGTAGAAACCAAATCCAAAATGGGCTAGGAATCCCCAAAACGCGGGTTGCCGCCTGACGCTACTGCCTTAACTTGACGGCCAGGCTGACGGACCGTCAAGGCAGTGACGGACCGTCGCCTGGACCGTCACCTTAAGGCAGTGGTACTGTTTCCTTTGCTGCCTTGGTGCGACGGTGGGGGTGATGGACCGTCACACCCTTGACGGGCCGTCACCTTGGTCGTCATCCTTAGGCAGTACGTTGCTTCCACTTGACGGTCCATGTGACGGACCGTCACATGTGTGACGGGCCGTCACTCAGGCCGTCACTCTTAGGCAGAACGTCGTTTTTCTCGTATTTTCTTCCGTTTCCGTGTTTGTTCCCATTTCCTACAAATACAACATAAAAACATCAAAAACAACAATGGTTGCTTGAAAACGTACGATTGTTCTTAGTAAAAAGGAGTCGAAAGTGACGTAATTTGGCGTCACATCAACACCCTCAACTTAAAACGTTCGCTTGTCCTCAAGCAACATGACATAAAACAATAATACGACTCAACTAAGAACACAAACTCGTGTCTATAGCAACTCATGGTCATTCAAACTTATTCAATTCAATCAAGCTCCCTCGTAGCACACGAATGTATGAAACACTAACTTGCAAGGATCCAAACATGTCATTCCGTTATGATAGAACATTATGCATACACACGAGCAGCTATCCTAACAATCAATAGACAATACAGACATCTTGGTGCCCTCACCACAAAGAAATCCCACACACAAGATTTGCGACTAGGTAAGCGCTCAAACTCACAAATGATTTCAGACAATGCACATGCGATACCATAGGCTTGCCCTTACTATTCTATTTCGGTTCTTCAGAAAGCTACTCAGGATCACTACAGGACTTGTTTAGGCTTGTAATGAGGCTTCGGGTGCAGGTAGGATACATTTAGGGGTTAGTGACTAAGCCCTCCTTGGAACCGGTTACATCTTATCACCACATAACTTCACCTTGTCCATCCTTATTCACCTTTTTATTCCTTTCTTTCTAGCTACAGGTGTGACCTCTTTATTTTGACCATTCTTTTTGTTACTTTTTTGATCTTTTTCACCTTTCTTTATTTTTCTTTTCTTTTCCTAGGCGCACACCCGGATTTTCATTCTATTCAAAAACCAATCTTCTCCATCATCTTTTTCTTATCATTCACCTCCGTAGTAGCCACCCCCAACTTAGGCTGATTTCTTGCGTTAAGGTGCACAATGTCCATGCAGGACCAGGGCCAAACAGGGTTTACCTCTATAGTAGCCACCCTCAACTTAGGCTGATTGCCTGAGTTGAGGTGCACGATGTCCATGCAGGACCAGGGCCAAAATAGGGATTCAAAGTTAAACAGGAATGGTGACAGGTTATTGAAAGAACAAGGTCAATTATGGCTCAAACAGGGATCAAGGGATTATTTATATTTGGACGGTCTTTTAGGTTAAGTGGACTGCACACAAAAAGAGCCTGTGATCCTTTCCTAAGCAACCAACTTCAAACTTAACAAAATAGACCGGGCAAGTTCTAGATGCATGCACATAGTAAGAATTTATGACAATAAACTCACACGCTCTTGGCACCAAGAAACTATATCGCTACCAACTATCAAACAACCGCTCGGCTTAAGCATACTCATTCTACTCAGAATCGCACAATGACATACAAAGATCCCAACATTCAATCGTTTCAACATAAGCTCAAACCCAGAAAATTTTTAAGGGGCCTCATTTTTAGACAAGAACAACGCATGCTTGCTATAGACACTAAAAAAAAATTTAAACTAACAACCTAAACATGCCGGTTCTACTAGATAGCACACCGGAGGGAAAAGAAATCGGCAACAAAAACCCTCGGTGGTGACTCACAGGTTTTCCCACGAATTAATTAGACTATAATACAACAACAATTTATGAGTTGCCTCCCATACAGCGCCTGATTTAACATCGCGGCACGACGCGGGTGTCTTGATTACTCAGACTTCATCAAGACACCCCAGACTTACTAAACAACCGTATTCACAACTATATACCCTATAATAAACAAAAACAACAAATAAAAGTAAAAGCGGGAAAATATGACTAAGAGTCAAATAAACACACCGGACTTAATTAACAACCGTATTCCCCGGCAACGGTGCCAAAATTTGATAAACGCTCAAACTACACCTCAATTTAAGAAGCGTAAGCTATCGTTGTCAAATATATAACCCAACAAGGTTGGGGTCGAATCCCACAGAGAATATGGTGATGATTAAGACTTTAGTGAAGTAGATGACTAGTCGTCAATAGTTTCCGGTAAATAGGGGGGTTTTGTGATCAACGTGAACAAAAGCAACAATTATGTAAGAGAAATAATCAGTAGGAGAGAATGAACTAGGGAAGTGTTCACCATGGCGTTGTAACAATGTCGATTCTAGGCTTATCCGGGTTCTTTCTATATGCTTGTCACGATGTGATTGCGTCAATTGTATCGTTTAAACGTCTCTCGACCAAATAAACAAATTTCCTTTTATCTTCTTTCGATCTCAAAAAGATGTGCTTTTTAGCTCAAAATCCTAACATCAAGTAGACTAATCCAGTTACGGCATTAATCTTTAAGACGAGAGTTGGTAGTCTCGAATCCTTGTCGTTAATCAAGTTTTCCCGGTTTTAACTTCTTTACTCAAGCAAATTAAACCTAGGCATGTTCTAATGTTTGCAACCACTAGAAAACGTGACATAAAGTACGATTAACAACGTGACAATACATATATCGAACCCAACGCTACCCGGAATCTATATTGCTACGTTTGCCATGGCTCCCACAACCCTAGTTGCGGGAGTTTTAGTTACTCATGCTTGAAGATGAAAAGAAGAAAGTCATGTTCATAAAATAATAAAGAAATGAGATCCTTACAATATATTGAGGACAATCTTCAAGTATCCAAGGACAAAAGAAACCAAGAACTCAAGAACGAATCAAGAACATGAATGTTAATTCAAGAAACGTGTTCTTGCTCCCAAAAACTAACTAAAAACGTGTTTAAACTAATGGGTGACAGATAATAACATAAACCTAACATAGGGTATTTATAGGAGTAGTAGAAACCAAATCCAAAACGGGCTAGGAATCCCCAAAACGCGGGTTGCCGCCTGACGCTACTGCCTTAACTTGACGGCCAGGCTGACGGACCGTCAAGGCAGTGATGGACCGTCGCCTGGACCGTTACCTTAAGGCAGTGGTACTGTTTCCTTTGCTGCCTTGGTGCGACGGTGGGGGTGACGGGCCGTCACACCCTTGACGGGCCGTCACCTTGGTCGTCATCCTTAGGCAGTACGTTGCTTCCACTTGACGGTCCATGTGACGGACCATCACATGTGTGACGGGCCGTCACTCAGGCCGTCACTCTTAGGCAGAACGTCATTTTTCTCGTATTTTCTTCCGTTTCCGTGTTTGTTCCCATTTCCTACAAATACAACATAAAAACATCAAAAACAACAACGGTTGCTTGAAAACGTACGATTGTTCTTAGTATAAAGGAGTCGAAAGTGACGTAATTTGGCGTCACATCAGACATCTTCCGGCGGCTGACAAGCAACCTCACTTGTAGATTCAATGAATTTAGAATTAAAGGGTGAGTTGTTCTTCCGGGCTACCTTGTTTTTGTTTATGACTATGTTATAGCCCACTTGTTTTGGGCTTAAGTTCTCCTTTGCTTTTTGGGATTGCATCCCCAAATTCTAGATAATTGGTAGAATGTTTTGGTATGGTGACTTTCATGTTTTAGGGAGGATTTCTGTAGGTTGTTATTAGTTTTTTAATAGATGTGAATGTTAGTTTCCTTTATGCAAACTGGTTTTGAGCTATTAGATTATGTTAAGTGTTAGGTTAATATTGGTTCGCTCATATCGGGTTTTGGATGGGTGCCACTCATAGTGGGTTGGGTCGTGACAATATCAGAGCCCTAGGTTCGTTGATCTTATCATACCAAAATGAGTCTAGGAGAGTCTTGTGAAATGGTACGGAGACATCTGTACTTTTTTTTGAGAGGCTATAGGACTTTAGGAAAACTATCTCTTCTTTCTTCTTTCGTGCTATAACTTGATTCCAATTGATATCTGGTGATACAAATTGGTATCTAACTCCTTTCACTCTTTGTCCGCCGATGGTGAATATGAGAAACAACGGAGGGAGAATAGCGGTCCCAGTTGCAGGTCCAACTATCACAGGTAGAAGAAGGGGCAGGGACAGGGGCCGAGGTAGAGCAGCACCCACCAGTGGTGGAGCTCAAGAAGCTGCAGGTGCATGAGAGGCCACCCCTCCCACATCTCAGCATTAGGTTGAAGAGGAAGTTGAGGTTGTTGTTGAGGAGAGAACAGAACAGGCGGAGGTGGCACCAGCTGGAGGTGCAGGCCTTCCATCTATCATGCCTGAAGCATTTCAGTAAATATAGTTCTTTCTTAGTGGAGTGGTTGGTGCGGGATCCACCATCACGAGTAATGCATATCAGGTTTTTGGCACCCAACCAATGGTTGCAGTGGCTCCTAGGATAAATGCAACGTCAGGCACTGATGAAATCTTTTGCCTAATGCTAGGACCAGTTATGACATGAAATGAGCACGAGATGCTGACTAAGATTTGCCTGATATGCCTCCACATAGAGACATTGATTTTTGAATTGACTTAGAGTCGGACACTCGCCTAATTTCCGTTCCTCCATATTTTATGGCTCCGGCAGCGTTGAGAGAACTTAAGACTCAGCTTTAGGAACTCTTAGATAAGGGTTTATCCATCCCAGTGCTTCTCCTTGGGGTGCTCCAGTTTTGTTTGTGAAAAAGAAGGATAGTAGTATGCAGATGTGCATAGACTACAGGCAGTTGAACAAGGTTACCATCCAGAACAAGTAACCTTTACCCTGAATAGATGATCTCTTTGACCAACTTCAGGGTGCGTCTGTGTTTTCAAAAATTGACTTAAGGCCAGGGTATCATCAGTTAAAGATTTTACCCGAGGACATCCCTAAGACTTCTTTCCAGACTCGGTATAGGCATTACGAGTTCCTAGTGATTTCATTTGGGTTGATCAATGCGCCGATAGTATTCATGAGTTTGATGAATGGGGTATTCAAAGATTATCTAGATTTATTCGTCATTATTTTTATAGATGACATCTTAATCTACTCCAAGAGTAGGGAGGAGTATGTTGCGTATCTCCGCATTGTGTTGGATATCTTGAGACACCAGAAGATTTATGCAAAGTTCTCTAAGTGTGAATTTTGGTTGACTTCAGTCTCCTTCTTAGGGCATGTGGTGTCAGAAAAGGGGGTGATGGTGGATCCCTAGAAGATTAAGGCAGTTAAGAGTTGGGTCTGACCTAACTTTGTGACTGAGATGAGGAGTTTTGTGGGGCTTGCAGGGTACTACCGCAGGTTTGTCAAGGATTTTGTGTCCATCACTACTCACTTGAGAAGGTTGACTTAGAAAGAGGTACCATTTGTGTGGTCCGACAAGTGTGAGGAGAGCTTTCAAAGCTTAAGACACTTCATACTACATCTCCCATTCTTTCATTGCCAGTTGAAGGTAAGGATTTCATCGTTTATTGTGATGCTTCACATTCAGGTTTGGGTGTTGTGTTAATGCAGGACAGGAATTTTATAGCATATGCTTCAAGGATACTGAAGCATCATGAGAAAAATTATCCAACCCACAACTTGGATTTGGTAGCGGTGGTTTTTGCACACTAGATTTGGAGACCTATCTCTATGGTGTCAAGTGTGAAGTGTTCATCGATCATCATAGTCTGCAGTACATATTTACTCAGAAGGACTTGAATTCGAGATAGAGGAGGTGGAGGGAGTTGTTGAAGGATTATGATGTGACCATCCAGTACCATCCGGGTAAGGCTAATATGGTGGAAGACGCATTGAGCTAGAAGACCAACAATATAGGTAGTTTGGCTCATTTAGGGGTGTCCAAAAAACCATTGCCAAAGGAGATTCAGGCTCTAGAATCCAAGTTCATGCAACTGGGAATCTCAGAACAAGGTGGAGTGTTGTCCAGTATTAAGGTCAAATCCACTTTCATAGAAGAAATAAAGGCCAAAGAGTTTCAGGATGCACAGTTGAGCAAGCTTTGGAGCAAGGTAATATCCGGAGAGTCTAGGGATGTCACGTTGAACTCTGGAGGGGTGATGAATTTCAGAGGAAGAATTTGTGTTCCTCGGGTTGATGATGTAATTCATAAGATGTTGACAGACGTTCATGGTTTGTGGTATTCGATTCATATGGGAGTTACCAAGATGTACGAGGATTTGAGGCAACTTATTGGTGGCCGGGGATAAAAAGAGACATAGCTGATTTTGTATCAAAGTGCAAGAATTGTTAACAGGTCAAGTATGAGGGCCACAGGCCTGCAAGACTACTCTTGAGAATTCCCATTCCCAAGTGGAAGTGGGAAAGGATAGCCATGGATTTCATGGTGGGACTTCCCAAGACTTTAGGAAAGTATGACTCTATTTGGTTCATTGTAGACAAGATGACCAAGTCAGCTCACTTCATTCCGATCAGAGTGGACTATAATTCACAGCAGTTGGCTAAGATATATGTCAAGAAGATCGTGAGATTGCATGGGGTACCATTGTCCATCATTTCAGGTAGGGTTACGCAGTTTACCTCTAAGTTCTGGGGTAAGTTACATGAATAATTAGGCACTCAACTCATGTTCAGCACAACATTCCAACCTCAGGTAGACGGTCAGTCAGAGAGGACAATCCAGGTGTTGGAAGACATGCTGAGAGCATGTGTGATTGACTTTGGAGGTCATTGGGACCAGTTTCTACCATTGTGAGTTCTCATGCAACAACAACTACCACTCCAGTATAAACATGACACCATTTGAGGCCCTGTATAGAAGGGGATTTAGATTACCCAGAGGGTGGTTTGGGGTAGGCGATGTGAAGCCTCTGGTCAAAGACATGGTAAAAGAAGTGCAGGAAAAATTGAGGGGCATCCAGACCAAGTTTCTCGCAGCCCAGAGCAGGCAGAAAGAGTACACAGACCGCAACGTAAGAGACATGGAGTTCCAGGTTGGTGAGCAAGTATTATTAAAAGTTTCACTAATGAAGGGGGTTATGCATTTCGGTAAGAAGGGCAAGCTCAGTCCCCGATTTATCGATCCATTTGAAGTTCTCAAAACCGTAGGGACAGTAGCTTACAGGTTAGTGCTGATGCCCAGTTTATCAACAGTCCATCCAGTTTTCCACGTATCAATATTGAAGCGGTACCATGGGGATGGGGAATATATTATTAAATGGGATGACATATTACAAGACAAGGATCTTCAGTATGAAAAGGAACCGATTGTGATTCTTGATCGGAATGTCCGGAAGTTGAGGATAAATGAGATCAAATCTGTGAAAGTTCAATGGAAGCATCGTCCGATTGAGGAAGCCACTTGGGAAACTGAGAAGGACATGCGGGACAAGTACCCTCACTTGTTTGAAAAGTCAGGTACTACACTTTTCCCTCTTTTATTTTATGTTTTTGGGTTTTGATCATTTGGGGATGAACAATGGGTAAATTGGTATTTATTGTAATGACCGGGTCCATCATTACGGATAAAATTTTTGTGCCAAATTTTGGGTCAGAAAACTTTCTGGTTTAGGTGTTGGAAATTCTGGGTTAGGCTAGTCTCAGACGATTTCTGAGCAAGGGTTGGTCTAGGGCAATCCGAGTGAGGATTGGATAATGTGTGTTGTTGTGAGCTATTTTTTCTATTAGATAAGACATAGAGGAGTCTGGGGAACTTACGTGAGCTAGTTTTTCCATCAGCTAAGGTATAGATAAGTCCGGCGAACTTTTAAGAAGTGAATTTGCATAAGTAAAACTCCCGGTATTGATGTTGACGTAAAAGAGTTATTAGGAAATGTCAGGGATTTAAGGCGTATTGTAAAATAGACACTTTTCTAGGATTTCCCAAGTTTTTGCCCATGACGAGCGCTGTAACTGCACCATAGAGGTAATATGTCTGCTATAGCGGAAGTCAGTTTAGGTGAGCACTGCCATAGCAGTTGGATTCCACTATAGCGGCAGTGCAATAGCGGTGTACAGACTGCTATAGTAGACTGAGTCAGGATTTAATACAGAAACTTCCCCAAAACATTCAGTTTTCATCAAAAACATTTTGGAGAAGGGCAAGGGCAATTTTGGGCAAACCTTACACGTTGTTCACAATTTTTTGTCCCAAAGGTAAGGTTGTTACTCCCCTAACCCAGTACTATCTTTTCTACATTATAGAATTGCTAGTTGTGGACTTGGGGAAAGAATTGGGTTGACCTAGGAATAGTAGAATCCAGGGAAAAAGGGGATTCTAGGGCGTAGAAGTTGTTGGGTCTTGATTATTCTTGTTGGGTTATGATCAGTTAGCCATACTTCTCTAAATGTACCCGTAAAAAGGGTAGACTTAGGTGAATTAATGGTGGAAAGGCCCTAGAATGGGTGGAATGATCATAGTTTGTCCTGGGGATTGGGATTTTACATAATCCGAGTAATTAGTAGGCCATGTGGACTGATTTTAGTGTCTTGTACTTATTTTTAAACCAAGAACAAGCACAGGCTTCGAAACAAAGAAAGGCTCCAGTTCAATAGAGCTTTGTATGATTCGAGGTAGGTAATGGTTATTGTTTCCCAATATGCAATATGTGTTCATGTATTATCGCTTAGTATTGCGTGAATTTGCATGCTTAGGGAATGCGATTATGAATGTCTACTTATCCGGTTATCAGTCTTCTGAAATGAACTTGTTTGTTGCTTGTTGGTTTACAAGTATGCTTTTGTTCATTATTTGTTGATTGATTGGATTTTGTGACATTCGTTTGGCTCGGGTACCACGCCTAGTATAGGATACTTATTGGTTGGCTCAGGTACCACGCCTGGTACGGGATTCATAATGGTTGGCTCGGGTACCACGCTTGATATGGGTTTGCTTTACTTGCATTGATTGTATTCTTTCAATGGTTCCATGAGTGGACTGGGTTGTATTCTTGATTTGTGATTTCTTCATATGGTCCATGAGAGGCCGGGTGATTATATTTAAATGTGAAGTTGGTCTTAGTGTAGACCAGGAATGCATGTTAAAAACATAGTGGTATCCTAGGAATCCTTAGTGGGTCTGGGTTGTGGAAAAAAACATATGTTATCGTCCTTGTTTGTCATTAGTTGTTACTTGGTTACGTGTGGTTGTTAAGTTAAGGAAGAGATTTGTAGTCTAGTTATACTGTTGGATTATTTACATGTTTACTTGACTTTACTCAGCTTTAGTTTATTGTTCATATTTGTTTATTGGAGCTGGACGATGATCCTACTAGTACACTGTGGTTGTGTACTGATACTGCACTTGCTTTCTTTTGTGAGTACATGACATATTCTGGCGGCTGACACGCGACCTTACTTGTTGATTCAGCGTATTCAGAATTCAAGGGTGAGTTGTTTGTAACACCCCAGGTTCTGAATCAGCTACTTGATTAACTCAGTAGAATAAATTCAGAAAAAAATCAAACTTCCTAGAAACCACGGCCAGGATCACACACCGTAGTTCAAGACCACGGACCGTCCTGTGAACTCGTGGTCCCTTTTTCCAGAGGACCATCAGTTCAGGGTCCAGGAACCACGGGTCAAACCACAGACCATCATTTAGAACCACGGTCCATCCTTTGACTCATGGAATCCTCATATCAGAGGACCCTCAGTTTAGGGCTCAAACACCACGAGTCAGATCACGAACCATAGTTCAGAACCATAGTCCATCCTGTGACTTGTGTGATCATGACATCAGAGAACCTACAGAACTCAAAATTAGAACCACGACTTAGTCGACGGTTCGTCATTCAGGACTACGGTCCGTCGACCAATCCGTGGTACTTGAATCACTAATTTCAACAGTTTTCTTTTAAAATTCCCAGGGGTATTCCAGACTTTTCCTACCGCTTTTAAAGCATAAGCTTCATCATTTTAACTCAATTAAGCCTAATTACTAAGACTAAAACTATACAAACCCCTCATTCCCTCAAACTAAATTGATACTTAGCAAAAATTGGAGAAAAGAAGTGTTAGTTTCTCTAAAGAACGAGTAGGAGGTCTTCTTCAAGCTCATCCCAAAATCCAGGGATTTCACCGTAGAATATTCTTCCAGGTATGTGGGATTTCATTAGTGGGTTCCTTTCACCCATTGAATCCCAAGATTCAGTCCAGTTCCTTAGTTCTCAATTATTTCTTTAGACCTAGGGTTCCTAAACTTTATGAAACCCTTACAATTCAAATTCTATTGCTTGTATGATATTTATTACATGTTTTCTTGGGAACCTAGGATATTCATAAACTCCGGTACTCATAATTTATAATTGATAGTCAGATGATTCAGACATTTATGATTCAGAATTGGAATGTTATCAGTTTTAGTATTATTATATTGCATTCTCAGATGATTATCAGTATTTGAGCTATCCAACATATCATATTTGACATTCATTGCTTATGTATTCAGTTGGGAGTAGACTTAGCACCGAGTGGACGAGGGGATAAAGGCTCACCCACCAGTTTAGGCTGAGACCTTTTTGTAGCAGTCCCTGAGTCCCAAAACTACGGTGCCACCGTAGGTTCAAATGGGGTCACCCGTCAGATTAGGCTTGACATCCTTGTCCCTTGTGGACATCAGTTTAGTAGATCCATATCAGATTTGTTTGTACCCTTGTCAAGGTATGAACACCCTTCCATCCAGGGTTACAGGTTGTCCCTACAGTTAGCTCAACTTGGGGTATATCGGTTACTAGTAGCTCCCATAGTCAGACTCATATTGCATTGACCTTGTACTCAGTATTTATTTTAGTTATTCAGTTCATTCAACACTTTATATTATTCATGTTAGGTACTTGGTAACTAAATTAAGTTTATCCTTTAGTTCATGCTTCAGTGTGTATTTCCATGTTCAGTCTTTATGTTGAACAACTTTCTATATTGCTGCAAGCCTTGCTGCCTCTTATTTTGCATTCATATTTCACCTTAGAGTTCTTGAAAACTCGGGATCGTAGGGTAATATTAGTTCACCCAAGCGTCGGGTACTTGGCATGCAAAAATTTGTACCATGTAAAAATCAAAAACAACAAATAAAAGTAAAGTAGGAAATATGACTAAGAGTCACGTAAACACACCGGACTTAATAAATAATTGTATTCCCTGGAAATGGTGCCAAAATTTGATACGCCCAAATTACACCTCACTTAAGAAGTATAAGCAGTCGTTGTCAAATATAGAACCCAACAAAGGTTGGGGTCGAATCCCAAAGGGAATATGGTGAGAAGTAAATCGTTAGTAGTTTAACTGACTATTAATCGATAATTTCCAAAAAAAGGGGGGAGTTTATAACGATCAAACTTGTTTGTTGGTTGGTTATTTCAATTACCAAATAACAAATTATAATGATAAAAATCAATAAGTGTAGCAAACTAGGGATGTGTTTGCCATGGCATTATAACAACTTCGGGTAAATATTTATATGAGTTCATTTAGGATACATGATATGGAACAATTGACTTTACACTTCGTCTGAACATTTCTCAACCAATTAGATGATTTTCCTTCCAATTCCTTCGAACTTGAAAAGATGAAATCCGAAACTCAATTCTTGTTCCAAGTTGATTAATATTGGTTACATCATTACTCATTATACGGAGGTTGGAAACTCCGAATCCTTGTTGTTAATTCAATACCCCAGTAATAAACCTCTTGTTTAAAACAAGTAAAACCTAAGGGTTATTCTGATGCTTGCAACCATTAGAAAACTGTGAAAATGAAGAATTAACAACATATCATTATATACAACTTGAACCCAATACTACAATTCACCCTAGATCGTTAATTTTGCCATGGATCACACAATACTAGTTGTGGGATTTTAGCCACTCATGCTTATAACAAAGAAGAAAGAAATAGTATTCATACTTTAAAGAAAAATCTTACAATTTATGAACACAAACTTCAATCCTTGATAAAACCCAAGCACAACTGATGAAATTTCAAATATGAGAATGGTAATGTTTTTCTCTCATTTTTGCGTTCTAAATGCGTTAAAAAGCGTTGAAGAAATATCCAATATCAAATAATGAATAATAATAAAATTAACCCTAACACTAAGTATTTATACTTGTCCATGAAAATAATATCCGAAAATAGAATTTGAAATCTCGCTTCAACATGACTACTTGCCTTGGTGGTTCGTCAGGCTTGTGACAACTCGTCAGACGAGTCGTCAGCCTATCCAGTGAATTTCCCAGCTATGCTTCAACTTGGTTACTTATTGTGATGGTTTATCATGGTCATGCCAACTCATCACGATAGTCTTCATCTTAGCCAGTATTTCCCAACTGCTTGCCTAACTTGACGGTTTGAGCTTGTGGTTCGTCAGGTTGGTGATGACTCGTCAAGTGAGTCTTCACCTTAAGCAGTGGCTTCTTCTTTCACTGCCAACCTTGGTGGCTTTCTTGGTGGTTCATCACACTTGTGTTGACTCGTCAGGTGAGTCACCACGCCTAACAGTAAACCATTAAGTGCAAGATTTCCATTCTTTCCATTTTTCATTTGAGTTCCTGCAAGTACAACACAAATACCATCAAAACTAACAACGGTTGTTTGAAAACTTATGATTATTCTTAGTTAAAGGAGTCAAATATGTCGTATAATGCCTTGACATCTACACCCTCAACTTAAAACATTCTCTTGTCCTCAAGCAATATGATAACAAAAACAAAAAGATGACTTAGCTAAGAAAATAGACAATATGCCTTTAGCAATCCATGGCCATTCAACAGTTTAACCACTTTAGATCAAGCCCCCCTGGTACCACACAAATGTTTGACAAGTTAACTTGTACGGATCCAAGCATGTCATTTCAATATGATAGACTATTCTACATATACATACAACAACTATCCCAAAAATTAGTAGATAATACAGAAATCCCAGTGCCCTCACCACAAAGAAGTCCCACACACAAGATTTGGGACTAAGTAAGACGCTCACACTCACAAATGATTTCAAACAGTGCACATGTGATACCATAGGCTTTCCCTTGATATTTTATGTCAGGTTTTCAGAAAGTCTCACACGATCTCTACAGGACTTGTTTTAGCTTCTAATAAGGCTTCGGGTGCATGTAGGATACATTTGGGGAATAGTGACTAAACCCTTCTTGTAATCATAGACCTATTATTTCCACTCAACTTTATTCCATTCACTCTTATTCACCTTTGATTTTCTTATATCTAGCTACAGGTGTGGCCTTCTTAACACTTGATTACTCTTTTTCATTATTTTTCACTTCTTTTTTATTTCTTTTTCTAACTTTTTATTTGGCACACACCTGCACTTTATATCCCAACACAACTAATCTTTCAAACAATCCCATTTTCCTTATCATTTACCTCTACAGTATCCACCCTCAACTTAGGCTAGTTGCCAGAGTTAAGGTGCACGATGTCCAAGGAGGGACCAGGGCCAAAATAGAGAATTCAAAGTTAAAAAGGAAAGGTGTCAGCTCACTTCATTCCGATCAGAGTGGACTATAATTCACAGCAATTGGCTAAGATCTATGTCAAGAAGATCGTGAGACTGCATGGGGTACCATTATCCATCATTTTAGATAGGGGTACGCAGTTTACCTCTAAGTTCTGGGGTAATTTACATGAAGAGATGGTTACTCAACTCACATTCAGCATAACATTCCATCCTCAGATAGATGGTCAGTCGGAGAGGACAATCTAGGTGTTGGAAGACATGTTAAGAGCATGTGTGATTGACTTTGGAGGTCATTGGGACTAATTTCTACCATTGTATGAGTTCTCATACAATAACAGCTACCACTCCAGTATAGACATGACACCATTTGAGGCCCTATATAGGAGGTGATGTAGATTACCCATAGGATGGTTTGAGGCAGGCGATATGAAGCCTTTGGTTAAATACTTGGTAAAAGAAGTGCAGGAAAAAGTGAGGGGCATTCTAACCAAGCTTCTAGCAGCCCAGAGCAAGCAGAAGGAGTACACATACCGCAAGTTAAGAGACATGGAGCTTCAAGTTGGTGAGCAAGTATTATTGAAAGTGTCACTAATGAAGGGGGTTATATATTTCGGTAAGAAGAGCAAGCTTAGTCCCTGATTTATCTATCCATTCGAAGTTCTCAAAATTGTAGGGAAAGTGGCTTACAAGTTAGTGTTGCTACCCAGTTTATCAGGAGTCCATCTAGTTTTCCACGAATCAATATTTAAGAGGTACCATGGGGATGGGGAATAGATCATTCAATGGGATGAGATATTACTAGAAAAGGATCTTCAGTATGAAAAGGAACAAGTTGTGATTCTTGATCGGGATATTCAGAAGTTAAGGACAAAAGAGATCAAACCTGTGAAAATTAAATGGAATCATCGTCCGATTGAGGATGCCACTTGGGAAACCAAGAAGGACATGCAGGACAAATACCCTCACTTGTTTGAGGATTTAGGTACTACATTTTTCCCTCTTTTATTTTGTCTTTTCAGGCTTTGATCATTCGGGGATAAACAATGGGTAAATTGGTATTTGTTGTAACGATCAGGTACATCATTACGGGTAAACTTTTTGTGCCAAATTTTGGGTCAGAAAACTTTCTGGTTTAGGAGTTGGAAATTCTGGGCTAGGCTAGTCTAAGACGATTTCTGAGCAAGGGTTAGTTTAGGGAAATCCGAGTGAGGATTGGGTAATATGTGTTGTTGTGAGCTAGTTTTTCTATTAGCTAAGACATATAGGAGTTCGGGGAACTTATGTTTGCTAGTTTTTCCATCAGCTAAGATATAGATAAGTTCGGGGAACTTTTAGGAAGTGAATTTGCATAAGTAAAACTCCCGGTATTGAGGTTGACGTAAAAGAGTTATTCTGAAGTGTCAGGGATTTAAGGTGTATTGTAAAATAGACACTTTTCTAGGATATCCCAAGTTTTTGCCCATGACGAGCGTTGTAACTGCATCATAGCGGTAATATGTCTGCTATAGCGGAAGTCAGTTTAGGTGAGCACTGCCATAGCAGTTGGATTCCACTATAGCGGCAGTGCAATAGCGGTGTACAGATTGCTATAGCATACTGAGTCGGGATTTAATATAGAAACTTCCCCAAAATATTCAGTTTTCATCAAGAACATTTTGGAGAAGGGCAAGGGCAATTTTGGGCGAACCTAACACGTTTATCACCATTTTTTGCTCCAAAGGTAAGGTTGCTACTCCCCTAACCCAGTACTATCTTTCCTACATTATAGAATTGCTAGTTGTGGACTTGGGGAAAGAATTGGGTTGACCTAAGAATAGTGGAATCCAGGAAAAAAAAGATTCTAGGGTGTAGAAGTTCTTGGGTCTTGATTATTCTTGTTGGGTTATGATCAGTTAGCCATAATTCTCTAAATGTAGTCATAAAAATGGTAGACTTAGGTGAATTAATGGAGAAAAGGCCCAAGAATGGGTGGAATGATCATAGTTTGGCCTGGGGATTTGGATTTTACATAATCCGGGTAATTAATAGGCCATGTGGACTGATTTTAGTGTCTTGTACTTATTTTTAGACCAAGAACAAGCACATGCTTCGAAACATGGAAAGGCTCCAGTTCAGCAGAGCTTTGTGTGATTCGAGGTAGGTAATGGTTATTTATAATGATCGGGTTCGTCGTTATGGGTAAACTATTTGTGCCAAGTTTCAAAGTTAGAAAACTTCGGATTTGGGAGTTTGAAATTGTGGGCTAGGCTAGTCTCGGCCGGTTTGGAGCGAGGTATTATCTAGGACAATCCGGGTAAAGATTGGGTTAGATGTATTGGTTTGAGCTAGTTTTCCTTGTAGCTAAGACATAAGGGAATCTGGGGGACTTTTCGGAATTAAATCCGGGTAAGTAGAACTCCCGGAATTGAGGTTGACGTGAAAGGGTTATTCCAGAACGTTGGGGAAAGTAAGTGTGTTGTAGAATGGACCAATTTTTGAGAATTCTCAACATTTTATCCATGACGAGCGCTACCTCTCCACCACGACGACCTCCGCTATAATAGAAAAATTACCGTTATAATGGAATTCAAGTCGGCCAACCTATGTCATAGCAGTTGACTCTGTTATGGATGTACCACTATAGAGGAGTGGACCGCTATAGCGGAGCATGATGGGATTTAATGCAGAAATATTCCCCAAAAACATTCAGTTTTCACAAGTTCATTTGGGATAAGGGCTAGGGCGATTTCAGGTAAATTTCCTCTATTCTTCATCATTTTCCTCCCAAAGGTAAGGTTTCTACTCCCTGAACTCCGTACTACTTTTCCTATGTGGTAGAATTGCTAGGAGTGGACTTGGGAATGGTTTGGAATGACTTAAGGATGGTAGAATCTGGGGAAAAATGGGGATTCTATGTGTAGAAGTTCTTGGGTGTTGTTAAATCCACTACTTTATGATTATGTGACCTTAATTCCCTATTTGTTTCCATAAGAACGGTAGAACTAGGTGAATTAATGGTTGGAAAGCCAAAAAAAAAGGTGGGATGATCATGGGTGGCCTGGGGTTTGGGATTTTGCGTAATCTGGGTGAAAATTAGGCCATAAAGATTAATTTTTGGTTATTGTGTTGTTTTGGACCAAGAACCGGCAAGAACTTTGGGAAATGGGAAAGCTCTGATTGAGTAGAGCTTTGGATTATTTCGAGGTAGGTGATGGTTTGCTTCATGTATGCTTTGTGTGTTTAAGCACTCTTATCTAAGTACTTGTATGAGATGCATTGCTTAGGGAATGATTAGAAATGTCTAATAGTCCTAATTACCAGTCTGGTAAATCAAACGTTATATTGTGCTTGTTGGTTTACAAGTTGATTATTCATTTTTGTGACTGTGGATTATTTGACATTTGGTTGGCTCAGGTACCACGCCTAGTACGGGATTTAATAAAAGTTGGCTTGGGTACCACGCCTGGTATGAAATATACTAATGGTTGGCTCGAGTACCATGCCTGGTACGAGATAATACTAATGGTTAGCTAGGGTACCATGCCTGGTACAGGTTTACTTTATTGTATTGATTGCATCTTTATTTAATGGTTCCCTGAGTGAATCAGGTTGTGAACTTGAATTGTGGTTGTGTATTTTGGTCCTAGAGAGGCTGGGATTAATTAAATTGCTCTATGAGTTTTGGTCTTGGTGTAGACTGGGTGGTATGTCTGGCACTTAGGTGTTGTCTAGAAGGGATCCAGGGTGGGTCCAGGATATTTAGCAGTATATGACTGTTATTGTTGTGGATTATTGATCGTAACTGTGAAGTAGTTTACATGTGGGACAAGTTAGGTAGAGACTTGTTGTCTAGGAATATATGTTGACTTGCCTATTTGTTTTTCAGTACTCTTACTTGATTTTTGTGCTGCTCATACATTGTTTATTTGGAATTGGTTGATGATCCTACAAGTACACGGTGGTTGTGTACTGATACTGAACTTGGTTGTCTTTTTGTGAGTACAGGAAATCTTCTGGCAGTTGACGCACGACCGCACTTGTAGGCCTGACTTTCCGAGATATCAAGGGTAGGCTATTCGACTGAGCTGCCTTGGTCTCCATCTAGTTGAGTTGTAGTCCATTTGTTCGAGCTCAGATTACTTCTATATTTTGTGTTGCATCCCCGTACTCTAGTTTTTGGTAGATATTTTTTGTACGATGACTTTCAGATTCTAGGGAGGGATTTCCGCAGTTTATTTTATTTATAGTGTTGGTTATATTAATGATTGAATGATAGATTACATTTCTACACTAGTTTTAAGCTATTAGGCTAGGCTGAGAGTTAGACTCTAATGGTTCGCTCATCTAGGGGTTGGGTGGGTGCCACTCACAATTGCCTAGGTCGTGACAAAGATGGTATCAAAACCCTAGGTTCGTTGATCTCGTCATACAAAATAGGTCTAGTAGAGTCTCGTGGAACGGTGCGGACATGGCTGTACTTTTCTTCGAAAGGCTATAGGACTTTAGAAAGATATCTCTTCTTTCTTCCATCGTGCTATAACTCCATTCCAATTGGTATTTGGTGATTTAAATTGGTATCTGACTCTTTCACTCTTCTGTCCGCAGATGGTTAACACAAGGAACAATGGAGCTAGACCAGTGGTCCTAACAGCGGGCCCAGCTGTCCATGGTAGAGGCAGGGGAAGGGGCAGAGGACGAGGTAGAGCCACTCTTGCCAGGGGTGAAGCTCAAGCTGCTGCAGGAGCACGAGAGGCAACCCCTCCCCCATCTCAGGAATAGGTTGTCGAGGAAGTGGAAGTTATTGTGGAAGATAAAGGGGCATAAGAGGAGGTGGAGGTGGCACCGGCTGGAGGTGCAGGCCTTCCTCCTATGACACCAGAAGCATTTCAGTACGCTTGGAATATCTTTAGTGGTTTTGTTGGTGCTGGAGCCATACCCGCAGCACTTGCAAATCAGGCTCTGCGCACTCAGCCAGCAGTTACCACGGTGCCTAGTATGGATGAAGCTTCAGGAACAGGTTACTTCTTTAGGCCAATGTTGGGCCCAGGGATGATAGGAAATGAACATGAGATGCTGACCAAGTTTCTCAAGCTGAAACCTCCTACATTTCAGGTTACTGACAGGGAAGATGCTTATGAGTTCATATTGGATTGTTATGAGAGGCTTCACAAGCTGGGCATTGTGCAACAGTATGGGGTTGAGTTCATCACATTTTAACTACAGGGTGATGCCAAGCAGTGGTGGAGATCTCATGTGGAGTGTCGGTCGTCTGTTTTACCTCCACTGACTAGGGAGTAGTTCCACTCTCTTTTCTTAGAGAAGTATGTGCCTCGTACTTTGAGGGACTGGAAAAATGATGAATTATTGAATTTGGAGCAGGGTAGCATGTCAGTCTTAGCTTACGAGGAAAATTTTCATGCCTTGTCTCATTTTGCTACGCAATTGCTAGGTTCCGAGGAGGAGCGGGTTCGGTTGCTTATCAATGGTTTGAATACTGAGCTTCAGGTATTGTCTGTTCACATGAATTCCTCAGGTAAAGGCTTCAATGAATTGGTGGATTATGTAAAGAAACTTGAGGGAGTCAGGGAGTCAGGGAGGCAGGGCAGGCAAATGTGTTAGCCAAGAAGCCCCGGAATGAGTGAAATTATGGTGGTTCATAATCCAGGGGTCATAATCAGCAGGTATACTCAGCCTGTACTATTTAGCTAGCTCTGCCAACTTCGCCAGGTGGTCTTTCGGGAGCTAATCAGCAGTTTTCATCTCCTAAGGGCCATGGTGCTTCTTATTCATCTGCTAGCAGGCATGCGCTTGATCGTGGTTGTTTTCATTGTGGTGATCCGGGACACTTTAAGAGGGAGTGACCCCACAGGTAGACCGGTAATAAAGTTCAGCAGCAGCCCAAGGCTATGGTCCTGGCGGGTAGAGGTGGTCATGTTAGAGGTCATCCACAAGGTGGGCAAGGTAACTTTCAGGGTGGCCGGGAAGGTAAAGGGAATGGCGGCTCGGGAAGGGGTGCGGCGTAGCTGGCCAGAGAGGTTGCCCAGATTGATGATCGGTCTCACTGCTATGCATTTCTAGGGAGGACCGAGGTTGTAGCATCAGATGCGGTGATCACATGTACCATTTTTGCCCGTGATAAAATGGCTTCGATATTATTTGACCTAGGTTCTACGTATTGTTATGTGTTTGTGATTTTTGCGTTGGGTCTAGACTTCGTGTGTGATATCCTTGATTCCTTTATCCATATTTCTACCCTGATTGGAGAGTCTGTAGTTGTGACTCATGTCTATCGTGATTGTTCTGTGGTGTTTGTGGGGTTGCATACTTGGGTAGACTTGGTAATCCTGGATATGGTTGACTTTGATGTGATTTTGGGCATGACTTGGTTATCCCCTTATCATGTTGTGTTGAATTGTAACACCAAGACGGTGGCTCTAGAGATTCCGGTAAGGACAGGCTAGAGTGGGAAGGTTTGTATAGGCCTAAGCCAGTTAAGATCATATCATTTTTTCGGGCTAGAAAGCTAGTGGGGAGGGAGTGTCTTGCCTTCTTGTCTCATCTCTGGGATGATAGTGTGGAGTCTCCCTCTATTGAGTCTGTTCCGGTTGTTTCAGAGTTTCGAGGGGTGTTTCCAATGGATTTGCCTAGTATGCCTCCTGAGAGGGATATTGACTTTTGTATAGACTTGGATTTGGGAACTCATCCCATTTCCATTCCTCCGTACTGTATGGCTCCGACAGAGTTAAGGGAACTTAAGACTTAGCTTCAGGAACTCCTAGATAAGGGATTTATCCATCCCAGTTCTTTGCCTTGGGGTGTTCCGATCTTGTTTGTAAATAAAAAGGATGGTAGTATATGGATGTGCATAGACTATAGACAGTTAAATAAGATTACCATCCGGAATAAGTATCCGCTACCCGTATTGATGATCTGTTTGACCAGTTACAGGGAGCAATGGTTTTTTTGAAAAAATTGATTTGAGGTTAGGGTATCATCAGTTAAAAATTAGGCCTGAGGACATTCCTAAGACTACTTTTTGGACTCTCTATGGGCATTACAAGTTCTTAGTAATGGCGTTTGGTTTGATCAGTGCACTGGCGTCATTCATGAGTTTAATGAATGGGGTGTTTAAATCTAACTTGGATTCGTTCGTCATCATTTTCATTGATGATATTTTGATCTACTCCAAGAGTAGGGAGGAGCATGCTGAACATCTTCGTATAGTGTTGGACATTTTGAGGAGCCAAAAGCTTTACGCAAAGTTCTCTAAGTGTGAATTTTATTTGACTTCAGTCGCATTCTTGGGTCATGTAGATTCAGAACAGGGGGTGATGGTAGATCCCCAGAAGATTGAGGCAGTCAAGAGTTAGGTCCGACCTAGCTCGATGACTGAGGTGAGAAGCTTTGTGGGGCTTACAAGCTACTATCGTAGGTTTGTCAAGAATTTTGCATCTATTGCTACTCACCTGACAAGGTTGACACAGAAAGATTTACCATTTGTGTGGTCCGACAAGTGCAAAGAGATCTTCCAAAATCTCAACACACTTCTGACCACGACTCTTATCTTGTCCTTGCCGGTAGAAGGTAAAGACTTTATTGTTTACTGTGATGCTTCACATTCTAGTTTGGGTGTTGTGTTGATGCACAATAGGAATGTGATAGCCTATGCCTCCAGGAAGTTGAAGGTGCTTGAGAGAAACTATCTGACTCAAGATTTAGAGTTAGCAGCGGTGATCACTCAAGATTTGGAGGCACTATCTTTATGGTGCCAAGTGTGAAGTGTTCACTGATCACCGAAGTCTGCACCATGTTTTCACTCAGAAGGACTTAATTTGAGGCAGAGAAGGTGGATGGAATTGTTGAAGAATTATGATTGTAACACTCCGAAAATCGGTCCAGCTTTTAAACACAGAACCTGTAGAAAATTTTGGACTTCTAGGGACCACGGGTCAAGTCCTCAAGTCATGGGTGGTTCCACAAGTCTTGGAAATGACTCGTGATCCCAATCCTACAGACCATCCTTAGGTCTGAGGACCACGAGTCAGTTCCACGACTCGTAGAAGTTTCTACGGGTCATTCTGTTGACTCGTGGAACCTCATCAGAGGCCAACCAAATTCCCTGACTTCCACTACTGAGTTCTACGACTCATGAAAGCTTCCAAGAGTCATCCCATTGGGTCGTAGAAGACCTTCTGCAGGTTGATATCTTGAACACTTTCCACGACAAGGGACCACGAGTCGTGGTCAAGTCTACGAGTCGTAGACCCCACCCGTGGAACTTGAAGCCGGGTTTTTAAGACAACTTTTCTTAATTAAGTCCTTGGGGTATTTTAGTCTTTTTACACCCCTTTTAACTACTAAGTGAGGTCGTTTTGACTATTTCAAGTAGGGTTTTCACCCTTATTACCCTAAGTTCCTCCTAAATCATTCATTCACCTCCCAAAAGAAGAAAAGTTCTTCCTCAAGCTTCAAGTCTCCAAGCTCCAAGTCAAGCCTCCTAAGTCTTTTCCATTGAAGTGGGTTATCTTCTTCAAAGGTATGTGGGTATTCAACAATGGGTTCCTCTCACCCTTGTGCCCAAAATCTCCAATTCTTATGTTGAATTATGATTTATTAAATTAGGGTTTTGATCTAAATTTAGGGAAAACTTATGAAATCAGTTTCTATGTTTAAATTCATGGTTTCTTATTGATTTTACATGATTTTACATGATTCCTTCATTGGTTTTAAAAGCCCAAGTATGAGAATTGATTTCTAGCATGAGTCCATAAAATTGCATGTTTCCAACAGAAATGTGGCATGATTAGATATCATGGCCTTTATGTATTTGTGAAATTGCATACCTAATTCTTCAAGTATGAATTTAGAAAGAAAAGCAGGTTTTGAATTATGGCTATGCCTAGCTTTATGAACTATGATATGAAAATTTGCATGATGCCCGATGTGTTTTCATGCTTTATGAATAAGATTTGGCATGAGATGGTGCCACTATGAAATGATGAGCTATATGTGCATGTTTTGGGAGTAGTATTTAGCATCGAGCGATGAGGGTTTGATTACCCAAATCCAGAAACTACGTTGCCAGCGTAGGTTATGAAATGATATGTTCCTTATAGGCTTATAAAAGTGAATCCACGTCTTTACGAATGGTTTCCAGTGTCCTAATGAGCATTAGGGCAGCTTTGCCAACTAGGGTTATATAGTTGGGTATGGTGACTCATTCCTTGGCAGGGTTCAAGTCAGCTTTACTAACTAGGGTTATATAGTTAGATTCCATGTAAGCTCACATGGTCTCATGTCGGTTATAAGAAACTCCCTTATGTATGTTTTCAAGTTTTCTAAGCTTTATGAACTCTTACCTTAAGGTTTGGCTTTTACTTCATGTTTAATCTTTCCATTATATTATTTACTCATGATACCCTATTATAAGTATGCATGGATATTTTCTAAGTACGTTTTAAAGCATGTTTCAATCCTATTTACGCATTGCCAGTATATTCAGTACATTCTATAGTACTGACGCATATTTTAGGTTGCATCCTTTAATGATGCAGATTCAGGTGCCCCTTCTCAGCTTTGTGGCTAGAGTTCCCAGTCCACTTACTCCGCCAGCTGTGGGTGAGTCCTCTTAGGTCCAGGACTAGTCATGTTCTTAGCTTATATTGACTTTATTTCCATACTTCGAGTTAGCTAGGGTCTTTTCCTAGCAACTCATTATGTTATGATTAGAGGCTTTCAGACATAGACCATATGTAACCCTTCGGAGGTGTCGTATCTCTTTGTCTCAACCACTTATCTTATGCTATTCTATCTTTATATATGATGCTTCCGCTATATTTCCTTTATGTTTGCTTTAGAATGCTATGACCAAGGGTTAGCTTGGGGTCCTTATGGTCCTAAGTCCCGTGTTACATCTAGGGGTAACCTTAGGGTGTGACAATGATGTGACTATTCAGTACCATCTAGGTAAGGCTAATGTGGTGGCAGACGCATTGAGCCAGAAGACAATTAGCATGGGCAGTTTGGCTTTTTTGGAGGTGTCCAAACGACCACTTGCAAGGGAAATTCAAGCATTAGAGTCCAAGTTCTTGCACTTGGGTGTTTCAGAACAAGGTGGATTATTGGCCAGTATTGAGGTCAAAGCCACTTTCATAGAGGAGATAAAGGCCAAGCAGCGTCAGGATCCGAAACTGAGTAAGCTTTGAGGTAAGGTAATATTCAGGGAGTCTAGGGATATCGCGTTAGACTCTAGTGGAGTACTAAATTTCAGAGGAAGGATTTGTGTTCCTAGGGTTGATTATATGATTGAGAACATCTTAGCAGAGCCTTATGGTTCGCGGTACTTAATTCATCCGGGTGTGACTAAAATGTACAGAAATTTGAGATAGCGTTACTAGTGGCACGGGATGAAAAGGGACATAGTTTATTTTGTGTCCAAGTGTCACAACTGCCAGCAGGTTAAGTATGAGCATCAGAGACCTGCAGGACTACTTTAGAGAAAGCCCATTCCTGAGTGGAAGTGGGAAATGATAGCCATAGATTTTGTGGTGGGTCTTCCCAAGATATTGGGGAAATATGACTCAATTTGGGTCATCGTTGACAAGCTGACCAAGTCCACTCATTTTATTCTGGTCAGGGTAGATTATAATTCACAACAATTGGCTAAGATCTACATGAAGGAAATTGTGAGATTTCACGGGGTACCACTGTCCATTATTTCAGATAGGGGTACGCAGTTTACCTCAAAGTTTTAGGGAAAGTTGCATGAGGAGTTGGGCACTTACCTCACTTTTAGTACAACCTTCCATCCTCATACTGATGGTCAGTCGGAGAGGACAATTTAGGTATTGGAGAACATGCTGAGAGCATGTGTGATTGACTTTGGGGGTCATTGGGACCAGTTTCTACCATTGTGTGAGTTCTCATACAACAATAGCTTCCACTCCAGTATTGACATGGCACCATACGAGGCATTGTATGGGAGAGGTTGTAGATCACTGATTGGGTAGTTTGAGGAAGTCTATGTGAAGCCTTTGGGCGTAGACTTGGTAAGGAAAGCGCAAGAGAAGGTGAGGGGCATTCATACCAAGTTGCTAACTGCCAAAAGCAGGCAGAAGGAATATGTGGATCATAAGGTCCGGGACATGGAATTTTAGGTTGGTGAGAAAGTACTGCTGAAGGTATCATCAATGAAAGGAGTTATGCGTTTTGGTAAGAAGGGCAAGCTCAGCCCTCGATTCATCAATCCATTTGAGGTTCTTGAAATTTTGGGGCCAGTGGCTTACAAGTTAACATTGCCGCCTAGTTTGTTGGGTGTCCATCCGGTATTCTATGTATCCATGCTTAAGCGATACCATGGGGATGGGGACTACATCATCAAGTGGGATGAGGTGCTTTTCGATAAGGACCTTCGCTATGAAGAGGAACCAGTTTTGATCCTTGCTCGGGATGTCCATAAATTGAGTACAAGGGTGATTAGTATGGTAAAGGTTCACTGGAAGCATCGCCTGATTAAGGAAGCCACTTGGGAAATCGAGAAGGACATGCGAGACAAGTACCCTCACTTGTTTGAGGATTCAGGTACTACACTTTCCTTCTTTAATTTTTGTAATTTTGGGTTTGATCATTTAGGAATGAATGATGGGTAAATTGGTATTTGTTGTAATGACCGGGTTCATCGTTACAGGTAAACTATTTGTGCCAAGTTTCAGAGTTAGAAAACTTTGGATTTGGTTGTTTGAAATTCTAGGCTAGGCTAGTCTCAGCCGGAATTGGAGCGAGGTATGGTGTAAGACAATCTGAGTACGGATTGGGTTAGATGTCTTGGTTTGAGATAGTTTTCCTTGTAGATAATATATAAGGGAGTCCAGGGGACTTTTCGGAATCGAATTCGGGTAAATAGAACTCCCGGAATCGAGGTTGACATGAAGGGGCTATTTCAGAACGTCAAGGAAGGTAAATGTGTTGTAGAATGGACCAATTTTGGAGAATTCTCGACATTTTGTCCGTGACAAGCGCTACCGCTCCGCCACGGCAACCTCCGCTATAGCGTAAAAATTACCACTATAGCAGAAGTCAAGTCGATCAACCTCTGCCATAGCGGTTGACTCTACTACGGCGGTACCGCTATAGCGGAGAGGACCTATATAGCGGACCATGATGGGATTTAATGCAGAAACATTCCCCAAAAATATTCAGTTTTCACAAGTTCGTTTGGGAGAAGGGCTAGGGCAATTTCAGGCGAATTTCCTCCATTCTTCATCATTTTTCCTCCCAAAGGTAAGGTTTCTACTCCCCGAACTCTGTACTACTTTTCCTATGCAGTAGAATTGCTAGGAATGGACTTGGGTAATGGTTTGGAATAACTTAGGGATGGTAGAATCCGAGGAAAGAGGGGGGTTCTAAGTGTAGAAGTTCTTGGGGGTTGTTAAATCCACTACTTGTAGATCATGTGACCTTAATTCCCTATTTTTTTCCATAAGAACGGTAGAACTATGTGAATTAATGGTGGGAAATCCCGGAAAAAGGGGTGGGATGATCATGGGTTGCCTGGGGTTTGGGATTTTGCGTAATCCGGGTGAAATTTAGGCCATAAAGATTGATTCTTAGTTATTATGTATTATTTTAGACCAAGAACTAGCAAGAACTTTAGAAAATGGGAAAGCTCTGGTTGAGTAAAGCTTTGGATCATTTCGAGGTAGGTGATGGTTTACTTACGGTATGCTTTCTGTGATTAAGTACTCTTATCTAAGTACTTATATGAGATGCATTGCTTAGGGAATGATTAGAAATGTCTAATTGTCCTGTTTAGCAGTCTGGTAAATCGAACGTTGTATTATGCTTGTTGGTTTACAAGTTGATTGTTCGTTTTTGTGACTGTGTATTGTTTGACATTTGGTTGGCTCAGGTACCACGTCTGGTATGGGATATACTAACGGTTGGCTCGGGTAGCACGCCTAGTATGGGATAATACTAATGGTTGGCTAAGGTACCACGCCTGGTATGGGTTTACTTTATTGTGTTGATTGCATCTTTATTTAATGGTTCACTGAGTGGACTGGGTTGTGAAATTGAATTGTGGTTGTGTATTTTGGTCCTTAAGAGGCTGGGATTAATTGAATTGCTCTATGAGTTTTGGTCTTGGTGTAGACCGGGTGGTATGTCTGGCACTTAGGTGTTGTCTAGAAGGGATCCAGGGTGGGTCATGGATATGTAGCAGGATATGACTGTTATTGTTGTGAATTATTGATCATAACTGTGAAGTGGTTTACATGTGGGACAAGTTAGGTAGAAACATGTAGTCTAGGAATACCTGTTGACTTGCCTATGCGTTTTCTTGTACTCTTACTTGATTTTTATGCTACTCATACATTTTTTATTTGGAACTAGCTGCTGATCCTACCAGTACACGGTGGTTGTGTACTGATACTGTACTTTTTTGTCTTTTTGTGAGTACAGAAAATCTTTCAGTGGTTGATGCACGACCTCACTAGTAGGCCTGACTTTCCGAGATATCAAGGGTGACCTATTCAACGTAGTTACCTTAGTTTCCATCTAGTTGAGTTGTAGCCCATTTGTTCAGGCTCAGATTACTTCTATATTTGGGGTTGTATCCCCGTACTCTAGTTTTTGGTAGATGTTTTTTGTACGATGACTTTCAGATTCTAGGGAGGGATTTCCGCAGTTTATTTTATTTATAGTGTTGGTTTTATTTATGATTGAATGCTAGATTATATTTCTACACTGGTTTTAAGCTGTTAGGCTAGGCTGAGAGTTGGACTCTAATGGTTCCCACTCCACGGGGTTGGGTGGGTGCCACTCACGATGGCCTGGGTCGTGACATTATTATTTCCCAATATGCAATATGTGTTCATGTATTATCGCTTAGTGTTGCGTGAATTTGCATGCTTAGGGAGTGAGAATATGAATGTCTACTTATCTGGTTATCAGTCTTGTGAAATGAACTTGTTTGTTGCTTTTTGGTTTACAAGTATGCTTTTGTTCATTATTTGTTGATTGATTGGATTGTGTGACATTTGATTGGCTCGGGTACCACGCCTGGTACAAGATACTTATTGGTTGGTTAGGTACCACGCCTGGTATGGGATTTATAATGGTTGGCTCGGGTACCACACCTTATACGGGTTTGCTTTACTTGCATTGATTGCATTCTTTCAATGGTTCCATGAGTGGACTGGGTTTTATTCTTGATTTGTGATTTCTTCATATGGTCCATGAGAGGCCGTGTGATTATATTTAAATGTGAAGTTGGTCTTAGTGTAGACCGGGAATGCATGTTAAAAACATAGTGGTGTACTAGGGATCCTTGGTGGGTCTGGGTTGTGTAAATAAGACATATGTTATTTTCACTGTTTGTCATTGGTTGTTACTTGGTTACGTGTGGTTGTTAAGTTAAGGAAGAGATTTGTAGTCTAGTTATATTGTTTGCTTATTTACATGTTTACTTGGCTTTACTCAGCTTTAGTTTATTGTTCATATTTGTTTATTGGAGCTAGCCGATGATCCTACTAGTACACTGTGGTTGTGTACTGATTCTGCACTTACTTTCTTTTGTGATGGCCGATGATCCTACTAGTTCACTGTGGTTGTGTAATGATTCTATACTTTCTTTCTTTTGTGAGTACAGGACATCTTTTGACGGCTGACACGCGACCTTACTTGTTGATTCAGCGAATTCAGAATTCAAGGGTGAGATGTTTGTAACACCCCAGGATCTGAACCATCTAGTTGACTGAACTCAATAGAAAAATTTCAGAAAAAATTCAAAGTTCCTAGTAACCACGGCCAGGATCACAGACCGTAGTTCAAGACCACGGACCGTCCTGTGAACTCGTGGTCCCCTTTTCAAGAGGACTATCAGTTCAGGGTCTAAGAACCATGGGTCAAACCATGGACCGTCCTTAAGAACCATGGTTCATCCTTTGACTCCTGGAATCCTCATATCAGAGGATCCTCAGTTTAGGGCACAAAGACCACGAGTCAGATCACGAACGGTAGTTCAGAACCATAGTTTGTCATGTGACTCATGTAATCATGACATCAGAGAACACCAAAAACTCAAAAATAGAACCACGACTTAGTCGACGAACCGTCGTTCAGGGCAACGGTCCATTGACCAATCCGTGGTACCTGAGTCACGGATTTCAACAACTTTCTTTTAAAATTCTCAGGGGTATTCTAGACTTTTCCTACCTCTTTTAAAGCCTAAGATTCATTATTTTAACTCAATTAAGCCTAATTACTAAGCCTAAAACTATCAAAACCCCCTATTCCCTCAGATTAAATTGATACTTTGTAAAATTTGGAGAAAAGAAGTGTCAGTTTCTCTCAAGAACAAGCAGCATGTCTTCTTCAAGCTCATCCCAAAATCCAAGGATTTCACCATAGAATCTTCTTCCAGGTATGTGGGATTCCATCAGTGGGTTCCTTTCACCCATTGAATCCCTAGATTCAGTCCAGTTCCTTAGTTCTCAATTATTTCTTCAGACCTAGGGTTCCTAAACTTTATGAAACCCTTGCAATTCAGATTCTATTGCTTGTATGATATTTATTACATGTTTTCTTGGGAACCTAGGATATTCATATGTACAGAGCTCAGTAACCCTATTGTGGCAACTCAAGTACTCATATGTTATACTTGATAGTCAGATGATTCAGACATTTATGCTTCAGAATTTGAATGCTATTAGTTTCAGTATTATTATATTACATTCTCAGATGATTATCAGTATTTGAGCTATCCAGCATTTAAGATTTTGCATTCATTGATTATGTTTTCAGTTGGGAGTAGACTTAGCACCGAGTGGATGAGGGTATGAAGGCTCACTCACCAGTTTAGGATGAGACCTTTGGTAGCAGTCCCTGAGTCCCAGAACTACGGTGCCACCGTAGGTTCTAATGGGGTCTCCCGTCAGATTAGGCTTGACACCCTTGTCCCTTTTGGACATCAGTTTAGTGGATCCACGTCAGATTTGTTTGTACCCTTGTCAAGGTATGACACCCTTCCATCCAGGATTACAGGTTGGCCCCAGAGTTAGCTCAACTTAGGGTATGTCAGATACTAGTATCTTCCACAGTCAGACTCATATTGAATTGACCTTGTACTCAGTATTTGTTTCAGTTATTCAGTTCAGTTCAGCACATTATAGTATTCATGTTAGCTACTTGGTCACTGAATTTAGTTTATCCTTTAGTTCATGCTTCAGTGTGTATTTCCATGTTCAGTCTTTATGTTGTACAGCTTTGCATATTACTGCAAGCCTTGCTGCCTCTTATTGTGCATTCATATTTTGCCTTAGAGTTCTCGCAAGCTCGGGGTCATAGGGTGATATTGGTTCACCCGAGCATTGGGTATTTGTCATGTACAAATCTGTACCATGTAAAAATTAAAAACAACAAATAAAAGTAAAGTAGGAAATATGACTAAGAGTCACGTAAACACACCGGACTTAATAAACAACCATATTCCCTGGCAACGGCACCAAAATTTGATACACCCAAATTACACCTCACTTAAAAAGTATAAGCAGTCGTTGTCAAATATAGAACCCAACAAAGGTTGGGGTCGAATCCTACAGGGAATATGGTGAGAATTAAATCATTAGTAGTTTAACTGACTATTAATCGATAATTTCTGAAAAATGGGGGGAGTTTATAACGATCAAACTTGTTTGTTCCTTGGTTATTTCAATTAGCAAATAACATATTATAATGAGAAAAATCAATAAGTGTAGCAAACTAGGGATGTGTTCGCCATAGCATTATAACAACTTTGGGTAAATATTTGTATGAGTTCATTTAGCATACATGATATGGAACAAATGACTTTAGACTTAGTCTGAACATTTCTCAACCAATTAGACGATTTTCCTTCCAATTCCTTCGAACTTGAAAAGATGAAATCCGAAACTCAATTCTTGTTCCAAGTTGATTAATCTTGGTTAAAGCATTACTAATTAGATGGAGGTTGGAAACTCTGAATCCTTGTTGTTAATTCAATACCACGGTTATAAACCTCTAATTTAAAGCAAGTAAAACCTAAGGCTTATTCTAATGTTTGCTGCCATTAGAAAACTATGAAAATGAAGAATTAACAGTATATCATTATATACAACTGGAACACAATACTACAATTCACCCTAGATCGTTATTTTTTCCATGGATCCCACAATCCTAGTTGTGGGATTTTAGCCACTCATGCTTGTAACAAAGAAGAAAGAAATAGTATTCATACTTTAAAGAAAAATCTTACAATTTATGAACACAAACTTCAATCCTTGATAAAACTCAAGCACAAATGATGAAATTCCAAAGATAAGAATGGTAATCTTTTTTTCTCTTTTTTTGCGTTCTAAATGCGTTAAAAATGTTAAAGAAATATCCAATATCGAATAATGAATAATAATAAAATTAACCCTAACACTGGGTATTTATACTTGTCCAGGATAATAATATCCTAAAATAGAATTTGGAATCCTGCTTCAACATGACAGCTTGCCTTGGTGGTTCGTCAGGCTTGTGACTACTCGTCAGATGAGTCGTCAGCCTATCCAGTGAATTTCCCAAGTTTGCTTCAACTTGGTTACTTGTTGTGATGGTTTATCATGGTCGTGATAACTCATCACGACAGTCGTCATCTTATCCATTAGTTCCCAGCTGCTTGCCTGACTAGACGGTTTGAGCTAGTGGTTTTTCAGGTTGGTGACGACTCATCAGGTGAGTCGTCACCTTAACCAGTGGCTTCTTCTTTCACTGCCAACCTTGGTTGCTTTCTAGGTGGTTCATCACACTTGTGTTGACTCGTCAAGTGAGTCACCACGCCTAACATTAAACCAGTTTAAGTGCAAAATTTCCATTCTTTCCATTTTCGTTCGAGTTCCAGCAAGTACAACACATATACCATCAAAACTAACAACGGTTGCTTGAAAACGTACGATTATTCTTAGTTAAAAGGAGTCAAATGTGTCGTACATTTCCGGCACATCTACACCCTCAACTTAAAACATTCGCTTGTCCTCAAGCGACATGATAACAAAAAAAAAAGACAACTTAGCTAAGAAAACAGACAACATGCCTCTAGCAATCCATGGACATTCAACAGTTTACCCACTTTAGATCAAGCCCCCCCGGGACCACACAAATGTTTGACAAGTTAACTTGTATGGATCCAAGTATGTCATTCCAATATGATAGACTATTCTACATATACACACAACAACTATCCCAATAATCAGTAGATAAAACAGAAATCCTGGTGCCCTCAGCACAAAGAAGTCTCACACACATGATTTGGGACTAAGTAAGACGCTCACACTCACAAATGATTTCAAATAGTGCACATGTGATACCATAGGCTTTCCCTTGCTATTCTATTTAAGTGTTTTAGAAAGTCTCTCAGGATAACTACATGACTTGTTTTGGCTTGTAATAAGGCTTTGGGTGCAGGTAGGATACATTTGGGAAATAGTGACTAAACCCTCCTTGTAATCATCAACCTATTATTTCCTCTCAACCTTATTCCATTCACTCTTATTCACCTTTGATTTCCTTATTTCTAGCTACAGGTGTGGCCTTTTCAACACTTGATTACTCTTTTTCATTCTTTTTCACTTCTTTTTTATTTCTTTTTCTAACTTTTTATTTGGCACACACCTGTACTTTATATCCTAACAACAACCAATCTTTCAAATAATACCATTTTTATTATCATTTACCTCTACATTAGCCACCCTAGACTTAGGCTAGTTGCCGGAGTTGAGGTGCACGACGTCCAAGGAGGGACCAAGGCCAACACAGAGATTCAAAATTAAAAAGGGAAGGTGACAGGTTATTGAAAGAATGAGGTCAACATTGGCTCAAACAGGGATCAAAGGGATTGTTTACATTTAGGCGGTCTTTAAGGCTAAGTGGACTGCACACAAAAAGGGCCTGTGATCCTTTCCCAGGCAACTAACTTCAAACTTCGTAAAATAGGCCAGGCAAGTTCTAGATGCATGCACAGAGTAAGAATTTATGACAATAAGCTCACGCACACTTGGCACCAAGAAAACATACCACTACCAACTATTAAAACAACAGCTCGGCATAAGCACAATTATTCCAATCACATACACTTAGTGAAATTTGGGGATCCAGAATAGTTAATCTTTTCAAACATAAGTACAAAATCAATTTTCGAAGGGGTCTCCTTTTTATTTCGATTTTCAAAAAGCCATGCTTAATAAGCACCACACAACACAACACAAATATAATTTAAATAACAACCTAAATATGTCGGTTCTACTAGATAGCACACCTGAGGGAAAAGAAACACGGCAACAAAAACCATCGGTGGTGACTCATACCCAAATTACACCTTACTTAAGAATTTTAAGCGGTCATTGTCAAATATAGAACCCAACAAAGGTTGGGGTCGAATCCCACCGGGAATATGGTGAGAATTAAATAGTTAGTAGTTTAACTAACTATTAATCGATAATTTTTGGAAAAAGAGGGGAGTTTATAATGATCAAACTTGTTTGTTCCTTAGTTATTTCAATTAGCAAATAACAAATTATAATGAGAAAAATCAATAAGTGTAGCGAACTAGGGATGTGTTTGCCATGGCATTATAACAACTTTGGGTAAATATTCGTATGGGTTCATTTAGCATACATGATATGGAACAATTGACTTTACATTTCGTCTGAACATTTCTCAACAAAATCGATGATTTTCCTTCCAATTCCTTCGAACTTGAAAAGATGAAATCCGAAACTCAATTCTTGTTCTGAGTTGATTAATCTTGGTTAAAGCATTACACATTAGACGGAGGTTGGAAACTCCAAATCCTTGTTAATTCAATACCCCAGTTATAAACCTCTTGTTTAAAGCAAGTAAAACCTAAGGCTTATTCTAATGTTTGAAACCATTAGAAAAATGTAAAAACGAAGAATTAACAACATATCATTATATACAACTTGAACCCAATACTATAATTCAACCTAGATCATTATTTTTGCCATGGATCCCACAACCCTAGTTGTGGGATTTTATCCACTCCTGCTTGTAACGAAGAAGAAAGGAATATTATTCATATATTAAAGAAGAATCTTACAATTTATGAACACAAACTTAAATCCTTGATAAAACCCAAGAACAAATGATGAAATCCCAATGATGAGAATGGTAATGTTTTTCTCTCATTTTTTGCGTTCTAAATGCGTTAAAACATGTTAAAGAAATATCCAATATCGAATAATGAATAATCATAAAATTAACCCTAACACTGGGTATTTATACTTGTCCAAGAAAATAATATCCTAAAATAGAATAAGGAATCCCACTTCAATATGACAACTTGCCTTGGTGGTTCGTCAGGCTTGTGACAACTCGTCAGATGAGTCGTCAGCCTATCTAGTGAATTTCCCAGCTCTGTTTCAACTTGGTGACTTGTTGTGATGGTTCATCATGGTAGTCGTTATCTTATCCAGTAGTTCCCAGCTACTTGCCTGATTTGATGGTTTGAGCTGGTGGTTCGTCAGTGTAATGCCTTGGTAATTGAACTAGCTATCTAAGTCTGAAACTTAGGAAAATTTAATGTTTCTAGGAATGACAAGTCCAAACCACAGACCGTGGTTCAAATAATGAGTCGTGGAATGGAATCGTGGTTTCCTTCTGTTGATTCAGTCTCTGGTCTGGAACCACGAGTTGGTTCTACGGACCGTGGTTCAAACCATGGTCCGCCCTGCCGACTCATGGAAATGATGACTCAGTTCTATGACCCATCATTTAAATGACAGACCGTTCTTCTGAGTCATGGGTTGATCTAGAGACCAGCTAGGTCTCCATCAACGATGAGTCCAATTGATGACCCATCATCCATTCTACGGGTCCGTCCTGTTGACCCATAGATTACATTCCGCAGCCTGATTAGTTGGCCAAAAACCACGAGTTGGAACCATGGGTCGTGGTTCAAACAACGACCCGTGATTCCTGAAGTGACCCATTTTTCCAGCTTTTTCTTAATTAAATCCCAGGGGTATTTTAGTCATTACCCAACCTTTTAACTCTTAAATGATTTCATTTTGGCTATTTCTAGAAGGGTTTTCACCCTCATTATCCTAAGTCCCTTATCATTACCTCATTCTTCTCCCAAAAAGAAAAAGAACTCTCTCAAGCTCAAGGTCTCAAGCTCCAAGTTCAAGTCTCCTAAGTCTTTTCAATTCAAGTGGGTTAGCTTCAAGCAAGGTATGTGGCTATTCAACAATGGTTTCCTCTCACCCTTGTGCCCAAAACCCCAAATTTCAAATTGTGATTTCATGAACTTTCAAATTAGGGTTTTTACCCAATTCTTATGGGTTTTGCTATAAATTGCCTTTTCATGATTTTATCATGAAATTCTATTAAATTGAATGATTTTGCATGGGTTTTTAAATATGAACTGCTATTTCATGAATTGAAGGTTTATTATGGTGAATCCTACATGCATGAAGTGATTTAATAAATTGGGGAAAATGATTGCATGATTTCATGAATTTCAACGAAGTGCATGCCTAGTTCTTATGTTTTATGAAAGTATATGTTATTATGAAATTGAACTAAGGAAATGCAAGTTTTCAAGTTATGAATTATGATGCAATGCAAGACACTCGATATTCCATCAATTCTCATAAATCAATTACTAAACTATAATTCATGAGTAATATGACGATCCGGGGTCTGAACATCTGATGAAAAAGTTTGGCATCAGATATGTCACATGTATATGAGATCATGTTATATATTTTGGGAGTAGTATTTAGCACCGAGAGACGAGGGTTCAGATAACCCAAGTCCAAAACTACGTTTCCACCATAGATTGCCCTCTGTGCCTTATTATGACAGGATCCTAGTACGACATGGTTCTAACTTTAGCCGGTTAGGACAGTCCTTTTCAGTAGGGGTACATGACACTGGAATCCATGCAGCTCAGCATGGTTTATGTTGGTTAAGAGAAACTCCCACATGATCATTTTCAAACTATAAAGTTATATGATTCTCGACTTTGAACTTAAGTTTTCTTTCATGTCTTATGTCTCTTATATTAATACTTATTCATGTCCTTTCTTTATGTAACCAGTCATTTTAAGTATGTTTTTAATGGTTTTTATCATGTTCATGCATCACTCTCATACTCGGTATATCCTATAGTACTGACGCATATCTTGCGTTGCATCCTTTGATGATGCAGATTCAGGTGTTCCTTCTCAAACCCGTGGCTAGAGCTTCCAAGCCACCTTCTGTCAGTTTTTGGTGAGTTCTCTTAGATCGAGGACTAGTTATGTTCTTAGTCAGTGTTAGCTATTGTATTTTCCGTACTTCGAGTTATCTAGGGTCTTGTCCTAGCAATTCTTTATGTCATGAGTAGAGGCTTTTCAGACATAGATAGCTTTTGAGTCTCTTTCTGGATTTTGTATTCTTATTTGACTTAATTATCCATTTATGGGATTCCAGATTTATCTATTAAGCTTCCGCTTATCTTTTGTTATGCTTGAGAATGTTATGACCAAGTGTTAGCTTGGGGCACTTGTGGTCTCAAGTCCCTTGTTACGTCTAGGGGTAACCTCGGGGAATGACAAACTTGGTATCAGAGCATCAGGTTTAAGAGTCCTAGGATGTCTGAAAGTCGCATCAAGTAGAGTCTCTTTCATCGGTGTGAAGCGCGCCACAGATATGAGAGGGAATCTATAAGGTGTCTTAGAAAACTTCACTTCTTTCATGCTCATATCGTGTGATAGAGCTTAAATCTAATGTTCCTCTAATCCTTACCTTGTACATTTTAGATCATGCCTCGACGTGCTATGCCTCACCGAGCTTCTCAAAATGCTACTCTTCCAGTTTCATCCCCCGAGGTCACAAATGAGGAATACAGGAATGCCATCCATTTTCTAGCCCAGACCTTGGCCGCCTAGGCCAACCAGCCGTCTTCTATGCCAGTCCACCCTCAAGGTGTGGTAGCAGCCCCGAGTTTGTGATTTTGTCCGAATGAACCCACCCGAATTTTGGGGTTCAAAAGTGAGTGAGGACCCACTTAACTTTATTGACGAAGTAAATAAGATATTTGATGTTATGCAAGTTGTTGGTGCTCATTGTGTGGAGCTCGCATCCTACCAACTCAAGGATGTAGCTCATATCTGGTTTACCCAGTGGAAGGAGGCTAGAGCTAGGGACATGGTCCCTATGATATGGGAGTGTTTCAAGAGGGCTTTCCTCGACCGGTTCTTTCCCCGGGAGCTTAGGCAAGCAAAGACTGAGGAGTTTGTGAACTTGAGACAGGGTTGATGTCAGTCCAAGAGTATAGTTTGAAGTTCACTCAGTTATCGAGGTATGCCCTTTCTATGGTAGCGGACCCGCATGACCAAATGAGTAAGTTTATCTATGGGGGTTTAGACATGGTGAAGAAGGAGTGCAGGTCTGCTATGCTGTTCAGTGATATGAACATTTCTAGACTCATGACTTATGCTCACCAGATCGAAGGGGACAAGCTTAGGGAGATGGCTAGGGAGAACAAAAGAGTTAGATCCGAGAGTTCAGGTTTTGGCCTTTAGAGGCCCGTGGAGGGCACCACTCTTCATTTCAGATGAAGTTATCAGGACCTATTCATTCTTCTACAAGTGCTCCTACCCAGACCCCGAGGCCTCATCATGATCAAAGTGGTAGAGGATCTGGCTCTCATTCGCAATATCAGGGGAGTGTTACTAGAGGACCATCCCATCCCATTTGCAATAAGTGTGGGAAGAATCACCCGGGAGAGTGTCGCGCGGGCATGGGAGCATGCTTTAGGTGTGGACAGTCTGGATACATAGTTAGAGATTTCCCTTCAGCTAAGAAGGGGTAGGGTGGTAGTAGGGCTGAGTCTGGTCCAGCAGCCCCTGGAAGTCGACCAGCCCAATAGGGAATAGCTTCTAGTTCTAGTGGTCAGTTCCAGAACTATCTTTATGCTATGTCCTCTCATCAGGACTAGGAGGGTTCCCCAGATGTTTTCACTTGTATGTTGAAAGTCTTCTCTTTTGATGTGTATGTTTTGTTGGACCCCGGACTCTTTATGTAGAATGCAAATTTGAAATTTGTCCTGAATTGCTTTTAGAACCCTTTAGTATTTCTATCCCTGTTGGTGAGTCAGTTTTAGCCAAAAGAATCTACCAAAATTGCCCTATCTCGGTCCTTCATAGAGTCACTTCAGCGGATTTAGTAGAGTTGGAGATGACAAATTTTGATGTTATTCTTGGTATGGATTGTCTACATGCTTGTTATGCTTCTGTTGATTGTCGTAATTGGGTTATCAGTTTTAAGATTCCAAACGAACCCATTTTAGAATGGCAAAGTAGCCCCCCTTCCTTGAAAGGTCGTTTCATATCTTATCTTAAGGCTAGGAAGATGATTTCAAATGGGTATGTTTATCACATAGTGTGGGTTATGGACACGAAGTCTGAAACCCCATCCCTTCAGTATGTTCCTGTTGTGAATGAGTTTCCAGAAGTGTTTCCCAATGATTTGCCCAGAGTCCCTCCCGAGCGGGAGATAGACTTTGGGATAGATCTTCTCCCAGATACAAATCCTATCTCTATTCCTCCCTATAGAATGGCTCCTGTGGAGCTTAAAGAGTTAAAGGATCAGTTGAAGGATCTTTTTGATAAAGGTTTCATCAGGCCTAGCATTTCTCCATGGGGTGCCCCAGTTTTATTTATTCGAAAGAAAGATGGTTCTCTCTACCGTCAGTTGTACAAGGTCACAATCAAGAATAAATATCCCATTCCTAGTATTGATGACTTGTTCAAACAGCTTCAGGGTGCTAGTTTCTTCTCCAAAATCTACCTTAGATCCGGTTATCATCAACTTCGTGTTAGAGAGTGTCATATTCCGAAGACAGCCTTCAGAACTTGGTATGGTCATTATGAATTTGTTGTGATGTCTTTTGGTCTAATGAATGCTCTTGCAGCCTTTATGGATTTGAAAAACCGTGTGTTCAAACAGTACCTGGATATGTTTGTGATTATTTTCATTGATGATATCCTCATCTACTCTCGGAGTGAGGAGGAACATGCGGACCATTTGAGAGTTGTGTTGCAAACTCTCAAGGATCGGCAGTTATTTGCTAAGTTTAGCAAGTGTGAGTTCTGGATGTACTCCGTTGCATTTCTGGGTCATATTGTGACTAGGGATGGTATTCGAGTTGATTCTCAAAAGATTGAGGCAGTAAAAAAATGGCCTAGACCCACTTCCCCGTCTGATATTAGAAGATTTTTGGGTTTGGCTAGCTACTATAGGAGGTTTGTGGAAGGATTTTCTTTCATTGCTTCTCCTTTGACCCAATTGACTCAGAAGAAGGTTTGACTCAGAAGAAGGTAAAATTTCAGTGGTCCGACTTATGTGAGAAGAACTTTCAGGAATTGAAGACTAGATTGACCACAACTCCAGTGTTAGCTCTACCCGAGGGCCTAGATGAATTTTTTATGTATTGTGATGCTTCTAGGATTGGTTTGGGTTGTGTCTTGATGCAGCGTGGTAAGGTGATTGCTTATGCTTCAAGACAGCTTAAGACTCATGAGAAGAACTATCCTACTCATGATCTTGAGTTGGCAATCATGGTCTTTGCTTTGAAGATTTGGAGACATTACTTGTATGGTGTGCATGTGGATGTATTCACCGATCATAAGAGCCTTCAGTATGTGTTCACTCAGAAGGAATTGAATTTGCGACAGAGAATATGGCTTGATCTTCTTAAGTACTATGACATGAGTGTGCTTTACCATCCGGGTAAGGCCAATGTTGTGGCAGATGCACTTAGAAGATTATCGATGGGTAGTATGTCTTCAGTCGAAGAAGGAAAGAAGGAACTGGTTAAGGAGGTTCATAGGCTAGCTCGGTTGGGAGTTTGCCTTATGGACTCGACAGAAAGTGGTGTTATTGTTCAGAATGGCTCTGAATCATTCTTGGTAGCAGAAGTGAAGGCAAAGCAAGACAGTGATCCCATATTACTTCAGCTTAAGGGTACAGTCTATCAGGAAAGGGTTGAGGTGTTCTCCCAAGGGGAAGATAGTGTACTTCGTTATCGGGGTCGACTATGTGTGCCATATGTAGAGGGGTTGCGCCAGCAAATTTTGACTAAGGCACATAGTTCCAAATATTTCATCCACCTCGGTGCCACCAAGATGTACCATGATCTATGGGAAGTCTTTTGGTGGAATGGTATGAAGAGGGATATAGCCAGTTTTATTGCTAAGTGTCCCAACTGTCAGCAAGTGAAGGTAGAGCACCAGTGACCGGGTGGCATGATTCAGGATATTGATCTTCCCACTTGGAAGTGGGAAGCGATCAATATGGACTTCATTACAGGTTTGCCTCGCACTCGAAGGCAACATGATTCGATTTGGGTGATTGTCAAACGAATGACTAAATCATCCCATTTCTTGGCTGTTAAGACTACGGATTCAGCAGACGACTATGCCAGACTCTACATCTGGGAGATAGTTTGATTGCATGGTGTTCCTTTGTCCATTATTTCATCTAGGGGTACTCAGTTTACTTCTCAGTTTTGGAGATGGTTTCAGAGAGGTCTTGGTACTCAGGTGAAGCTTAGTACAACTTTTCACCCTCAGACAGATGGCCAGGCAGAGCGTACTATTCAGACTTTGGAGGATATGTTGAGATCTTGTGTGAATGATTTCAAAGGTAATTGGGATGATCACTTACCTCTTATCGAGTTTTCCTACAACAATAGCTTTCACTCTAGCATGCAGATAGGTCCGTATGAGGAACTTTATGATCAGAGATGTAGATCTCCTATTGGTTGGTTTGAGGTAGGTGAGGCAGCTTTGATTGGCCCAGATGCAATGCATGAGGTCATGGAGAAGGTTCAGCTTATTAGGGAGAGGTTGAAGACCGCTCAGAGTCGACATAAATCATACGCGGATGTGAGGAGGAGGGAATTAGAATTTGAAGTTGATGATTGGGTTTTTCTAAAGGTGTCACCCATGAAGGGTGTGATGAGATTTGGCAAGAAAGGGAAGCTTAGTCCCCGTTTTGTAGGTCCTTATCGGATTCTGAGAAAGGTTTGTAGGGTTGGTTATGAGTTGGATTTGCCATCAAATTTGGAAGCGGTTCATCAAGTTTTTCATGTTTCCTTATTGAAGAAGAGTGTTGGTGATCCAACCTTGATTGTCTCTTTGGAGGATGTAGATGTGAAGGATAATCTTACCTATGAGGAGGTCCCCGTAGAAATCCTTGATCATCAGATTCGGAGGTTGAGGAACAAGGAAGTTTCTTCGGTAAAAGTTCTTTGGAGAAATGAGCTTGTTGAAGGAGCTACTTGGGAAGCGGAAGAGGCCATGTAGGCCAAATATTCCCATCTATGTCCTTCCGATTCTGTTCCAGCTTGAGGTAATAGTTTCATCCTTAGTATGTTCCTTCGATACTATTCCGTCAGTTACTCTCATGATCCTAGCATGCATTCATGTTTTCGAAGATGATTTAACCATGTTTTAAGTTGAAAAGTTCAATTTTCATGTTTATTCCTTGAATTCCATATTTTGTTACTCGTTGGGCTATTTTTCTCTTCAGTTTTCCCTTGTTTAGTCTACATTCGAGGATGAATGATCCCAAGGGGCAGATATTATAACACCTAGGAAATCAAACCAGCTATCTAATTCTGAAACACAAGAAAATTTCATGTTTTTAGGAATGACGGGTCCAAACCACGGACCATGGGTCGTGGAATGGAATCGTGGTTCCCTTCTGTTGATTCAGTCTCTTGTCTGGAACCACAAGTTCGTTCTATGAACCGTGGTTCAAACCATGGGTCTGTCCTGTCGACACGTGGAACCAGATCAGAGGCATGGAAAGTCCCTCTGGAAATGATGACTCAGTTCTACGACCCATCGTTTAAATGACGGACCGTCCTTCCGAGTCGTGGGTTGATCCAGAGACCAGCTAGGTCCTCAGTAATAACGAGTCCAATTGATGACTCGTCATCCATTCTACGGGTCCGTCTTGTTGACTCGTAGATTACATTCTGCAGCCTGATTAGGTTGCCAAGAACCAAGAGTCGTGGTTCAAATGACAACCCGTAGAACTGACCCATGATTCCTGAAGATGACCCATTTTTCCAGCTTTTTCTTAATTAAATCCTAGGGGTATTTTAGTTATTACCCACCCTTTTAACTCCTAAATGATGTCCTTTTGGCTATTTCTAGAAGGATTTTCACCCTTATTAGACTAAGTCCCTTCTCATTACCTCATTCTTCTCCCAAAAAGGAAAAGAACTCTCTGAAGCTCAAGGTCTCAAGATCCAAGTTCAAGTCTCCTATGTCTTTTCAATTCAAGTGGGTTAGCTTCAATCAAGGTATGTGGCTATTCAACAATGGGTTCCTCTCACCCTTGTGCCCAAAACCCCAAATTTCAAATTGTGATTTCATGAACTTTCAAATTAGGGTTTTTACCCTATTCTTATAGGTTTTGCTATAAATTGTCTTCTCATGATTTTATCATGAAATTCTATTAAATTTCATGATTTTGCATGGGTTCTTACATATGAACTCCTATTTCATGAATTGAAGGTTAATTATGGTGAATCCTACATGCATGAAGTGATTTATGAAATTGGGGAAAATGATGGCATGATTTCATGAATTTCAAGCAAGTGCATGCCTAGTTCTTATGTTTTATGAAAGTATATGTTATTATGAAATTGAACTAAGGCCATGAAAGTTTTCAAGTTATGAATTATGATGCAATGCAAGACACCCGATGTTCTATCAATGTTTATGAATCAATTTCTAAACTATAATTCATGAGTAGTATGACGATCCGGGGTATGAACAATTTGAGTAGGTTGAAGACCGCTCAGAGTCGACATAAATCATACGCGGATGTGAGGAGGAGGGAATTAGAATTTGAAGTTGATGATTGGGTTTTTCTAAAGGTGTCACCCATGAAGGGTGTGATGAGATTTGGCAAGAAAGGGAAGCTTAGTCCCCGTTTTGTAGGTCCTTATCGGATTCTGAGAAAGGTTTGTAGGGTTGGTTATGAGTTGGATTTGCCATCAAATTTGGAAGCGGTTCATCAAGTTTTTCATGTTTCCTTATTGAAGAAGAGTGTTGGTGATCCAACCTTGATTGTCCCTTTGGAGGATGTAGATGTGAAGGATAATCTTACCTATGAGGAGGTCCCCGTAGAAATCCTTGATCATCAGATTCGGAGGTTGAGGAACAAGGAAGTTTCTTCGGTAAAAGTTCTTTGGAGAAATGAGCTTGTTGAAGGAGCTACTTGGGAAGCGGAAGAGGCCATGTAGGCCAAATATTCCCATCTATGTCCTTCCGATTCTGTTCCAGCTTGAGGTAATAGTTTCATCCTTAGTATGTTCCTTCGATACTATTCCGTCAGTTACTCTCATGATCCTAGCATGCATTCATGTTTTCGAAGATGATTTAACCATGTTTTAAGTTGAAAAGTTCAATTTTCATGTTTATTCCTTGAATTCCATATTTTGTTACTCGTTGGGCTATTTTTCTCTTCAGTTTTCCCTTGTTTAGTCTACATTCGAGGATGAATGATCCCAAGGGGCAGATATTATAACACCTAGGAAATCAAACCAGCTATCTAATTCTGAAACACAAGAAAATTTCATGTTTCTAGGAATGACGGGTCCAAACCACGGACCATGGGTCGTGGAATGGAATCGTGGTTCCCTTCTGTTGATTCAGTCTCTTGTCTGGAACCACAAGTTCGTTCTATGAACCGTGGTTCAAACCATGGGTCTGTCCTGTCGACACGTGGAACCAGATCAGAGGCATGGAAAGTCCCTCTGGAAATGATGACTCAGTTCTACGACCCATCGTTTAAATGACGGACCGTCCTTCCGAGTCGTGGGTTGATCCAGAGACCAGCTAGGTCCTCAGTAATAACGAGTCCAATTGATGACTCGTCATCCATTCTACGGGTCCGTCTTGTTGACTCGTAGATTACATTCTGCAGCCTGATTAGGTTGCCAAGAACCAAGAGTCGTGGTTCAAATGACAACCCGTAGAACTGACCCATGATTCCTGAAGATGACCCATTTTTCCAGCTTTTTCTTAATTAAATCCTAGGGGTATTTTAGTTATTACCCACCCTTTTAACTCCTAAATGATGTCCTTTTGGCTATTTCTAGAAGGATTTTCACCCTTATTAGACTAAGTCCCTTCTCATTACCTCATTCTTCTCCCAAAAAGGAAAAGAACTCTCTGAAGCTCAAGGTCTCAAGATCCAAGTTCAAGTCTCCTATGTCTTTTCAATTCAAGTGGGTTAGCTTCAATCAAGGTATGTGGCTATTCAACAATGGGTTCCTCTCACCCTTGTGCCCAAAACCCCAAATTTCAAATTGTGATTTCATGAACTTTCAAATTAGGGTTTTTACCCTATTCTTATAGGTTTTGCTATAAATTGTCTTCTCATGATTTTATCATGAAATTCTATTAAATTTCATGATTTTGCATGGGTTCTTACATATGAACTCCTATTTCATGAATTGAAGGTTAATTATGGTGAATCCTACATGCATGAAGTGATTTATGAAATTGGGGAAAATGATGGCATGATTTCATGAATTTCAAGCAAGTGCATGCCTAGTTCTTATGTTTTATGAAAGTATATGTTATTATGAAATTGAACTAAGGCCATGAAAGTTTTCAAGTTATGAATTATGATGCAATGCAAGACACCCGATGTTCTATCAATGTTTATGAATCAATTTCTAAACTATAATTCATGAGTAGTATGACGATCCGGGGTATGAACAATTTTGGCATCATATATGTCACATGTATATGAGCTCATGTTATATGTTTTGGGAGTAGTATTTATAACCGAGAGAGGAGGGTTCAGATAACCCAAGTCCAAAACTACATTGCCACTGTAGTTTGCCCTCTGTGGCTTATTAAGACAAGATCCTGGTATGACATGGTTCTAACTTTTGTTGGTTAGGAAAGCCCTTTTCTGTGGGGGTACATGACACTGACTCCATGTAGCTCAGCATGGTTTATGTCGGTTAAGAGAAACTCCCACATGATCATTTTCAAACTATGAAGTTATATTATTCTATACTTTGAACTTAAGTTTTCTTTCATGTCTTATCTCTCTAATCTTAATACTTATTCATGTCCTTTATTTATGTAACAAGTCATTTTAAGTATGTTTTTAATGGTTTTTATCATGTTCATGCATCACTCTCATACTCGGTATATCCTATAGTACTGACGCATATTTTGCGATATATCCTTTGATGATGCAGATTCAGGTGTTCCTTCTCAGACTCGTGGCTAGAGCTTCCACGCCACCTACAGTCAACTGTTGGTGAGTCCTCTTAGATCGAGGACTAGTTATGTTCTTAGTTAGTATTAGCTATTGTATTTTCCGTACTTCGAGTTAGCTAGGGTCTTTTCCTAGCAACTCTTAATGTCATGAGTAGAGGCTTTTCATACATAGACAGCTTTTGAGTCTCTTTCTGCATTTTGTATTCCTATTTGACTTGATTATCCATTTATGTGATTCTGGATTTATCTATTATACTTACGCTTATCTTTTGTTATGCTTGATAATGCTATGACCAAGGATTAGCTTAGGGAACTTATGGTCCCAAGTCTCGTGTTACGTCCAGTGGGTAACCTCGGGGTGTGATAGTCAGCTTGGTGACGACTCTTCAGGTGAGTCATCACCTTAACCAATGGCTTCTTCTTTCACTGCCAACCTTGGTGGCTTGCTTGGTGGTTCGTCAAACTTGTTGTGACACATCAGGTGAGTCACCACGCCTAATAGTTAACCAATTTAAGTGCAAGATTTCCATTCTTTCCATTTTCGTTTGAGTTCCTGCAAGTACAACAAAAATACCATCAAAACTAACAACGGTTGCTTGAAAATTTATGGTTATTCTTAGTTAAAGGATTCAAATATGCCGTAGAATACCGGCACATCAACACCCTCAACTTAAAACATTCACTTGTCCTCAAGCAACATGATAATAAAAACAAAAAGATGACTTAGCTAAGAAAACAGACAACATGCATCTAGCAATCCATGGCCATTCGACAGTTTAACCACTTTAGATCAAGACCCCTCGGTACCACACAAATGTTTTACAAGTTAACTTGTACGGATCCAAGCACGTCATTTCGATATGATAGACTATTCTACATACACACACAACAGTTATCCCAACAATCAGTAGATAATACAGAAATCTCGGTGCCCTCACCACAAAGAAGTCGCATACACAAGATTTGGGACTAAGTAAGATGCTCACACTCACAAACGATATCAAACAGTGCACATGCGATACCATAGGCTTGCCCTTGCTATTCTATTTCAGTTTTTCAAAAAATCACTCAGGATCACTATAGGACTTGTTTTGGCTTGTAATGAGGCTTGAGGTGCAGGTAGGATACATTTTTGGAATAGTGACTAAACCCTCCTTGTAATCATTGACCTATTATTTCCACTCAACATTATTCCATCCACTCTTATTCACCTTTGATTTCCTTATTTTGAGCTACAGGTGTGGCGTTCTCAACACTTGATTACTCTTTTTCATTATTTTTAATTTCTTTATTTGTTATTATTTCTTTTTCTGACTTCTTATTTGGCACACACCTACACTTTATATCCCAAAAACAACCAATCTTTCAAATAATCCAATTTTTCTTATCATTTACCTCTACAGTAGCCACCCTCAACTTAGGCTAATTGATGGAGTTGAGGTGCACGATGTCCAATGAGGAAACAGGGCCAAAACAAGGATTCCAAGTTAAAATGGGAAGGTGACAGGTTATGGAAAGAACAAGGTCTACTTTGGCTCAAACAGGGATGAAAGGGATTATTTACATTTGGGCGCTCTTTTAGACTAAGTGGACTGCACACAAAGAGGGCATGTGATCCTTTCCTAAGCAACTAACTTCAAACTTCAAAGAATAGGTCGGGCAAGTTCTAGATGCATGCATAAAGTAAGAAATTATGACAATAATTTCACGCACACTTGGAACCAAGAAACCATACCACTACCAACTATCAAAACAATAGCTCAGCTTAAGCACAATTATTCTAATCACATACACTCAATGACATTTGGGGATCCAGAACAGTTAATCTTTTCAAACACAAGTACAAAATCAATTTTTGGAGAGGGCTCCTTTTCATTTCAATTTGCAAAAAGACATGCTTGCTAAGGACCACACAACACAACAGAAACAGAATTTAAATAACAACCTAAACATGTCGGTTCTAATAGATAGCACACCTGAGGGAAAAGAAACACGCCAACAAAAACCCTCGGTGGAGACTTATACCCAAATTACACCTCACTTAAGAAGTATAAGCAGTCGTTATCAAATATAGAATCCAACAAAGGTTAGGGTCAAATCCCACAGGGAATATGGTGAGAATTAAATCGTTAGTAGTGGAACTAACTATTAATCGATAATTTCTGGAAAAGGGGGGAGTTTATAACGATCAAACTTGTTTGTTCCTTGGTTATTTCAATTAGCAAATAACAAATTATAATAAGAAAAATCAATAAGTGTAGCGAACTAGGGATATGTTCGCCATGGAATTATAACAACTTTGGGTTAATATTCGTATGGGTTCATTTAGCATATATGATATGGAACAATTGACTTTACACTTTGTCTAAACGTTTCTCAACCAATTAGATGATTTTTCTTCCAATTCCTTCTATTTTGAAAAGATGAAATCCGAAACTCAATTCTTGTTCCAAGTTGATTAATCTTGGTCAAAGCATTACTAATTAGATCGAGGTTGGAAACTCTGAATCCTTGTTGTTAATTCAATACCCCAGTTATAAACCTCTTATTTAAAGCAAATAAAACCTAAGGCTTATTCTAATGTTTGCAACTATTAGAAAACTGTGAAAACGAAGAATTAACAACATATCATTATATACAACTTGAACCCAATACTACAATTCACCCTAGATCGTTATTTTTTCCATGGATCCCACAACCCTAGTTGTGGGATTTTAGCCACTCAAGCTTGTAACGAAGAAGAAATAAATAGTATTCATACTTTAAAGAAGAATCTTATAATTTATGAACACAAACTTAAATCCTTGATAAAACCCAAGCACAAATGATGAAATCCCAAGGATGAGAATCGTAATGTTTTTCTTTCATTTTTTGCGTTCTAAATGCGTTCAAAAATGTTAAAGAAATATCCAATATCAAATAGTAAATAATAATAAAATTAACCCTAACACTGGGTATTTAAACTTGTCCAGGAAAATAATATCCTAAAATAGAATTAGGAATCCCGCTTCAACATGACGGCTTTCCTTGTTGGTTCATCAGGCTTGTGATGACTCTTTAGACGAGTCGTCAGCTTATCCAGTGAATTTCCTAGCTCTACTTCAACTTGGTGACTTGTTGTGACAGTTTTTCATGGCCGTGATGACTCGTCATGGCAGTCTTCATCTTATCCAGTAGTTCCCAGCTGCTTGCCTGACTTGACGGTTTGAGATGGTGGTTCGTCAGGTTGGTGATGACTCATTAGGTTAGTCATCACCTTAACCAGTGGCTTCTTCTTTCACTGCCAACCATGGTGGCTTTCTTGGTGGTTCGTCGCACTTGTGGTGACTCGTTAGGTGAGTCAGCACGCCTAACAGTAAACCAGTTTAAGTGCAAGATTTCCATTTTTTCCATTTTCGTTCGAGTTCCTGCAAGTGAAACACAAATACCATCAAAACTAACAATGGTTGCTTGAAAACTTATGATTATTCATAGTTAAAGGAGTCAAATATACCGTAGAATGCGAACACATCAACACCCTCAACTTAAAACATTTGTTTGTCCTCAAGCAACATGATAATAAAAAAAAGATGACTTAGCTAAGAAAATAGACATCATGCCTCTAGCAATCCATGGTCATTCAACAGTTTAACCATTTTAGATCAAGCCCCCAGGTACCACACAAATGTTTGACAAGTTTAACTTGTACGGATCCAAGCATGTCATTCTGATATGATAGACTATTCTACATACACACAGTAGCTATCCCAACAATCAGTAGAGAATACAGAAATCTCGGTGCCCTCACCACAAGGAAGTCCCACACACAATATTTGGGACTAAGTAAGACGCTCATACTCACAAAGAATTTCAAATAATACATATGCGATACCATAGGCTTGCCCTTGCTATTCTATTTTAGTTTTTTAGAAATTCGCTCAGGATCACTACAAGACTTGTTTTGTCTTGTAATGAGGCTTCAGGTGCAGGTAGGATACACTTTGGGAATAGTGACTAAACCCTCCTTGTGATTATCGAACTATTATTTCCACTCAACCTTATTCCATCCACTCTTATTCACCTTTGATTTTCTTATTTCTAGCTACAAGTGTGGCCTTCTCAACACTTGATTACTCTTTTTCATTCTTTTTCATTTCTTTTTTTTTTATTTCATTTTCATTTCTTTTTCAGACTTTTTATTTGGCACACACCTGCACTTTATATCCCAACAACAACCAATCTGTCAAACAATCCCATTTTTCTTATTATTTACCTCTACAGTAGCAACCCTCAAGTTAGGCTAGTTGGCGGGGTTGAGGTGCACGATGTCCAAGGAGGGAACAGGGCCTAAATAGATATTCAAAGTTAAAAAGAAAAGGTGACAGGTTATTGAAAGAACGAAGTCAACTTTGGCTCAAACAGGGATCAAAAGGATTATTTACACTTGGGCGGTCTTTTAGGCTAAGTGAACTACACAAAAAAGGACCTTTGATCCTTTCCTAATCAACTAACTTCAAACTTCACAAAATAGGTCGGGCAAGTTCTAGATGCATGCACAAAGTAAGAATTTAAGACAATAAGCTCACGCTCACTTGGCACCAAGAAACCATAGCACTACAAACTATCAAAACAACATCTTAGCTTAAGCATAATTATTCCAATCACATACACTCAATGACATTTGGGGATCCAGAATAGTTAATCTTTTCAAACACAAGTACAAAATCAATTTTCGGAGGGGGCTCCTTTTTATTTCAATTTGCAAAAAGTCATGCTTGCTAAGGACCACACAACACAACACAAAGAAAATTTAAATAACAACCTAAACATGATGGTTCTACTAGATAGCACACCTAAGGGAAAAGAAACACACCAACAAAAACCCTCGGTGGTGACTCATACCCCTACCCCCATCAAAAGAATCAAGCATTATCCTCAATGCTAATGAAATCAAATATGGAACAGAGGGGATAGAGATACTTATGAAGCCTAGGCTTCAGAGTCAGGAACGATGGTGGAAACTGCAGGGGTCTCTGAGGTAGTAACAGTAACGCCAGTGTCAGTCGGCGTGCTTGACTTATCAACAGCCGCAGTCTCTCCAGTCTTGGGTACTGCACTAGAAGATGCCCCAGAATTTTGGGCACTTACTCTCACCTATCTCAATTGCTCATCTAGTATAGACTATTGTCGTGCAATTTCTAACTCATTTTCCTCCGGTGTTTTCTTCTTGTGATTTCTCTTCTTTGACCTTTTTACACCACTCTCACCCACTTGTGGTTCATCAATCCTCAAAGGTCATCCTAACAAATCCATGATTGTGGCATCCTTCTCTAATTCAGCCAAGTCTGGAGGCTGATCATAGGGGGATTGCCCTTGATGGAGGATGATGACATCAACCTTTACCCTTTGAAGCCTCAAACTTGGCTAGGTATGAGATACTCATTTCATTTAGCATAGCATCCATACGAGTCGCCATGGCATCAATCCTGGAACATAACCCTTCATACGACTTCAGAGCCTCCTAAATGGCAGCATCTATCATTGGCTTGAACAATTCAGTCGAAGCTCTAATTTGCTTATTGAGCAGCTTTTGTTTTTGTACCATATTTGCAATTTTTTGAGGATTTAAGTGGTACCCTAGTGGTAGAGGAGGCCTCAAAGCGGTGTCAGAACTCTTGGCAGTAGCCACACCGGGAGTATCGGATCCAGAGGTGGTCTGTAGGTCAAAGACAACAAGGGGTAACTCGTCAGGACACAGCTTGGTTGTGGTTTTGGAGCCATTGTACCTACACGGCAAACATGTTAGGACATATCATGAAAAGAGAACCCAAAAAAAAACTCACTGTTTGGCATGACAGGTTGGCTGACGAGTCACCACAGGTATGATGGCTCGTCAGGCCAACCGTCAGCCTAAACAGTGGCATCATGCATTGTTTGCTTTTATGACGGCTTGGTTTGATGAGTCACCACCATAGTGATAGTTGTACGAGAATTTGCACAATGGTAGAAATTGGTCCCAATGACCCCCGAAGTCCATCACACATGCTCTCAGCATGTCCTCCAATACCTGGATCATCCTTTCCGACTGACCATCAGTCTGAGGGTGGAAGGATATGCTAAAGGTGAGTTGTGTACCCAACTCTTCGTGTAACTTTCCCCAGAACATAGCAGTAAAATGTGTACCCCTATCTGAAATGATGGACAGTGGTACCCCATGCAGTCTCACAATCTCCTTCATGTAGATCTTAGCCAATTGCTGTGAGTAATAATCTACCCTGATCAGAATGAAATGAGCGGACTTGGTCAACCTGTCAACATTGACTCAAATTGAGTCATACTTCCCCAATGTCTTGGGAAGACCTACCATGAAGTCCATGGATATTCTTTCCCACTTCTACTTTGGAATTGGCATTCTCTGAAGTAGTCCTCCAAGTCTCTGATGTTCATACTTTACCTGCTGGCAATTCTGGCATTTGGACACAAAGTCCACTATGTCCCTTTTCATCCTGGGACACCAGTAATGCTGCCTCAAGTTCCTGTACATTTTGGTCACACCCGGATGAATTGAGTATCGCGAACCATGAGCTTCTGCCAAGATTTTCTGTATCATATCATCCACCCGAGGAACACAAATCCTCTCCCTGAGATGCAACACTCCATCAAAGTCTAACATGACATATTTGGACTCCCCTAATATTACCTTACCTCGCAACTTACCCAGTTTTGGATCCTGAAACTGTTTTGCCCAATCACATTCCTATCCTGCATCAACACAGCACCTAAACCAGAATGTGAAGCATCACAGAAAACAACAAAGTCTTTACCTTTAACCGGCAAGGACAAAATAGGGGTTGTGGTCAAAACTGACTTAAGCTTTTGGAAGCTCTCCTCGCACTTGTCGAACCACATGAACGGTACTTCCTTATGTGTCAGCCTGATTAGGTGAGTAGAAATAGAAGTAAAATTCTTAACAAACCTCTGGTAGTACCCTGAGAGCCCAACAAAACTCTTCATCTCGGTCACAGAGCTAGGCCGAGCCAAACTCTTGACTGCCTCAATTTTTTGGGGATCCACCATCACCCCTTTTTCTGACACTACATGCCCCAAGAATGCCAAAGAAGTCAACCAAAACTCACACTTAGTGAATTTTGCATAAAGTTTTTGGTGCCTCAAGATATCCAGCACAATACGAAGATGATTAGCATGCTCCTCCCTACTCTTAGAGTAGATCAAGATGTCATCGATGAACATGATAATGAAAGAATCCAAGTAGGACTTAAACACACCATTCATCAAACTCATGAATGCTGCCAGCGCATTGGTCAAACCAAACGACATTACTAGAAACTCATAATGCCCATACCGTGTCCAAAAAGTAGTCTTCAGAATGTCCTCAGGTCTAATCTTTAGTTGATCGTACCCCAACCTCAAGTTGATTTTTGAGAACACTAATGCACCCTGAAGCTGGTCAAACAAATCATCTATACAGGGTAGAGGGTACTTATTCTGTATGGTCACCTTATTCAACTGCCTATAGTCTAAATTTGGAGACACTACCTTATGGTGTCAAGTGTGAGGTATTCACAGATCATCGCAGTCTGTAGTACATTTTCACTCAGAAGGATTTGAATATGAGGCAGAGAAGGTGGATGGACTTATTGAAGGATTATGATGTGACAATTCAGTACCATCCGGGTAAGGATAATGTAGTGGCAGACGCATTAAGCCAGAAAACTGTTAGCATGGGTAGCTTGGCTTGTTTGGGGGCGTCCAAACGACCATTGGCTAAGGAGATTCGGGCTTTAGAGGCCAATCCTCTTATAGAGTTTGCCTACAACAATAGTTTTCACTCTAGCATTCAGATGGCTCTGTGTGAGGCACTTTATGGGTGTAGGTGTAGGTCACCTATAGGTTGGTTTTAAGTAGGTGAAGCAGAATTGATGGGTCCAGATTCAGTCCATGAAACTATGGAGAAGGTTCAACTTATTAGGGAGAGGTTTAATACGGCTCAAAGTCGTCAAAAATCCTATGCATATGTAAGAAGAAGAGAGCTAGAATTTAAGGTTAATGATTGGGTTTTTCTAAAGGTGTCACCTATGAAGGGTGAGATGAGGTTTGGTAAGAAAGGGAAGCTTAGTCCCCGATATGCAGGTCTTTACAAGATTCTGAAAAGAGTTGGCAATGTGTCTTATGATTTAGAGTTGCCCACAGACTTAGCATCGGTGCACCCAGTCTTCCATATATCCTTGTTGAAGAAATGCATGGCTGATCCAGCTTTAGTTATACCTTTAGAAAGTATGGGCATAAAGGATAGCCTCTCTTATGAAGAGGTTCTAGTTGAGATCCTTGATCATCAGGTTCGGAGGTTGAGGAACAAGGAAGTCACTTCAGTGAAAATCCTTTGGAGAAACTAGTCAGTTGAGGGAGCTACGAGGGAAGATGAAGCAGCTATGATGACCAAGTACCCCCACCTTTTCCCTTCCAATTCAGGTTCAGCTTGAGGTAATAGTTCCTCTCTAGTTCCTCAGAATCCCTCATGTGTATTTCCCCTCAGTTTTATGTTCCCTCAATTTTCCTGCATTGTCTGTGTGTTTTCCATATCCTTAGAACTCAAATCAATTAGAAATCATCTTTTAGAGCTCAGTTTGTAGGGATTGCAGCTCTTTCCCTCTAAACTCAGCTTATTTAATCTTCATTCCAGGATAAATTATCCCAAGGGAGAGATATTATAACACCCCAAAAAATTCTAAGCTAAGAATCAGCCAGAAAATTCCAAGTGTTAAGCTGCTAAAGTGACAACAGGTTCCACAAGCCAGATCCATGGGTCGTGGAAGAGTCCACGAACCGTGGATTGGGCCCGGGGAGATTAGATTGAGACCAACAAATAGGGTCTGTTCCATGAGATAGAACCACTAACCATGGACTTCACACATAAAAATCAGACTAAGGCTAGACAATTTGCCTGAGAACCACAGCCAAGTTCTATGGACTGTGGAATAGTCCACGGGCCGTGGCTGGTGGCCGTGGAAATCAGACTCACGACCAGCCTTTTTGGCCAAGGAACCATGAACCCCAACCACGAACCGTGGTTTAGTCCACAGGCCATGGAAACCTAGGCTAAATTTTTCCAACAGTTTTTAATTTAATTCCTCAAGGGTATTTTAGACCTTTTTCTCTTATTTTAACTCCGATAATAAGTTATTTTAGGCTTATTTTAATAAGTCATTTTAGGCTTATTTTAATAAGTCATTTTAGGCTTATTTTAATCAGTCTTAACCCAAATTAGTTCAATTGTCCTCATTCCTTCTCTCAAGTCCCAGAAAGAAAGAACAAGAGTGATTTTTCTCTCCATCCAAACCTAGGGTTTCTTCCTCCAAGCTTCAAACTTTAGATTTTCTTCAGGGATCTTCTTCCACTAGGTATGTGAGTATTCAGTAAGGGTTTAGTTCACCCTTATGCCCAAAAGTCCAGTCTTTCCTTCAAATATTCATGGTTTATAAAACTAGGGTTCCTACCGAATTATGCAAATTATTCCATGATTTAGTGTTTATGATTCCTACCAGATTTATATCCTGTTTTATATGAATTGTAATATGTCTTCAATGATTTGCATGAGTTTTCACCATGATTTGAGAAATCAAGAATTTAGCCCTAATATGTAGTATTTTCTCATGAAATGGTTTATCTAAGAATCAAATTCAGAATACTAGTATTAAAATTTTAAACAAAGTTTAGTCAGCTTTCAGTTGTAGTTTTCGAAAATAATGATTTCAGATTAGTATAGTTCTGACACAAAAACTCGGGACCTCAGTTTAAATGAGCTACCATATCAGTATTAGGAGTAGTACTTAGCACCTAGTTGGACTAAGATTCAGCATACCCTAAAGTTCCAGAACTACATGCCACCATAGGATTATTAAGCCCCTTAGCGGGCCTCAATTTAGTGATCATGCCACTCATGCCTTTATACTCTATCAAGGTATATTTGATCCTCTTGATGGGGTATATACATCGGACTCCATATTTAGCTCACGTGGTTTATGTCGATTAACATGCTTTCCCACAGAATTAGCTTCAGTAATGTGTATTAGGCCCTCAGTTTCTGTTTTTACAGCTTTTCACTATGCTTTTCAGATTACCATTGTATTTTGGATTTTTAAGCATGATTCTATTTTGGGCCTGTGTACTACAGTTCAACTTACAGTTTAAACAACATATCAGTATATTAGCATGTTTATATATAGTCAGCTTGCATATCCCTCGTGCTTAGTACATTCAAAGTACTGACGCATATTCTATGTGCTGCATCCTATTATGATGCAAGTCGAGATTCTCAGATTCAATCTCGCAATCAGTTCGACTCAGCACCACCCCAGTGATAACTAGTGGTGAATCCTTATCATTTGAGGACGTACTTTATTTTGCTTTTTCCTTAGTCATTTAGTTTTCATTAATTTGGAGTTAGCTGGGGGGTTGTCCCAGCAACTCATCAGTAGTAGAGGCTTTCAGACTTAAAGTTAGATTTTCAACTTTTCAGTCATTTTATATGTCAAACCCATACATTCATTTATTCAAAAGATCTTTAGTCTATATTTCTGAAATCTTAAATTAAATTCAATTTAGCTTTCACCTAAATGTCTTTGTTAATCAGAATGCTTAGCTTATGCCAGATCAAGGGTTAGCTTGGGGCTACTTATGGTTCTACGCACCGTGTTACGTCTAAGGCATAGGCTTGGGGCATGACAAAATTGGTATCAGAGCATCAAGTTCAAGAGTTCTAGGGTGTTTGAAAGACGCGTTAAATAGAGTCTTTTTCATGGGTATGAAGCGCGCCACACTTATGAGGAAGAGGCTACGAGACATTTTTTGGAAACTCCACTTCTTTCATGTTCTATATCATGTAATAGAGTTTAACTCTATTTCTCCCTTTTAATCTATTTGTTATGTGTTTCAGATCATGTCTTCTCGCAGAAACAACACTCGTAATACTAACGCGAACCCTCCAGCTCTAGACCATGAGGTCACCAACGCCGAGTTTTGAAATGCTATCCAGATATTGGCACAAGCTGTGACCAACCAGGCTAATCAGCAAGCGCATGTTCCTGCTAACCAAAATGGTAGGACAACTGCTGCCAGAGTTAGGGATTTCATCTGCATGAATCCACCGGAATTCTTTGGGTCGAGAGTATATGAGGATCCACAGAACTTCATTGATGAGGTGAATAAGGTTCTCGATGTAATGCAGGTTTCATGGATGGAGTGTTTTGAGCTAGCATCTTATAAGCTTAAGGATGTGGCCCACATCTGGCTCACGCAGTGGAAGGACAACAGGGGCAGGAATGCAGCTCCTATGGCTTGGGATTGTTTTACTGCAGCTTTTCTGGATAAGTTTTTCTTGAGAGAGTTGAGAGAGGCTAACGCAGAGAAATTTATGAATCTGAGGCAGGGGTCCATGTCTGTTCAGGAATAGAGGTTAAAGTTAATACAACTCTCTAGCTATGCTCCAGTAATGGTAGCCGAGCCAAGGGCTTGGATGAGTAAGCATATTTTAGGTATATCAAACTTGGTTAAGAAGGAATGCAAGACAGCCATACTAGTCAAAGATATGGACATCCTTAGACTCATGACTTATGCTCAGCAGATGGAGAAAGAGACGCTTTAAGAGATAGCGAGGAAAAGTAAGAAGGCTAGGACAGGTAATTATGACTATTCACAGTAGAGGTTGGGCGGTGGAAATCACCCATAGTTTTAGCAAAGATCTTCAGATCTAGCACTTTCATACGCTAATGCTCTATCCCCTACGCCTGAACAGGACCAGAGAAAGAGGGCAGCAACCTCTAAGTCACAAGGTAGTATTTCAGGAAACTGCATTTTCCCAGCATGCCCTAAGTGTAGTAAGAATCATCTAAGTGAGTGTGTTTCTAGCAGAGAAGGGTGTTTTGGGTGTGGTCAGCTAGGCCATAGGTTGAAAAAATTCCCATCAACTAGGCAAGTACAGAGAGGTAACCGAGCTCAGTCTACCACTTCAGCAGCTTTAGCAGGTCGCACAGTTCAGCAGAGTACTGCTTCTGGCACAAGAAATAGTCAGCGCCAAAACTGTCTCTATGCTATGTCATCATGTCAAGATCAGAAGAGTTCATCAGATGTAGTCACTTGTATGTTGTCAGTCTTCTCTCTTGATGTTTATGTTTTGTTAGACCCAGGGGCTTCATTATCTTTTATAACTCCATATGTTGCATGTAAATTCAGAGTCAGTCCTGAAATACTCTTAGAATCCTTCTTAGTATCCACCCCAGTCGGTGAGTATCGTAGCTAAGAGGGTTTACAGAGATTACCCAATTTTAGTCCTTCATAAAACCATCTCAGCAGACTTAGTAGTGTTAGATATGATCGACTTCGATGTCATTCTTGGCATAGATTGGCTACACTCTAGTTATGCCTCGGTCAACTACATAACCAAAGTCGTAAAATTCTAATTTCCATATGAGCCTATCTTAAAATTGTGGGTTAGTCCTCCAATGTCAAAGGGTCATTTCATATCTTACCTCAAGGCCAGAAATATAATCTCAAAAGGGTTATTCTACCACATAGTTTGGGTCAAGGATTCAAAATCCAAAACCCCATAACTCCAGTCGATTCCTGTAGTTAGCGAGTTCCCTAAGGATCTGCCTAGAGTCCCTCCTGAGCGGGAAATTGACTTTGGGATAGACTTTCTTTTAGATATACAGCCCATCTTTATTCCTTATTATAGAATGGCTTCAGCAGAGCTTAAGGAGTTTAAAGATCAGCTAAGAGATCTCCTAGATAAGGGTTTCATCAGACCCAACATCTCTCCATAGGATGCACTCTAGTCCTCTTTGTGCGTAAGAAAGATGGTTCACTCAGAATGTGCATAGACTATCATCGGCTGAACAAAGTCACAATCAAGAATAAGTATCCTATCCCAAAATTGATGACTTGTTCGACTAACTTCAGAGTGTCAGTTACTTTTCCAAGATTCACCTTAGATCTGGTTATCATCAACAAAGAGTTAGAGACTGTGATATTCCAAAGACAACCTTCAAAACTCGATATGGTCACTATGAATTTCTTGTTATGTCTTTTGGACTAACCAATTCTCCTGCAACCTTTAGGGATTTGATGAACATGGTATTTAAGCAGTACATGGGTATGTTCGTCATTGTCTTCATTAATGACATCCTAGTTTATTCTCATAATAAGGAGGAGTATGAAAATCATTTGAGAGTTGTGCTAGAAACTCTCAAGGATCGCCAGCTATTCGCTAAGTTTAGTAATTATGAGTTTTGGTTGCAATCAATTTCTTTTCTAGGTCATGTGGTGTCTAAGGAGGGTATTTGAGTAGATTCACAGAAGATAGAGGCAGTGAAAAACTAGCCTAGACCCACATCTTCGACAGACATTAGGAGCTTTTTGGGCTTGGGTGGTTACTACAAGAGGTTCATTGAAGGGTTTCCATCCATAGTTTCTCCGTTGATCAGGTTTCCTAAAAAAAGGTTAAGTTCCAGTGATGAGTATGAGAAAAACGTCCACGAGTTAAAAACTAGATTGACTACAACACCAGTTTTGACTCTACAAGAGGGTTCAGATGGTTTTGTGGTGTATTGTGATACATCCAGAGTTGGGTTAGGTTGTGTTCTGATGTAGCATGGTAAGGTTATTGAATATGCCTCTAGACATCATAAGATTCATGAGAAGAACTATTCGAATCATGATCTTGAGTTGATGTATATGTCCTTTCAGACCATAAGAGCCTCCAGTATATGTACACCCAAAAGGAGTTGAATCTTTGTTAGAGAAGGTGGCTCGAGTTTCTCAAGGATTATAATATGAATGTGCTCTACCATCCGCGTATGGCCAATGTATTGACTGATGAACTTAGCAAATTGTCTATGGGTAGTGTGTCACATGTTAAGGAAGATAAAAAGGAATTAGCTAAGGATGTTCTTAGGCTCGCTCTCTTAGGGGTTGCCTTACTAACACAACAGAGGGTGGTATCATAGATCAGAATGGTTCAGAATCTTCCTTAGTAGTTGAGGTGAAGGAGAAGTAAGACAATGACCCTATTTTGCTTCAATTAAAGGGTGTTGTCCATCAGCAGAGAGTAGAGGTTTTCTCCCAAGGGGGAGATGGTGTGCCTCATTACCAAAGTCGTTTATATGTGCCTAATGTATATGACTTGAGGCTGCGGAATTTTACAGAGGATCATAGATCCAGGTATTGTATTTATCCCAGCGCCACTAAGATGTACCATGACCTGTGGGAAGTCTATTGGTGGAATGGCATGAAGAGGGACATTGCAGACTTTGTAGCTAAGTGTCTGAACTATCAGCAAATAAAGGTAGAACATCAGAGACCAGAGGGTTTGACTCGGGATCTCAATGTTCATACTTGGAAGTGGGAAGTGATCAATATGGACTTCATTACAGGCTTTCCGCGTACTCGTTGATAACATGACTCTATTTGGGTGATAATAGACAGGATCACTAAGTCAGCCCATTTTTTGGCTGTCAAGACTACAAACTCAGTAGAGGACTATGCCAGACTCTATATCTGTGAGATAGTCAGGTTGCATGGGGTTCCCTTATCCATCATCTCAGATAGAGGTACTCAATTCATATCTCAGTTTTGGAGGTCATTTCAAAAAGGTCTTGGTACTCAAGTTAACCTTAGCACAACTTTTCATCCGCAAAGAGATGGTCAGGTAGAGCATACTATCCAAACCTAAGAGGATATGTTGAGGGCTTGTGTGGTTGATTTCAAATGTAATTGAGATGTTCACTTACCTCTTATAGAGTTTGCCTACAAAAATAGTTTTTCACTCTAACATTCAGATGGCTCCGTATGAGGCTCTTTATGGGTGTAGGTGTAGGTCACCTATATGTTGGTTTGAAGTAGGTGAAGTAGCATTGATGGGGCCAGATCTAGTCCATAAAACTATGGAGAAGTTTCAGCTTATTAGGGAGAGGTTGAATGCGGCTCAAAGTCATCAGAAATTCTATGCATATGTAAGAAGAAGAGAGCTAGAATTTGAGGTTAATGATTGGGTTTTCCTGAAGGTGTCACCTATGAAGGGTGTGATGAGGTTTGGTAAGAAAGGGAAGCTTAGTCCCTGATATATAGGTCCTTACAGGATTCTGAGGAGAGTTGGCAAGGTGTCTTATGAGTTATAGTTGCCCATAGACTTAGCATCGGCGCACCCAGTCTTTCATATATCCTTGTTGAAGAAATGCATGGGTGATCCAGCTTTAGTTATGCCTTTAGAAAGTATGGGCATGAAGGATAGCCTCTCTTATGAAAAGGTTCTAGTTGAGATTCTTGATCATCAGGTTCGGAGGTTGAGGAACAAGGAAGTCATCTCAAACACAGAAACCTGTAATATAGAAGAAATTTGTGTCAACTTGCACTATTTATCCACTTTATACTAGCAAAGGTATAAGATTAGAAGCTAAATAAGTTGGTAGAATACGAACTTATCAAACCCCCAAACTTGAACTATTGCTTGTCCTCAAGCAACTTAAAAATTCTAATTCAAGAGGCATACAACACAAGTGCTAATGACAATACCACAAGCCAAGGAAAACCCATTTCAAGCACCAAGCATGACTTCGGTTGGTACTAATGATGAGTCAATCACATGATAACTTACTCTAAGCATTCCTTTAGTTTAAAAATACAATTCAATGATGCAATGGCACAATAAGAATAAGCAAGTGACAACAGCCAATCCTCAATATGTGACTCAAACTACTAGCTTAACAAAACATGCTCATTTGATTCATTTTTGGAGTTTATCAATGTCACCAACTATCCTAATTCGCATGCCCTCACAAGAACGAAAGCCCCAAAAACACATTATGTATAAAGACAATCACAAGGGACAAATACAAACACTCACACTCACAAAGAATTTCAAGTACCAACAAGTATCAACCATATGCTTGCCCTTATTTTCATTTGCCACTAGCTCAAATACAATCAGTCAGAGATCTCAAAGGGCTTTTCTAATCTTGTAATGTAGGCTCGGGGACAGGTAGGATATGCATTTGGATTCAAGTGACTACATCCTCCTCAAACTCTACACAAGTTTTTCAATTCAAAACCAAGGCCATTCCTTTCATTTTCATTCAACACAAGGCACCATTTCACTTCTTTTTATTTGAAGCCCCAATTTTTATCATTTTCTTCACCTTGGAGGATTCATTTCTTTTCTTTTCTTTCCCCTTTTTGTTTCATTTTGCTTCATTTTTTCCTTCTTTTTGGCAATTCTTATTAATAAACAAACCATTATTTAGTCATTTATCACTCCTCCAAGGTACCTTCATCAACCTCCAAACTTAGGCTTTTAGCCTCAATTTCACACTTGTAGAGTTCAAGGAGGAACGGGTTCAAGAGAGGGACTCATGTTCAAAAATGGTTTAAGGCTTGTATCAAGGTTGCCAAAGAAAAGGTATTAGGCTCAAGAGGGGTGACTAATGACTCAATTTAAGTGCAATGGTGGCTTTTAAGGCTAAGTAGGCTGCGATCATCACAAAGAAGGCCTAAGATCATTTCTCCAACCAAAAGTAATAAAGACTAGCTTTAAGGACTAACCGGGCAAATTCTAGTTAACACAAGCAAGCACAAGAATTATTCAACTAAACCTCACCACACACGGCATGTGAATCATTCAAGAAGGATCAATTTTAACTTCCTAAACAAGAGCAAAGGAGAGCCATTTTACATTATCCCCGCTAATGAGCTAAGAGTCACAAAAAGATCAAAGGGATGTTACAAGCATCATTCTTCCCCATGCACAAATCTTTGGAAGGGTATGCCTATTTCACTTAACATGTAAGACTACTTCATCAGTACCAAACAAGTTAATTGCAACCAAAACCTTAAAAGATGATGATTTGACCTTAAGAATGACGTTACTCAGTCTATCATTGGGCCAATTCATCTATCTAATTCAGTATGGCTACACAAAGTGTATCAACCCAACCATCACAATCAACAGGCACATACGATTCACACATGTCAAAGTGTGTGTTGCACGTGCAATGCACAAGCCAAACAGTGGGCATGTGTGAAGCTCGTGCGGTTCGCACGTCGACATGTGCAGTACAAGTGTTTCCCAGCTCAGACAAGTTCCATCTAGCCTAACGGGTACTCAGACTTCCCCTAGATCACAACAACCAACACCTCAACTATAAAATCACAAAAGAGGCTAAAAAGTAGAGAAAACTAAAAAGCTAGACCATCAACTTCTTCCACAACAACACCAAATCCCGACAAGAGCATTAAACCAAACAAAACAAGCCCTATAAGGGCACCATAATGAGGAAGGTTGGTGTTTATACCTGATGAGTTGCAATTAGTGACGCAATGGAATTGAATTTGATGGAATGTATTATTCTTACCTTTAGGAGAGAAAAGAGGCCAAGTTTTAAACCAGATTTTGCTTTTGAAATAGCTTGTTTGAACTTTTAATACCTGGTAACTGTTCAGTGCCTCGCAATCGCGAGGCTCTATCACGCGATTGTGAGGCTCTATCACGCGATCGCGAGGAGTTAAAATCACCCGAATCCACGCGATCGTGACATGTTTATGCGGTCATGAAGAGTCAGGAATAAATTCACCTCATTGCGATCGCGAGGCACTACTAATAAAAGGCTAAAAAGAGATGGCCAAAAGGGACGTTGGCCGTCGCATTTTTGGCCAAAAGCGACGAAAAAGATACGGCATCACTTCCGTGGGAAAATGACTTGTCTCTTTTCCAAAAGTGATGGACTGCATCGCAAATAAAAAAATGACGCATTTTTAATTTTTTTTTTCCAAAAAAAGTGACGCAGTCCGTCGCTTTGTTCTTGAACTTGAAGAACAAAGCGACGGACAGCGTCACTTTTTCTGGTAAATTTTTTTCAAAAAAGCGACGGACAAAAGAGACGCTGTCCGTTGCTTTTCTGCATTTTTTCCAGCTGTAAAAATCTGCATTTTCAATATGCACCACCTTCCATTTACAAAACTAATTCAAATACAACCCAAATCAGCACTAAATGTTGCCACAACATTCATAAAGCGACTACAACATCAACAAGAAACTAAATATGAAGTAAAACATTCATTAAATACATAAAAGATCCACCCAAAGGACCTACAAAGTGTTTCAAAATGTAAAAGAAGTACAAAATTATAAATAAAGTGTCAAAAAACTAATGCAAACTAAAAGTAAGTCAATCTAAGAGGCTCGACGGTCTAACACATATCTTTATGTTTCTCCTTCTGTTGTCTCTCAGAATCTGCCAAGGCATAAGTTATGCAATCTGCCGTCACCTAATGACATATGTATGCCAATTTACATTAAAATATATAATGAAAATTATACGTATTAAAGAAAATCATAATCATAAGTATTAAAGAAATTAAAATCATAATCATAAGTAAAAAGAAATTTACATACTAGTCTATAAGTATTAAAGAAAATCATAATCATAAGTATTAAAGAAATTAAAATCATAATCATAACTATAAAGAAATTTACATACTAGTCTATATTCTCCCAATCTTCATCCTCACTTGATTCATTTTCATCAGTCTCCCATTCTTCCTCGTCACTTGTTTCATATTCATCGTCCCATTCTTCCTCCTCAGATATTTGTCCCTCAAGATTTGCGATGGCAATCAACTCATCATCAGAAACTTCTTCTAATATGTGTTGAGGATGTTCTAGATTGTTTTCCAACTCAACATCCACTGCTTGATGAACAACTGCGACATCATTCTGGTACGCCATATCTAACACATTCTCAACCTCAATCCTACTCACAGGCTTAGTTTTTATCACCACCCACCAATCAACCTTATCTCTGCACAACAGATATAGAGCATAATACACCTGCTTAACATTTTGTGCAATGATAAAAGGATCATAGCGACCATATTGTCTCGTATTCTTTACTTCAATTATATTATGTTGTTGATTCACCTTAGTACCTCTATGTGAAGAATTGTCACGACCCAGACCGCCGTGAGTGGCACTCACCTAACTCTCGAGCGAGCGAACCATCACTTCCCCGAACTTAATTGTTCTAACAGCTCAAAACCAGTGCATAAAAGTAAACTAGCAATTCAATAATAATAAAACAACTTCATTAAGTTAACCTACGGAAATTTTCCCCTAGAATATGAAAGTCGCAGTACCAAACAATTCTACTAATGTCTAGAGTGAGAGGATGCAACTCCAAAAATATAAGGAAATAGTCTAAGCCCGAAACAAATGGGCTACAACCCTAATGATAGATTCAAGGCAGCTCGATCAAAGTGGCTCACCCTTGAAGTCTGGAAATGCTGGTACTATAGATGAGGTCGTGTCTCAGCCGCTGGAAGATTGCTTGTACTCACAAGAAGAAAAGCAAGTGTAGTATCAGTACACTACCACTGTGTACTGGTAGGATCATCAGCCAGTTCCAAATAAAACAGTGTATAATTCAGTATAGCAAATCAAGTATAAGTATGGAAAATATGCAAAAAGTCAATAGGATCCCCTAGACTACAAGTCTCTACCTAGATTGTTTCCACATGAAATCCACTTTTTATAAACCTAAACAACAATCACAGAATTCAATAAATAATCCTTTTTGCCTAGCCCGGACCTACCTTGGATCCCTTCTAAACAACACCTAAGTGTTAAACAGACAACCCAGCCTAATCCAATACCAACTCAACAGATATAACAGGATTCTCGGTCACTCAAGGACCACCAACGAATATCACAATTCAATAAAATAGCCTGGTCCACTCATGGAACCAACAACAGTCAATGCAATGCAACAATATCAATGCAATGATGCAGTAAAATAAACACGTACCAGGCGTGGTACCCAAGCCAACTGTTAGTATTTCGTACCAGGTGTGGTACCCGAGCCAACTATTTGTTATACTCATACCAGGCGTGGTACCCGAGCCAATCGAATGTTAATAATCCACAGTCAAATAATGAACAAACAACTTGTAAACCACCAAGAAACCGTTCAATTCACGGACTGTAAAACAGGACCCTCAGACATTCTACGCAATTCCTCTAAGCAATGCAATTCATACAAACACTTAGATAAGGGTAAAAAATATACAACATTCACAAGAATCGTAATGCATCACCTACCTCGAAATAATCCAAGCTCTACTCAACCCGAGCTTTCCCGTGTTCTAGATTCCTTTCTCATTCTTGGTCTAAAACAACATACAAGTACTTTGAATTAACAACAAGGCCTGCGCATTACCCGGATTACACCAAATCCAAAATCCCAGACCAACCATGATCATTCTACTCTTTTTCCTGGGCTTACCGCCATTAATTTCCCTAGTTCTATCATTTTCACGGATAAAAATAGAGAATTTAGCAATATGTGATCATAAAACCTTACTTTTAACAATGCCCAAGAACTTCTATGCCTAGAATTCCCCTTCTTCCCCCTATTCTATCATCTCTAGGTTATTCCAACCTTTCCCCAAATTGCCTTCTAGCAATTCTACCACGTAGGAAAAATAGTACGAAGATTGGGGAGTAGAAACCTTACCTTAGGGGAGAAAAAATAATGGAAAACGGAGGAAAATCGCCTGGAATCGCCTTGCCCTTCTCCCAAAATGAAATTGTGAAAACTGAATGTTTTGGGGAATGTTTCTGCATTAAATCTAATCATGCTCCTCTATAGTGGTCCACTCTTCTATAGCGGTACCGCCTTAGCAGAGTCATCCGCTATGGCGGAGTGTGACCGATGTTGACTTCCGTTGTAGCGGTAATTTCTCTGCTACAGCAGAGGTTGCTATGGTGAAGTGTCAATCGCTATAGCGGTTAACACGGGATATAAAGTCATAAAACCTACAAAATTAGTCCATTTTACAAAACACTTATTTTCTCGACGTTCCGAAACAACCCCTTCACGTCAACCTCAATTCTGGGAGTTCTACTTACCCGAATTTGATTCCGAAAAGTCCCTCAGACTCCTCTGTGTGTTAGCTACGAGGAAAACTAGCTCAACAAAAGACATCCAACCAAATCCTTACCCGGATAACCCTAGACCATACCTCGCCCCTAAACCAGCCGAGACTAGCCTAGCCCAGAATTTCAAAACCCCAAACCCAGAGTTTTCTAACTCTAAAACTTGGCACGATTGGACTACCCGTAAAGATGGACTCGGTCATTACAACAGATACCAATTTACCCATCGTTCATCCCCAAATGATCAAACTCAAATTTACGGAAATAAAGGAAAGAAAGTGTAGTACCTGAATCGTCAAACAAATGAGGGTACTTGTCCCGCATGTCCTTCTCGATTTCCCAAGTGGATTCCTCAACCGAATGATGCTTCCACTTAACCTTTACCATATCAATCACCTTTGTCCTCAACCTCCAGACATCCCGAGCAAGAATCAAAACTGGTTCCTCTTCATAACAAAGATCCTTATTGAAAAGCACCTCATCCCACTTGATGATGTAGTCCCCATCCCCATGGTATTGCTTAAGCATGGATACATGGAATACCGAATGGACGATCGACAAACTAGGCGGCAGTGCTAACTTGTAAGCCACTGGCCCCACAATCTCAAGAACGTCAAATGGATCGATGAACCGAGTGCTAAGCTTGCCCTTCTTACAAAACTGCATAACTCCCTTTATTGGTGACACTTTCAACAATACCTGTTCACCAACCTGAAATTCCATGTCTCAGACCTTGCAATCTTCATACTCCTTCTTCCTGCTTTGGGCAGCCAGCAAGTTGGCAATGCCCCTTACCTTTTCCTGTGCTTCCTTTACCAATTCTACTCCCAAAGGCTTTACATCGCCTTCCTCAAACCACCCAGTCGGTGATCTGCAGCTCCTCTCATACAACGCCTCGAATGGTTCCATGTCAATACTGGAGTGATAGTTATTATTGTATGAGAACTCGCAGAATGGTAGAAACTGGTCCCAATAACTCTCGAAGTCCATCACACATGCTCTCAGCATGTCCTCCAATACCTGGATCGTCCTCTCCGACTGACCATCAGTCTGAGGATTGAAGGCGATGCTAAAAATGAGTTGTGTACCCAACTTTTCATGCAGCTTGCCCCAAATTTTAGAGGTGAACTGCGTACCCCTGTCTGAAATTATGGACAGTGGCACCCCATGCAATCTCACAATCTCTTTCACGTATATCTTAGCCAATTACTGCGAATTATAATCAACCCTGACCATAATGAAATGAGCGGACTTGGTCAGCCTGTCAACAATGACCCAAATGGAGTAATACTTCCCCAATGTCTTGGGAAGACCCACCACAAAGTCCATGGCTATCCTTTCCCACTTCCACTCTGGAATGGGCATCCTCTGAAGTAGTCCTGCAGGTCTCTGGTGCTCATACTTTACCTGCTGTCAATTCTAACACTTGGACACAAAATTGACTATGTCCTTTTTTATCCCAGGCCACCAGTAACGCTTCCTCAAGTTCCTGTACCTTTTAGTCACACCCGAATGAATTGAGTACCACAAACCATGAGCTTCTGCCAAGATTTTCTGAATTATATCATCAACCCGAGGAACACAAATCCTTCCTCTAAAATTTTGTACTCCACCAGAGTCTAATGTGACGTTCCTGGATTCCCTGGATATTGCCTTACCTCGAAGCTTACTCAGTTTCGGATCCTTAAACTGGTTGGCCTTTATTTCCTCTATGAAGGTGGCTTTGACCTCAATGCTGGCCAACAATCCACCCTATTCTGAAACACCCAAGTGCATGAACTTGACCTCCAAGGCCCGAAGTTTCCTTGCTAGTGGTCATTTGGACACCCATAAACAAGCCAAACTACCCATGCTAACTGTCTTCCGGCTAAATGCGTCTGCCACCACATTAGCTTTACCCGGATGATATTGAATGGTCACATCATAGTCCTTCAATAACTCCATACACCTTCTCTGCCTCAAATTCAAATCCTTCTAAGTGAACACATGCTACAGACTGCAATGATCGGTGAACACCTCACACTTGACACCATAGAGATAGTGTCTCCAAATCTTGAGTGCAAACACCACTGCTGCCAACTCTAAGTCGTGAGTCGGGTAGTTCCTCTCATACACCTTCAACTGTCTAGATTCATAGGCTATCACATTCTTATCCTACTACAACACAGCACCCAAACCAAAATGTGAAGCATCATAGTAAATAATAAAGTCCTTATCTTCAACCGGCAAGGACAATATAGGAGCCGTGGTCAGAAGCGTCTTGAGCTTTTGGAAGCTCTCCTCGCACTTGTCTGACCACACGAATGGTACATCTTTCTATGTCAGCCTGTTCAGGTGAGTAGCAATAGACGCAAAATCCTTAACAACTCTCTAGTAGTACCTTGCAAGTCCAACAAAACTCCTCACCTCAATCACAGAGCTAGACCGGACCCAACTCTTGACTGCTTCAATTTTCTGGGGATCTACCATCACCCCCTTTTCTGGCACTACATGCCCCAAAAATGCAACTGAAGTCAACCAAAATTCACACTTAGAGAACTTCGCATAAAGCTTCTAGCATCTCAAGATGTCCAACACAATATGGAGATGACTAGCATGCTCCTCCTTACTCTTGGAGTAGACCAAAATATCATCAATAAACACATTCATAAAGGAATCCAAATATGACTTAAATACCCAATTCATCAAACTAATGAATGTTGCCGGCGCATTGGTCAAACCAACGACATTACTAGGAACTCGTAATTCCCATATCGAGTTCGAAAAGCAGTCTTAGGAATGTCCTCAGGCATAATCCTCAACTGATGGTACCCCGAACTCAAGTCAATTTTCGAAAACACCGATGCACCCTGAAGCTGGTCAAACAAATCATCAATGCGGGGTAGAGGGTACTTATTCTGGATGGTCACCTTATTCAACTGCCTATAATCTATGCACATTCGTATACTACCATCCTTTTTCCTTACAAACAACACAGGAGCACCCCAAGGCAAAGCACTGGGATGGATAAATCCCTTATCTAGGAGTTCCTGCAGCTGAGTCTTAAGTTCCCTTAACTTTGCCAAAGCCATACGATATGGAGGAATAGAAATGGAATGAGTGTCTGGCTCCAAATCAATACAAAAGTCTATATCCCTGTCCGGAGGCATACCAGGCAAATCCGCTGGAAACACCTCTAGAAACTCAGAAACCACCGGAACTGACTCAATAGATGGGGACTCCACACTATCACCCCGGAGATGATCCAAGAAGGCTAGACACCCCCTTCCCACTAGCTTTCTAGCCCGAACAAAGGATCTGACCTTAACTGGCTTAGGCTAGTACACACCTTCCTACTCTAGTCTATCCTTACCCGGAATCTCTACAGCCACAGTCTTGGTGTTACAGTTCAATACAGCATGATAAGGGGACAGCCAAGTCATGCCCATGATAATATCAAAATCAGCCATATCCAGAATTACCAAGTCTACCCAAGTATGCAACCCCACAAACACAACAGAACAGTCACGATAAACATGAATCACAATCACAGACTCTCTAACTGGGGTGGAAACATGAATAGAGGAATCAAGGATATCATAAGTCAATTACATACCCAACACAAAACTAACAGATACATAAGAATATGTAGAACCTGGGTCAAATAATACCGAAGTCATTTTATCGTAGACAAGAATTGTACTTGTGATCACCGCATCTGATGCTTCCAACCCAGTCCTCCCTTGAAACGCATAGGAATGAGCTTGATCATCAATCCAGGAAACTTCCTAGACCGGATGTGTTGCACCCCTGCCTGCACTGTCGTTCCCTCTGTTGCCCTGGCCTCCCTGAAAGTTACTTCGCCCACCCTGTGGATGACCTCTAGCATTACTGCCTCTACCTACCGGGACCACCGCTCTAGGCTGCTGCTGACCCTGATTACATGTCTTCCTGAGTGGGAACTCCCTCTTAAAGTGGCCCAGATCACCACAATAGAAGCAACCACGGTCAACTGTAGGCCTGCTAGCTGATGTATAAGATGTTCCCTGGCCTCTAGGAGCTGAAAACTGATTATGAGCTCCCTAACAACCACCTGTAGTAGCTGGCAGAGCTGACTGAATAGGACGGGCTGAGTATGCCTGCTAATTCTGGCCCCTGGAGTATGAACCACCAAAATTTCCCTCATTCTGGGGCTTCTTGGCTAAAGCCTTAGCCTACCCCGCTTGCTTAACTCATTCTAAATTCTTCACATAATCCACCACATCATTAAAGCCCTTCCCTGAAGAAGTCATATGCACTGACAGTACCTGCAGTTCAGTATTCAACCCTTTCACAAACAACCGGACCCGTTCCTCCTCGAAACCCAACATTTGTGTGGAAAAATAAGACAAGGTGTGGAACTTAGCCTCGTAAGCAGAGACTGACATGCAACCCTGCTCTAAGTTCAAGAACTCATCTTTCTTCCGGTCCCTCCAAGTACGGGGTATGTACTTCTCTAAGAACAAAGCATGGAATTGTTACCAAGTAAGTGGGGGTAGAACAGAAGAACAGCACTTCACATGAGACCTCCACCACTGCTTAGCATCACTCTACAGTTGAAATGTGACAAACTCAACCCCATGCTGACGTACAATACCCAACCTGTGCAACCTCTCATAGAAATTCAACATAAACTCATAAGCATCCTCCCTATCAGTACCCTAAAAAGTAGGAGGTTTCATCTTGAGAAACTTGGTCAGCATCTCATGTTCATTCCCTGTCATCACTGGGCCTAGCATTGCCTTAAGAAATAATTCGTGCCTGAAGCTACATTCATCCTAGGCGTTGTAGTAACCGCTTGCTGAGTATCCAAAGCCTGGTTTGCAAAAACTGCGGGTATGGATCCACCACCAACCAAACCACTCAAAATATTCCAAGCCTGTTGAAAGGTTTCGGGTGTCATAATAGGAAGGCCCGCACCCCTAACCAGTGTCGCCTCCTCTTGCGCCTTACAATCTTCAGCCACAACTTCTACATCTTCAACAACATGTTCCTGAGGTGGGGGAGGGGTTGCCTCACGCGCATCAGCAGCAGCTCGAGCCCCACCCCTAGCGGGTGTTGCTCTACCTCGTCCTCTGCCCCTTCCCCTGCCTCTACCACAGACAGTCAGGCCCGCTCCTGGGACCGCTGCTCTAGCTCCGTTGTTCCTTGTGTTAACCATTTGCAGACAGAAGAGTGAATGAGGTTAGATACCAATTTGTATCACCAGATACCAATTGAAATCAAGTTATAGCATGAACAAAGGAAGAAAGAGAGTTTTTCCTAAAGCCCCATAGCCTCTCGAAGAAAAGTACGGATGTCACCGCACCATTCTGCAAGACTCTACTAGACCTGTTTGGTATGACGATATCAACGAACCTAGGGCTCTGATACCATCTTTGTCATGAAACCGCTGTGAGTGGCACTCACCCAACCCCCAGGTGAGCGAACCATCACTTCCTCGAACTTAATCGTTCGAACAGCTCAAAACCAGTGCATAAAAGTAAACTAGCAATTCAATAATAATAAAACAACTTTATTAAGTTAACCTGCAGAAATTTTCCCTTAGAATCTGAAAGTCGCAGTACCAAACAATTCTACCAATGTCTAGAGTGCGGGGATGCAACCCAAAAAATATAAGGAAATAGTCTAAGCCCGAAAAAAATGGGCTACAACCTTAATGAAATATTCAAGGCAGCTCGATCAAATAGACTCATCCTTGTAGTCTGGAAACACTAGTACTACAGATGAGGTCGCGTCTCAGCCGCTGGAAGATTGCATGTACTCACAAGAAGAAAAGCAAGTGCAGTATCAGTACACCACCACTGTGTACTGGTAGGATCATTAGCCAGTTCCAAATAAAATAGTGTATAATTCAGTACAGCAAATCAAGTATAAGTACGGAAAACATGCAACAAGTCAATAGGCTCCCCTAGACTACAAGTCTCTACCTAGCTTGTTTCCACATGAAATCCACTTTTTATAACTCTAAACAACAATCACAGAATTCAATAAATCATCCTTTTTGCCTTGCCCTGACCCACCCTGGGATCCCTTCTAAATAACACATAAGTGTTAAACAGACAACCCGGCCTAATCCAAGACCAACTCAACAAATATAACAGGATTCTCGGTCACTCAAGGACCACCAACGAATATCAGAGTTCAATAAAACAGCCTGGTCCACTCACGAAACCAATAACAGTCAATTCAATGTAACAATATCAATGCAATGATGCTGTAAAATAAACCCGTACCAGGCGTGGTACCTGAGCCAACTGTTAGTATTTCGTACTAGGCGTGGAACCCGAGCCAACCATTTGTTATACCCGTACCAGGCGTGATACCCATGCCAACCGTTAGTATACCTATACCAGGCATTGTACTCAAGCCAACCAAATGTCAACAATCCACAGTCAAATAATGAACAAACAACTTCTAAACCAACAATCATCACACCGTTCAATTCACAGACTGTAAAATAGGACCCTTAGACATTCTACACAATTCCTCTAAGCAATGCAATTCATACAAACACTTAGATAAGGGTACAAAATATACAACATTCACAGGAATCGTAAGCCATCACCTACCTCGAAATAATCTAAGATCTACTCAACCTGAGCTTTCCTGTGTTCCGGATTTCTTTCTCGTTCTTGGTCTAAAACAACATACTAGTACTTTGAATTAACAACAAGGCCTGCGCATTACCCGGATTACACCAAATCCTAAATCCCAGACCAACCACAATCATTCTACCTTTTTTCCCGAGCTTCCCGCCATTTATTTCCCTAGTTCTATCATTTTCACGGATAAAAATAGAGAATTTACCAATATGTGATCATAAAACCTTAGTTTTAATAATGCCCAAGAACTACCATCCCTAGGTTATTCCAACCTTTTCCCAAGTTCCCTCCTAGCAATTCTACCACGTAGAAAAAGTAGTACGAAGATTGGGGAGTAGAAACCTTACCTTAGGGAAGAAAAATAATGGAAAACGGAGGAAAATTACCTGGAAACGCCTTGCCTTTCTCCCAAAATGAAATTGTGAAAACTGAACGTTTTGGGGAATGTTTCTGCATTAAATCCCGTCATGCTCCTCTATAGCGGTCGGCTCTACTCTAGTGGTACCACCGTAGTGGAGTCGTCCACTATGGCAGAGGCTGACCGACGTTGACTTCCGTTGTAGCAGTAATTTCTCTGCTATAGCGGAGGTCGCTATGGCAGACACGGGACAAAAAGTCATAAAACCTTCAAAATTAGTCCATTTTACAACACACTTATTTTCCCGAAGTCCCGAAATAACCCCTTCACGTCAACCTCGATTCCGGGAGTACTACTTACCTGAATTCAATTTCAAAATTTCCCTCAGACTCCTCTATGTGTTAGCCATGAAGAAAATTAGCTCAACACAATACCTCCAACCCAATCCTTATCCGGATTGCCCTAGAACATACCTCGCCCCTAAACCGGTCGAGACTAGCCTAGCCCAGAATTTCAAACCCCCAAACCCAGAGTTTTCTAACTCTAAAACTTGGCATGATTGGACTACCCGTAACAACAGACCCGGTCATTACAAAAGATACCAATTTACCCATCGTTCATCTTTGAATGATCAAACCCAAATTTACAAAAATAAAGAAAAGAAAGTGTAGTACCTGAATCCTTAAACAAATGAGGGTACTTGTCCTGCGTGTCCATCTCGATTTCCCAAGTGGCTTCCTCAACCGAACGATGCTTCCACTGAACCTTTATCATATCAATCAAATTTGTCCTCAACCTCCTAACATCCCGAGCAAGAATCAAGACTGGTTCCTCTTCATAACGAAGATCCTTATCGAAACGAACTTAATCCCACTTGATGATGTAGTCCCTATGCCCATGGTATCGCTTAAGCATAGATACATGGAATACCGGATGGACGCATGACAAACTGGGCGGCAGTGCTAACTGTAAGCCACTGGCCGCACAATCTCAAGAACCTCAAACGGACCGATGAACCGAGGGCTAAGCTTTCCATTCTTACCAAACTACATAACTCCCTTCATTGGTGACACTTTCAACAATACCTGTTCACCAACCTGAAAATCCATATCCCGGACCTTTCGATCTGCATACTCCCTCTGCCTGCTTTGGGCAGCCATCAACTTGGCCTGAATGCCCCTTACCTTTTCCTGTGGTTCCTTTACAAATTCTACTCCCAACGACTTTACATCGCCTTCCTCAAACTACCCAATCGGTGATCTGCAGCTCCTCCCTTACAACGCCTCAAATGGTTCCATGTCAATACTGAAGTGATAGCTATTGTTATATGAGAACTCGCACAACCATAAAAACTGGTCCCAATGACTCCCGAAGTCCATCACACATGCTCTCAGCATGTGCTCTATTACCTGGACCGTCCTCTCCGACTGACCATCAGTCTGAGAATGGAAGGCGGTGCTAAAAGTGAGTTGTGTACCCAACTCTTCATATAGCTTGCCCCAAAATTTAGAGGTGAACTGTGTACCCTGTCTGAAATAATGGACAGTGGCACCCCATGCAATCTCACAATCTCCTTCACGTATATACGGGGATGTAACCCTAGAAACAAGAAATTTGAGTCTAAAATAATGGACTAGAAGTAAATTAGATGAAACCATGGTAGCCAGAATAAGTAGCTCACTCTTTGAATCTGGAAAACCCGAAATTACAACTGCGGTTACATAGCAGCCGCCGGAATGTATTTTATACTCACAAAAGGAAAGCAAGTGCAGTATCAGTACACAAAACAACAATGTACTGGTAGGATCATCGGCTAGCTCCAATAAATGAAATATTAATATTAAACTAAAGTTGAGTAAAGTAAGATAAAACAGGTATTAACAAGTCAACTACAATAACCCAGATTCTCAATCATCAATCTGACTTATCAGCTATATGAAACGTATCCAACAAATGCTCAATCAGTAACAACAATAAGCAATCCACCCCCTTTTGAGTAACCTGGACCACCCAAGGATCCCTAGGACAACCTCTACTATGTCTCAATGCAATTCCAATCTACACAAGAACAAACCCCACATTTAAGTACAACCACACGACCACTCATGGGCCAGTATGAAACAATCACATTTCAAGAAACAAACCCGATCCACTCATGGAACCATCAAACAAAATAATTGAAACATGTATAATCAATTCTGTTCCAGGCGTGGTACCCAAGCGAACCATTATAGAACCTGTACTAGGCATGGTACCCGAGCCAACCGATAAGTGTATTCGTACTAGGCATGGTACTCGAGCCAACTAGTAAAGAACCTGTACCATATATAGTACCCAAGTCAACCGAATGTCACAATAATCCAACAATCAGTAATAAAGAACACAACCACACTTGTAAACCAACAAGCAATAAAGACAAGTTCATTTCACATAATTGATAATCGGATATCATAAACATTCATCATTTAATTTTCCTAAGCCATGTAATATGCAGACAATACTAAGTAACTGTTACAATGCACACATATCGTAAATGAGAAACAAACAACCATCACCTACCTTAATTTAGACGAAAAGCTCTACTGGATTGGAGCCTTCCCATTTCCTGAAGCTTTCGCTTGCCCTTGGTCTAAAACAAATTCACAATATACTATGATCAGTCAATGTGGCCTAATAATCCCCGAATTATATCCACATCATAATCCCCAGACCAATCTATAATCAATCCACCATCCTAGGGATTTTACAATATTTATTCGCCTAGAACTACCATGTTTATGATTACACTTAGCAAATCATGGTAGATTAATCATGAAACAACAATTATAAACAAGACCCAAGAATTTTATTCCCTAGAATCCCCATTACACCAGATTCTACCTTCTTAGGTCAAATTACACCTTCCCCCAAGCCCATAACAGTCAATTTTAAGGTATGGGAATTGAAGTACTAAAGTAGGGGAGTAAAATTCTTACCTTTATGATGACTTTTGGTGGAATATCAAGTTAGAGTCGCCCAAATTTCCTCTGCCCTTCCCTAAAATATTCTTGAATAATTCTGAACATTTTTGGAGAAGTTTTTGCATTAACTATGACTTATTCTGCTATAGTAGTCCCCACTCTACTATAGCGGCACTGCTATAGCAGTACCCGCCCCCTATGGCGGTGTAGACCGCCTTGACTTTTTCTATAGCAGAAATTTCTCCGCTATAGCGTCCGTCGTTGTAATGTAGTGTCAACCGCTAGTAAAACCTTGGGAAATCTCCTAAAATGGCCCATTTTATAACACACTTCAAATCCTAACATTCTGAACCAACCCTTTCACGTCAACTTTGATATCGGGAGTTTTACTCACCTGAATTCATTTTTGAAAAGTCCCATAGACTCCTTATCATCTTAGCTAATGAAAAAACTAGCTCAACCTTATATATTTTACCCAATCCTTTTCCAGATTTCCCTAGACCATACCTTGCTCAAAATTCATCTAAGACTAGCCTAGCCCAAAATTTTCAACTCCCAAACTCGAAAGTTTTCTAACCCATTTAGTTGCACAAAAAGTTTATCCATAGTGATGGAATAGGTCATTACTCTATAGCGGTCTGATCCTGCTATGGCGACATTGCTATAGCGAAATCTGCCCGCTATGGCGGGATTGACCATCTTTGACTGGTGCTATACCAAGAATTTCTCCACTATTATGGCAGCTCCATAGCAGCCTACCACCCGTTATAGCGAGTGTGGCAAGGCATAAACTCAGAATTTCTCCCAGTTTTTCTTTTTCACAATGCACTCTCAAAACATGACATTCTGGACTAACCCCTTTTCGTAAAGTTTGATATTAGGAGTTCTACCTACGCAAATTCACTACCAAAAAGTCCTACGGATTCCTTATCATCATAGCAAACATAAAGTGAAGCTACACTTTATTACATTTATCTAATCCTTTCTCGGATTTCCCTAGACCATACCCCACTCATATTTTGTCCAAGACTAGCCTATTTTAAAAATTTTAACTTTCAATTTTGAAAAAATTCTAACCCAGAGTTTTGCATGATTGGCTCGCCCATAACAATGGAGAGGGTCATTACAACAGATACCAATTTATCCATCATTCGTGTAACGACCCTCCAAGTTATTTTGGGAATTCTTACTTATTTTTCCCGTTTCAACCCTTCTCGTATTCTTTCTATGTGATTAATAACTTTCAAGCATAGATAATACGGACCTCGAGGTGTTCGGGAGCGACTTAAGTCATTATTTGGACTTGAGTTTTAAGAAAATTAAGTTTGATCACGGTCAATCATTAGTCAAAACGACCTCAAATTGGTGTTTTAATATTTCCAATAGGTTTGTAGCGTGTGTTTTAGTCAATTTACATATTTATTTTGTTTCTATAGGGTCCCAAATAAATTCTGAAAGTCTATTTGATGTTTTGATTATTTTAGATAATTAATTTAGTTGGTGGTTAATGGGTCAGTCCCATGATTTCGTTATTATCCCACATTATGTAACCAAAATGCAAAACACATAAAACTAAACTACAGTTAATAGGCTTAACCCCTGGATCATAAGAAAAGAGGATAGAATTTTCAACAGAGGGCTAAGTTGTTGTGTCGTTGAGACTCCGGGTGAGAATTCCAACTTCTCGATCATTTATTGCTAGCAACTATTGTTAGTATTTAAATTCATATGTACACTTAGGGGAATAAGTAATCATAGATCAATGATGGATAATATTGAGTTTGTTTTGAAAAAGGAAGCATGTTATGGCTTTTGGCTGTAATGATATAGCATTGAGGAGAGTGTAATCAGATAGAGATTTGTGAGATTAATATGGTTTGAGAAATTGGGTTAAAGTCATTTCCCTTGGCAGCAATTATTTCTATATATAGTGTTGGTGGTTAATTGTATATTAATGGTTCAATTTTGGTTAAGTGTAGGCAAGCATGATGTGGCTAATTATTGGCTGGTGATGATGTAATGAGTGAAAGGTAGTAATGATAGAAATAAGTGGAAGGTTATGGTGTTGTTGTTATACCCCATTTTAATCGAGGTCGAAACGGTGTACAACGCATTGAAAACTTCTAAATTAATTAAAGGAAGTCGCCACCTAATTAGTCTTACGGTGAATTAGGACACCTATAATTAACTATGTGATTAAAGCAAACAAAAGACTTCATTTTAAAGGTCTACTAAACTTAAAATTCTAAGTAAGGATTCTAACTATTCTAAAGAGAAGGTATTAAGCATTCTTTAAAATCCGCAAAATACGGTTAACCGGCCAAACTTAGGTTAATCTAATTAAAATTAACAAATTAAAATAATCAAATTTTAAACTCAAATAAAGCTTGAAAGATGTTGACACTTCAAAGTTTTTCAAAAATTATATATCTACTTAATTCTTATGAGGAAAAAAGCTTAGTCATTTTAACCAAATTTTTGCCACAACTAATTAACTAACTTGACATAGTTTTAAAATAAATAAATAACAAGTAAATTATCTATAATACTTCCCATTTTTTTGAGAAAATATACATATAACACCTTAAATGTGATAAGAAGAAATAACTTGCAAAAATCCTTAAAAATATATATATAAGAAAATCAAGTAAATGATTTTAATAGTAACGAAGGCAAAAGCATGTAGAAAATAATTTTTTATTTATAGTAAAAAAATGTTGGATAAAAATAATAACTAAAGGTTATGTATCAATTAAGTTGACCAAAAATATTTAAGGGATATGCAACTTAACTAATATAATTAAAAAAATAAATGAATTACTAAGGAAAACTTCCTTTGGGTTAAAATTATAGGTCTATGCTTGATTTAAAAATAGAGACTTTGAAAGAGATTTTAAAATCTTATTATTAATAAAAATATTTCTTAAAAAACAAATAAAAGAGAATTTCAACGACGTAAAACATTAATTCCGCCTTTCATGAAGATGCATTTTGATCCTTCCAAAAGTCATTTTTTTGCCTTTTAAGAATCTGCACTTTAATGCTAAAGAGCTGCGTTTTTATACTTAACTAAAAAGAAGAGATTTTAGGAAGCAAAATAGTTTATCATAATAAAAGGGATTCTCTTATTATTTATTTTGCAAAGTTAACAGTGAGGGAAATAAAAATTGTAACCAAATTTTAGCAAAATAGCAAATCAAAAAGCTTTTTCCCAAAATCACATTGTAGACTAGAACACTTTACATTATTTTTTAAGAAGAATTCACAAAAGATTGATACATTTAAAATGGTTGATTTAAAAGGAAGCGTGACAAATTAAAACGTGAGGTGAAAATATATAGAAAAGTTGGTGACTTTAAATCTAGCTTTACTTTTAAACATTGTAGAAAAGATGTGAGCTATATTTTATCTCCTTAAAAGTACGATCTTAGTAATGTTAAAATGATACTTTGGCTCTAAATATCACTTCATCACAAATCAAAAGCAAATCATAACCTCTTTTGGGTAAAACTACCAGCAAAAGGTAAAGGACATGACTTTTAAAAGTTATAGAGGGAATTTCTTATCAAGTTAGCAAATTTGCCTTTTATTAACGCTAGTTCTATTTTAGCTTAGAAGAGTCCTTTTAGGGAACAAAGCAGTTTAACACTCTTTTTATTTGTCTTGCAAAGCTAACAAACGAGGAAAAGAAAAGTTATAAGTAGACTCGATTCTAGTACTTCAAAACTTTATAGACACGCATTTATATAAGGAGAAGAGCTAACTACGAGCTTCCATTATTATATATAACAAACTACCCTTTCTAAGGTTCAAGTGTTCTAGGCCTAATTCTTTATCGATGAAACCGAAATAAAAATAAAACAAGAGTTAGAACAATTAAATAAGCACAATAAAATTCATAATAGAATCAATAACAAGTAAAATAAGGAGAAAACGAAAGAAGCATCTCCCCGTTCTCTCTTTGCTTTTGTTCGAATGAAAAGACGGAGAAAGAGGGACTGATGAGGGGTGTAATGTTTCAAATTCCCATTCGGATATGTAGCGGAAAGACCAGAGATATGCTTGAGAGCAAGATGCAAGTTCATTCAATCTACGATAACGTGGAGTCTCATTTGAGACTCCTCGTAACTCCGGCAAGTCATGCAAAAGAAAAGATCGAAAAGAGAAAAATTAGAAAAGAGTCATAGCTTTATAACAAACAATAGAAGTGAACACACACAACCAAAACCAATACGAATGCAACTTGTAAAATTGTAGCTAGGCGGATACTTTCACATACATGCTTACTGGAAATACAAGAAAAACTTTATATCATGCTCTACAAGAAAACAAACTCTTAAGCAAGAAAAATTTACTCTAATATTCCAAACCAGAAAAGCTCTACATTTTCGTTTTTTAGAGAAGTAATCAGATAACATATGAACTAAACTAAGATGGTACACCTTCTCGAATAATTGACCCTAGTTCATGACATCTAGGCAAAACTTTTGAGAAATTTTTATTGACTAATACTTAAAATAAAGCGTTAGTTTCTCATAGTATATATTGAGATAAGCAAAGGGCATCGAAACTTTTATTTCTTTAACGACTCCAAGAACCGTTAATACATGGCTGCTTATTATAACGCAGTGATTCCTATAGACATGATACCTAAACGATGAGAATCTGAAAATTAGTTACTACAAAATTAGAAAGGAAGCTTATATAACTTTGGTAAAATCAATATTATCCGGGTAAGTTTTATTACGAACTTGAAAGAAAATATGATCAAGCTTACATATGACTATTCTCTATATCCATTTACATGCTTATTTTCTTGTGAAAAACTGAAGATAAAACAGACCACAGAAAGCATTACATATAAATTAAACAAGAACACTTATACATACATTTCTTGGGATAAAAATAAAAGGGCAGGAGGGGACGGATGCTGACCTTGTGTGGAGCAGCGGACTAAGGCGTTCTTGACCATGGATCTACACTCGAAACTTAACTAAAACGAACTTGATAAATGCGCTGAGAAAATCCGAACAAACAGAAGAGATGAAGATATTAGATATTTGAAAAAGAGAAGCTTTTGCTTGTGTATTCTTCGTTGTCAACTGATCCAAAAGCTTGCCTTTGATTGAAGACCAAAGGCTGGTATTTATAGAGAAAAATTTAGGGTTTACGAGGGGATTTTTGGGCGGGATTTTGAGTTAGAGAAAATTGAAATTGGGGTTCAAATCCGAACGTTGCAGCGCTCACGTGAATGATTCAAGATTTCCCCAAAACGTCGATATCTTTCCGATCTTTGAAGATTTGGTGCGTCGCGGAGTATGAGACGAGAAAGGGGGTGATAGGGACGCATTTGGAGCTTCCAACGCTTGCACAAAAATGGAGCAAACGAGCTCTATCCATAGTGAAAGAGGGCTGCAATTTCGCCCAGAATGGAGAGAGAGAGAGAGAGCGGTGGATTTTGAGAGGAGAGAAATGGATACACCTAATCTGATTTTAGGGTTTGAGGGTATTTAGGGTATTTCAGGTAGCTTAAGTGGGGGTAAATTAGGTAGTTCAAGCAAATGGGGTGAGTTGAATTGTGGGATGAGTTTGACCAACCAATAAGAGAGCGACATATGGCGGAGGAGAGTCTAGGCGTGTGGAAAGTGTGGAGAGAGTGTGCAGGGAGTGTGTTTGTGTCCGTTGGACGCTTATGTGGCCTTAGGTGGCGTCCACGCGACGCTTACATGGAAAAGAATGGGTTGCAGACTGGGCTTAATTGTTGGGCTAAAATGATGAATTTATGGATCAAAGTTTATAAAAATAGGCTGAGTAAAAATACATTCTTCCTTGTATTTCGGTGGGCTTCCAAATTAAGATTAAAATCATTCTTAAAAAAGATATTTATATTAATGTATACTTAAGTAAATAAATTATTTAATATCGAAAGATAATTAGTAATACTTAAATAAAAATTAACATCATAAGAATTACGTAATAATATTTATAAAAATAGAGTTCAATAAATACTTCATTTAATCGAAGAAAACACGTAAAATGCCTTTTGTGAAAAATAGTAAATGATTAAAAAAAATGCCAATAATAATAATAATAATAATAATGATAAGTTGAAATAATAATGAAAAATAATGGTAAAACTGATGTATTTAATTTATTAATAATTTAGAAGCTCAACGAGATAAATTGGAAGAAAGGAGGGTCAAAATTGGGTGTCAACAACTTGTCCCTCTTTGACCGGAGACGATGTAAGAGTTTTTGGGCAAAGAAGTTGACGTAGTAGACAATTTTGTCCCGACCAACAAATACGATCCTGAAAGGGTTTAAGAAGATATATGCGCCAGATAGGTAATGAGGTAGAGGGTTTTGAAAAGATCAAGAGATCGATATGAAATATTTTGAAGATTATGGCCGAACTTTGGTTTTTAAGTTGCCTACATATCTCGGGTTGCACGAGAATCAGGCCAAATGTAGTTCGGAGGTTATGATGAGATAAGGTGGAGTGAGTTTAGAACACTATAACTAATAAAGTGTCCCTGTATCAATGAATGATGAAAATGATGGTGGAGGCGGCTGAGCAAAAGATTAAGCCTGAATAAGTAAAGATGTAATTTTGAAAATGAAGTGAAGTAAGGAATAAAGCAAAGCATAACCAAAGATTGATATATTTTTCTAAAAATTATCCCAGTATCGAGTTACGATGAGACTGGATTGCAAGATTTGTAAAGAGAACGAAGAAAAAGGGCTGAAAAAGTTATAAAAGCGGTGAGGAATGAATATAGGAGAGCTTGATGCAAAATTTTCTACATGCTCCGAGCTATGGGATGTAGGTTGAATAGAGTTCGAGTGTAGATCCTTGACCTTTGTTGGGAGTCCGATCGACATTCCCAACAAATTGCCCCAGTTCACTGCTTAGATGAAGTTCCACGTTGTGCTATGTCTCTTGTTGCTGCATGTGGGTTGTACTTTCTGCAAAGTCTTAATAAAATTGTTAGCAAATAAAGCGTGAAATATAATAAATATCTTACGACAAAGATCAGAAGAAAGATGCATCCATTCTGAACTGGTGCTAAGTCAAATGTGCATTATTTCTTTTAACATTAAATAATTGCTTTAGATTATGCGCCCGCAAAATCTAAGTAATAACGTTAGCAAAGCAAACACATATACAAAGCGTGATTTCCAAGAAATTTAAAAGATAGCATGCGGTGCTTAATAAGTAAATAAATAAAAATAATGCATTGCGAGATGTGCAATAATAAGCGGGCGAGCATAAATATTTAATTGAAAGAGGAGAAGCCTAAAATGTCCTATTTAAGGGTGAACAAACCCAGCATATCCTATTTTGGGGTGGACGAACCCAATGTGTCCTATTTTAGGGTGAACGAACCCAATATATTCTATTTTAGGGTGAACGAACCCAATGTGTTCTATTTTAGGGTGAACGAACCCAATGTGTCCTATTTGAGGGTGGACGAACCCAATATATCCTATTTTAGGGTGGACGAACCCAATGTGTCCTGTTTTAGGGTGGACGAACCCAATGTGTCCTATTTGAGGGTGGACGAACTCAATCTGTCCTATTTGAGGGTGGACGAACCCAATGAATCCTATTTGAGGGTGGACGAACCCAATGTGTCTTATTTTAGGGTGGACGAACCCAATGTGTCCTGTTTTAGGGTGGACGAACCCAATGTGTCCTGTTTTAGGGTGGACGAACCCAATGTCCTATTTGAGGTTGGACGAACCCAATATATGATGCAAACTTACAAAGATAAATATTGATGCGATGCATAAAGCTTGATGCGATGCTTGATTTGTGGTAGCTAATATTCATGTTGCAATGTAGAAAGCTTGGTGCGGTGCCTTTATAATAATGGACATCATGATGCGGTGCAGTGAGCTTGGTGTGGCGCTCTTAAAATAATAAATATGCAAGGTGCGGTGCAGCAAATTTGGTGTGGTGCCTTCATAGTTGCGAACATTCATAATACAATATGGAGAGATTGGTATGATGCCTTTGCAGTAGCAACATCCAATGAGTGCTCCAGGAAAAAAAAATTAATCAAATGCCTTTATAGTAATATGTTGAAATGCATAGTGCTTGGTGCGATGCCTTTGCAGTAGCCATTATTTAAAGTACGATGCCTTGATGAAAATTTACTGCAAATCAAAATTCTGCACTCAAAGAAAATTTATAAAATACAACATTCAATTTGCGTCATCCTTTGTGTGCGTTATCATTCCAAAATTAGCCTCTGCATTACTCAAAGAAAACTTGTTAGTATAAGATAAAATGGTTGCATTGCATTGAACTTTAAAGCTTTGACTTTGAATCTGCTCTCTCGTTGCTATGGCACTGCAGCAATTTGATGAGCGAATATGATTTCTAATCTTGACTTCTGCTTTGTTGAATAAACATAGGACATTTGCAAGGCTGTCCCAGTTTTGGCTAATGAAAAAATGGATTTTTTATTATAATGAGACCGAACTCAGAATGAGCGCCTACGTATCCCGCTACTAACAGGAATCAGGTCAAATATAGTTCATACAAAAGTTTAGGAAAGGATTGCAAAATAGTAGCTACTCATAAAGGAGGGAAAATGGAGAATGATATTCCCAAGCTTACAAAATGATGCCCTTGTCAATCCTCTTGACTTGCTGCACGTTTTCTCTTTAAATGCCTTGGTGCCAATTTTGATGGATCACCCTTAACAAAGATTGTGCTACCACTTGCGATATTGTCATTGTTGGTTGGAGGCTCTTGGTGCAGCTTTATCTTGCCACTCTCAATCATGCTTTCAATCTTGAATCTCAGTGCCGAACAATTCTCAATATCATGTCCCTGAATATTTGAATGATAAGCACAATTTTTGGATGAATCAAAATTTGGAGATGGATACTTAGGCATGAATCCCTTTTTTGATTGCAGAAGTCCATTTGATTTCAATCTCTCAAAGATATTTGCCAACGACTCATCTAGAGGAGTGAAGAAGAAAGATTTCATCTTCCTTTGTTGTTGTGAGCTAGACTGTCCTTGGTGAAATTTTAGTTGGCGACCATTTTGAAATTTTTGTTGGCAAGAAAGCTTTGGTTGAAAGGTTTGGTGAACAACTGATGTTGCTGGGTTGTCTACAATTTGCCCTTCTTGAATTCCACTTTCCAACTCTTTGCCAACACGAATCAAATTAGAAAAGTTGCGTGCACAAGTCCCAAGCAGTTTATTATAATATAGACCATCTTGAATTTGAATGAAGGCTGAGATCAATTCCTCTTCAGGCAATGGAGGATGCATTTTAGAAGCTTCTAACCTCCATCGTATGGCATATTCTTGAAAAGATTCATGCTGTATTTTCTTTACTTTGAGAAAATCAGCTATATGAAGATCATTCTCGCAGTTGAACTCGTATTGCTTTACAAAGTCACGAGCCATATCTTCCCATGTATACCACTTGCTAAAGTCTTGCTTAGTGTACCAGGAGAGTGCCAATCCTGATAAACTTTGAATGAATAGCCTCATTCATATGGCTTCGTCATTGCCAATTCTGATTAACCTGCTGCAGTAATCTTTCAAATGAGCGACAGGATCTCCCTTCCCGCTGAAAGTGTTAAACTTTGGTAGCTTGTACCCTGGTGGAAGCTCAACATTTGGGTGCACACACAAATCTTCATACTTTAAACTCTGGTAATTTCTTGAATGCAACTCTTCATCAAATGCTTTTCTCAAATTGTGAAGTTCTCTTTCCAAATTTTCATGGCAAGGTGACTGAATCTCCTTTTCACATCTAGCATATTGACAAAATGCTAGTTGATCGTGCTTATTTTTCTTAGAAGGAAGAACAATTGTGGAAGGATGAGTATTTGACATCGTGATAAATTGAAAACTTTTGGCTTTAGCGTATACTGATGACATTTGCGGAGAAATTGTATAGGAAGGAGTTGGTCAAGGCGATATAGTTAAACAAATATTTTTGGTTGGGCTGGAAGTTGGGGTAGGGAGAAGGCTGAAGGTATTTGGTAGATTAACCAACACATTTCTTCGAACCATAATTTTTTCATTATCCTCATTTTGTGCCTGCACCAATTTCATACCATTGTTGAATGCTTCAAATCGGTGTGCCATTATAGTTTGTACTTGATGCAGATTCACAGTCAAAACAATGTTCAATGCTAGGCAACCTCTAAAGAAAAGATAAAGCTGCTTAAAAATAAAAATATTAACGCATGAAAATAGGAAGTAAATACATAAAGTATTTGATAACATAGATAAGTTTGTGATTTGCTTAAGTAGAAGCTCTAAGATAAAAGAGATAACTTAAATCGCAGAATGAGTGAATGAAAATCACTTTTTTGGCTCTAACGCTCGAAATTTTTTTTAAAAAAAAATAAATTAATTTAGAATAGAACACGCAATTCGAAGAAGGCTGACTTATGCCGAACAACAAAGATTTTCTGACTTGATCCTCATCCCTTGCGAACTCTGGAAAATTCCAAAATTTATCTCAGTCTAAAGATAGTTTTGATGATGACGCCATGGTTGTACGCTAAAAAATTTGGCAAAATATCAATCTTCTCTGAGGAAATTAAAATTTTACAATAAAGAGACCGAGCCTTATATAGGCTGCCTACGTATCCTGTGTCCGACAGGAAATCAGGTCAAACGTAGTTCCAATTACACGTAAAAGAAAAAAAACTACCCGAATATGACCGAGTCCCTATGTGGGCTGCCTACATATCCACCACGGAAATCAGGTCATGTGTAGTTCTGCTTACATAAAAAGAGATTATAATAACAAAACATACAAAAGATGGATCGTTTAAGCTCGCAAAAGTACATAATTGATCCCAAAATGTGCAACCCAAAAACTAACTATCCTATTACATGCTTCCTAAAAGCCACATATATTTTATATTTAAGAACAAAAAGTCTCATCGTACACTAATAGTCCTCTTCGATGAAACCATTGTTGCTGTTCCATCCGGCTATATCATGAGTGCTTGCGAAAATTGTATGAGAAGGTAAATTTGATGCAATAAACCTTGGTCCAATGGTCGCCTTATTGTGGGAAGGAACTTGACTGTCAAATTGTGGATGAATTGCTTGATTGTGACTCGGTGCAATAACCCTTGGTCCAACAATTTCTTTTCCTTTTGGACCCTTAAGAGATTTTGTGAATTTCCTTTTAGTTGACCAAACTCCCCTAGATACATTATTAGGAGACCAATATTGTTCAACAAAATCCTTAACCAGATCGCTCCAAAAAGACCATTTCCATGTATCTTGCTTTGCATACCATATCAAAGCTGACCTTGTAAGCGTTCTAACGAAAAGCCTCATCTTGAGTTCATTGTTTCGCCCAATACTTGTCAACCAATCAAGATATGCTTTCAAGTGATTTAAGGGATTGCCTACCCCATCATACATTGGAATGAGATTATGGGGGTTCTCAAAATTTGTCTTAAACTGTGAAGCAAGCTCATTTGTGAAAGAAACTTGATTAGTCTCAACATTAAAATGTCTTTCACCATTTTCTCTATTCTTGCTTGTCTCCGCCAAGTTGTTGAATGTCTTATTTGGCAAGGCTGGGTGCATATTAGAGAGAAGTTGAGCATTAGAATCAAAGGTGGGAGGTGTGACAGTATGAATGGGTGGGTATCCCTCTGAGTCTTCGGTGAATGAATTCTTAAGGTCGACTAACACTTCTTTCATGCTGCCAATTTCTTGTTCCATTTGTGACACTTTTGTCTCAAACTTAGCAATTTTATCTGGGTATGATTCTGGTTCTCCACATTCAAATTCATCTTCAACTAGGTCAATCACAGTAATTTGATCGACCATGTCGTCCTTGAATCTTTGATGTTCAACTTAAGTCAACCTTTGGAAGGAAAATGGAACACTTGATAAGCGCAGAATAGACATGCAAAAGGCTAAGGGTAGATTATTTAAACATATGATGCTTGAGAAAAAATCAAAGGATTGAGTCTTATAAAGAATATATTAAAGACGAATTTGATGACGAGCGTGAGATTAAAATAATTGAAAAGGAAACTAGACGCACGAGGATTGAACTTGAAAAATTGAACGATTGCAAATGATTCTAAGTTGTCGGGTTGAAAAATTATCGAGGATGAGAATAATGACGATCAATTGAAGACCTATGAGATGCCTCGACTTGCATGCCAAAACTTAGAAATAAAAGGTGCGAAAAAATTAATTTTAATAGCTCAAAAATAGGAACGACACAAGCATTTTGAATGAATGATAAACTCTAAAGAAGTATCAATTTTGGATAGTCGTTCTTGAACAAGTTAGATGGAGAAGATCGAGCAAATGTCGACGAGTGCTATTTGATAGATTGCGCAAATAAATTTGGACATCTACCAATTTAAGAAGCCACAAATGGATAGAGATTAATGAAAGATTGGAAGAATTTGAGAGCATAAGTAGAAGTTTCATGACGTAGATCGGGCGCTAAATAGATTCTACGAAGCATGAAACTAACGGGATAAATATTCTGTCATTAGAAACAGAAGATTAAACCCGTAAAAGAGAGACTTGAAAAAGCTTGAGAAAGTAAAAATCTAGAAACTTTGAATTTTGATACGAGTCTTATAGACGAGCGGAATGAGGGAGTAGGAATTTTGAAATAACTAAGGCAAATTTGATTTAAAGAAGATTATACCCTAAACGGGAGGAGAATTGAATTTAGAACTCTAAAAGCTTGAGCGAGCCTAGGATAATGATTCTAAACGGTTCTCTAAAATCTTTAAAGTGCGCTAAGCGCGGAAAGATTATAATCAATAATAATAATACTAATAATAATAATAATAATAATAATAATAATAATAATAATAATAATAATAATAATAATAACAATAATAACAACAACAATAATAACAACAATAATTGTGAACATGTAAAAATATAATAGGCAATTAAATAAAGAGATAAACAGATGCAAGTCACTCTTCTTTAAATAAAGAAAAACAAAGATAATGTTAGTAAATATCAAGTGAAATCATATAGCAAATAAATTCATATACGGCACGTAGCAAGTAAGCGAGCAAACAATTCGTATAATAATAACACGTCCTAATATACAGGTGCCTCTTTTATGCCAGAGGTAGGCCTAACGCGTATTTAAAGAATAAATGTGTCATAATATGTCATTCCTTTGCTCTTTTAATTAATTAAGCAAATCTTATCCTCAAAAATAAAATAATATTAAAAAATAGTTTTAATTTTTATAATATGTCAAAAATACAATAATTAATTTAGAGTAAATGGTCCATATTTAGGTACAATTATTTTTCAAATAATGCACATATAAATGATAAGCGTCACTCGGGGTTGTGAACCCACTCGGACATTTGGGCGAGGTTGACTAATGAACTTAATATACGAAGTGAAGTATATTCAGCCTCCTAAGTTTTCATGATGCATGTACCTAAAATAGGTGTTGGCTTAGCTCTATCTTAGGTGGACTAAGAGTTGGGTAGACTCGGACTTGAGATTTTTCTATGTGAGAAGGTACGTGGTCACACGGTAGTAAAACTATCCGCTCACCCCACGCATGCACCGACTCTCTAAATATAAGGTATTTGAAAGAATTTCGGAGAAGTGAAAGGACACAACTCGCGTGTACAATGTGTGTGAAAGTGTCAAGTTTCCAAAAGTGGAGGAAATATGAACGGAATGACAGTTTAAATAAAGCGGTAACACGTAAGGCAATTTAGATAAAATAATAACAAATAAATAATTTATATCACATAAAATAAATAAAACTTCAAGCAATTAAAGTAAAACAAACAAATATAAAGTGCTTTAATTATTAACCTAAGTTTATTATGGTTTAGAACCTAAAATCTCCAGTGAAGTCGCCAAGCTGTTATACCCCATTTTAACCGAGGTCGAAACGGTGTACAACGCATTGAAAACTTCTAAATTAATTAAAGGAAGTCGCCACCTAATTAGTCTTACGGTGAATTAGGACACCTATAATTAACTATGTGATTAAAGCAAACAAAAGACTTCATTTTAAAGGTCTACTAAACTTAAAATTCTAAGTAAGGATTCTAACTATTCTAAAGAGAAGGTATTAAGCATTCTTTAAAATCCGCAAAATACGGTTAACCGGCCAAACTTAGGTTAATCTAATTAAAATTAACAAATTAAAATAATCAAATTTTAAACTCAAATAAAGCTTGAAAGATGTTGACACTTCAAAGTTTTTCAAAAATTATATATCTACTTAATTCTTATGAGGAAAAAGGCTTAGTCATTTTAACCAAATTTTTGCCACAACTAATTAACTAACTTGACATTGTTTTAAAATAAATAAATAACAAGTAAATTATCTATAATACTTCCCATTTTTTTGAGAAAATATACATATAACACCTTAAATGTGATAAGAAGAAATAACTTGCAAAAATCCTTAAAAATATATATATAAGAAAATCAAGTAAATGATTTTAATAGTAACGAAGGCAAAAGCATGTAGAAAATAATTTTTTATTTATAGTAAAAAAAATGTTGGATAAAAATAATAACTAAAGGTTATGTATCAATTAAGTTGACCAAAAATATTTAAGAGATATGCAACTTAACTAATATAATTAAAAAAATAAATGAATTACTAAGGAAAACTTCCTTTGGGTTAAAATTATAGGCCTATGCTTGATTTAAAAATAGAGACTTTGAAAGAGATTTTAAAATCTTATTATTAATAAAAATATTTCTTAAAAAACAAATAAAAGAGAATTTCAACGACGTAAAACATTAATCCCGCCTTTCATGAAGATGCATTTTGATCCTTCCAAAAGTCATTTTTTTGCCTTTTAAGAATCTGCACTTTAATGCTAAAGAGCTGCGTTTTTATACTTAACTAAAAAGAAGAGATTTTTAGGAAGCAAAATAGTTTATCATAATAAAAGGGATTCTCTTATTATTTATTTTGCAAAGTTAACAGTGAGGGAAATAAAAATTGTAACCATATTTTAGCAAAATAGCAAATCAAAAAGCTTTTTCCCAAAATCACATTGTAGACTAGAACACTTTACATTATTTTTTAAGAAGAATTCACAAAAGATTGATACATTTAAAATGGTTGATTTAAAAGGAAGCCTGACAAATTAAAACGTGAGGTGAAAATATATAGAAAAGTTGGTGACTTTAAATCTAGCTTTACTTTTAAACATTGTAGAAAAGATGTGAGCTATATTTTATCTCCTTAAAAGTACGATCTTAGTAATGTTAAAATGATACTTTGGCTCTAAATATCACTTCATCACAAATCAAAAGCAAATCATAACCTCTTTTGGGTAAAACTACCAGCAAAAAGTAAAGGACATGACTTTTAAAAGTTATAGAGGGAATTTCTTATCAAGTTAGCAAATTTGCCTTTTATTAACGCTAGTTCTATTTTAGCTTAGAAGAGTCCTTTTAGGGAACAAAGCAGTTTAACACTCTTTTTATTTGTCTTGCAAAGCTAACAAACGAGGAAAAGAAAAGTTATAAGTAGACTCGATTCTAGTACTTCAAAAGTTTATAGACACGCATATATATAAGGAGAAGAGCTAACTACGAGCTTCCATTATTATATATAACAAACTACCCTTTCTAAGGTTCAAGTGTTCTAGGCCTAATTCTTTATCGATGAAACCGAAATAAAAATAAAACAAGAGTTAGAACAATTAAATAAGCACAATAAAATTCATAATAGAATCAATAACAAGTAAAATAAGGAGAAAACGAAAGAAGCATCTCCCCGTTCTCTCTTTGCTTTTGTTCGAATGAAAAGACGGAGAAAGAGGGACTGATGAGGGGTGTAATGTTTCAAATTCCCATTCGGATATGTAGTGGAAAGACCAGAGATATGCTTGAGAGCAAGATGCAAGTTCATTCAATCTACGATAACGTGGAGTCTCATTTGAGACTCCTCGTAACTCCGGCAAGTCATGCAAAAGAAAAGATCGAAAAGAGAAAAATTAGAAAAGAGTCATAGCTTTATAACAAACAATAGAAGTGAACACACACAACCAAAACCAATATGAATGCAACTTGTAAAATTGTAGCTAGGCGGATACTTTCACATACATGCTTACTGGAAATACAAGAAAAACTTTATATCATGCTCTACAAGAAAACAAACTCTTAAGTAAGAAAAATTTACTCTAATATTCCAAACCAGAAAAGCTCTACATTTTCGTTTTTTAGAGAAGTAATCAGATAACATATGAACTAAACTAAGACGGTACACCTTCTCGAATAATTGACCCTAGTTCATGACATCTAGGCAAAACTTTTGAGAAATTTTTTTTGACTAATACTTAAAATAAAGCGTTAGTTTCTCATAGTATATATTGAGATAAGCAAAGGGGATCGAAACTTTTATTTCTTTAACGACTCCAAGAACCGTTAATACATGGCTACTTATTATAACGCAGTGATTCCTATAGACATGATACCTAAACGATGAGAATCTGAAAATTAGTTACTACAAAATTAGAGAGGAAGCTTATATAACTTTGGTAAAATCAATATTATCCGGGTAAGTTTTATTACGAACTTGAAAGAAAATATGATCAAGCTTACATATGACTATTCTCTATATCCATTTACATGCTTATTTTTTTGTGAAAAACTGAAGATAAAACAGACCACAGAAAGCATTACATATAAATTAAACAAGAACACTTATACATACATTTCTTGGGATAAAAATAAAAGGGCAGGAGGGGACGGATGCTGACCTTGTGTGGAGCAGCGGACTAAGGCGTTCTTGACCACGGATCTACACTCGAAACTTAACTAAAACGAACTTGATAAATGCGCCGAGAAAATCCGAACAAACAAAAGAGATGAAGAGATTAGATATTTGAAAAAGAGAAGCTTTTGCTTGTGTATTCTTCGTTGTCAACTGATCCAAAAGCTTGCCTTTGATTGAAGACCAAAGGCTGGTATTTATAGAGAAAAATTTAGGGTTTACGAGGGGATTTTTGGGCGGGATTTTGAGTTAGAGAAAATTGAAATTGGGGTTCAAATCCGAACGCTGCAGTGCTCACGTGAATGATTCAAGATTTTCCCCAAAACGTCGATATCTTTCCGATCTTTGAAGATTTGGTGCGTCGCGGAGTATGAGACGAGAAAGGGGGTGATAGGGACGCATTTGGAGCTTCCAACGCTTGCACAAAAATGGAGCAAACGAGCTCTGTCCATAGTGAAAGAGGGCTGCAATTTTGCCCAGAATTGAGAGAGAGAGAGCGGCGGATTTTGAGAGGAGAGAAATGGATACACCTAATCTGATTTTAGGGTTTGAGGGTATTTAGGGTATTTCAGGTAGCTTAAGTGGGGGTAAATTAGGTAGTTCAAGCAAATGGGGTGAGTTGGATCTTGGGATGAGTTTGACCAACCAATAAGAGAGCGACATATGGCGGAGGAGAGGCTAGGCATGTGGAAAGTGTGGAGAGAGTGTGCAGGGAGTGTGTTTGTGTCCGTTGGACGCTTACGTGGCCTTAGGTGGCATCCACGCGACGCTTACATGGAAAAGATGAGTGGAAAAGGATGGGTTGCAGACTGGGCTTAATTGTTGGGCTAAAATGATGAATTTATGGATCAAAGTTTATAAAAATAGGCTGAGTAAAAATACATTCTTCCTTGTATTTCGGTGGGCTTCCAAATTAAGATTAAAAACATTCTTAAAAAAGATATTTATATTAATGTATACTTAAGTAAATAAATTATTTAATATCGAAAGATAATTAGTAATACTTAAATGAAAATTAACATCATAAGAATTACGCAATAATATTTATAAAAATAGAGTTCAATAAATACTTCATTTAATCGAAGAAAACACGTAAAATGCCTTTTGTGAAAAATAGTAAATGATTAAAAAAAAATTCCAATAATAATAATAATAATAATAATGATAAGTTGAAATAATAATGAAAAATAATGGTAAAACTGATGTATTTAATTTATTAATAATTTAGAAGCTCAACGAGATAAATTGGAAGAAAGGAGGGTCAAAATTGGGTGTCAATAGTTGTATTTGATAATGTTACTGTTCGTGCAAAGCTATTCTTTTAAAATATAAAAAATTTCTTGTCACCACTTCAGTTGCTTCACGCTAATACTCTTAGTACCAGAAATTGACAATGCAATTGTTAACAGTAGAGAAGTAATTAGAACATCAACTTTGTGCGTACATAATCATGACCAGCTCTTATATGCAACTGTTATCGTCTTTAACTTTAGGCTTCGAGAATTCTTAGGGGATTATCAATTATAAGTGTGATTGAAGTTTTAGACCTAGGATTCTTAGAGTAAAATTCTTGACTTGGGGTGGAACAACGATCCATTTCAGCTGAAATTTGACGTGCTAGTTATTATGTGTTTGAATAGATTTTGACCATTCAAAAGCATTACATACGGACAAGTTCGTTACTTGACACTTGGGCTTTATTTTGAAGCACGTAGAGATTTTTAATTTCTTTTTAAAGTATTAGTTTTATTGTATGAAATGGAATTAAGGGTAAAAGGTCATAAGGAGGTTATGTATAAATGAGATAATGAGCATTTATGTGGGCACCGGTGCCATGCTATGGGAAATTCTTATGAAATTATTATCGATTGATAGAATCTCATAAGTTGTGATATAATAGAAATGTTGAGACTCGTGAATTAGGTGAACCTGATTGTGATTGATAAACTCATTTTATATACTTGATCATACATATTTATTCATACCACTCTTATTATTGCATTATAATTATTGGTTGATATTTCTCATTAAGTTATTTGTGAAATTCATATTCTTATTAAGCCGATGGGAAATGGTTCTGGCAAGTGACATTATGCAAAGCCAATGGGAAATGGTTCCGACGAGTGGCACTATGATGATTCGTGAAATTTAGGATCTTATTATGCTGATGGGAAATATTTTTGGTGGGTTTTATTGTGCTGATGGGAAATAGTTCCGGCGGGTATATGGACCTCATGAGTCCCCCTGGGTCCCGACTATCCAAAGAAAAAGTGGGTGTATATCGGTTTACTTTTGGCTAGTGCATTGTGTTGCATTACATTTCATCTGCATTGCATTCATATTGAATTATTCCAGATACGTGCCTTATTTGTCATGTTATGGTGACTTATATTGTGGTAAAAATTATACTTGTAAAAAAGAAACTTTTAAGATACATCCCTTTATCGCTTCTAAAAGGAGCTAATAATCAAAGCTTGTTGAGTACAGGTGTTTCCCGTACTCATTCTATACTTGCTGCACCTTTTTGCGTGCAAGAACTGAGTCAGGTACTAGGAATACTTGACTTGTTATTTGTGTTCGAGGATGCTGCGGTTAGGATTCAGGGTGAGATGCTTTCTCTTTAGTAGTACTGAATTCTAGAGATTTTTTATGTTTTCTGTCTTACTTTCTTCCAAAAAATTGTTTTAGTTTTTACAAACTTGTTTCATATCCGTAGATGCTCTTGTACTGGTGTCAGCAAGTCTTGGGGTAGTTTGGATTTAAACTCATTTATAAGAGTTCATTGTTTACTTTTATATTACTTCCGCATTATTTATATTGTTAAATGATTAATAAAGGAAAGAGGTTCACCTATGGGGATGGTGGGTACCCCCACGACCTAATGGCATTTTAGGTTGTGACAATATGGTTCAGAGCATGGTTCATAGGTCCCACTAAGTACAAGAGTAGAGTTTAGTAGAGTCTTGCAGATCGGATCAGAGACGTCCGTACTTATCTTCGAGAGGCTATAGGACTTGGAAGATTTATTCTCTCTTTTTTTCTTTATCATGCATAGTTGATCTTACTGAATACAAAGTATTTCTATTTCATTCTATCACAAATGGTGAGAACACAGTCTATGAGTGATAGCAGTCAGGCACCTGCACCTGTGTCTTCACCTATACTTGTTGCTCAGGTTGTGACACACGGACGAGGCAGAGGATGAGGTAGATACAGGGAATGAGCTGCTGCACCAGTCAGGTCTAGGGCACCGACAGCTGCTCAGGTACCTGTTAGGGTAGAGTCTCATGAGAAGGGTGCTTATATTCTAGAGGATGATCAGTTTCATGATAAGGAGGTGGTCCGAGATCAGGTGCCACTTGGGTTTATTGCTACACCGGTGCTTCAGGATACTTTGCTTCGTATGTTGGGGTTGTTAGAAGGGATGGCTCAGAGTAGCAGTGTGAGTGGTACTCCAGAGGGTTCATATACTAGAGTTGGGGCTCAGACCCTATATCAACAGCCTATTCTAGTTTTTCATGGATGAGCGGGTCAGCTAGCGGCTACAACAGCTATGTTTGATCATATGCCTTTGGCAAGTGTAGGAGTGGCTATGTCGGTTATATCGGATAAGGAGCAGAGGAAATTTGAGAGGTTCAGGAAGATGGACCCACCACAGTTTCAGGGTGGCCAGACTGAGGATGTATATGAGTTCTTGGTAAGTTCTCATGAGAGGCTCCAGAGTGTGGGATTAATCAGTCTCATGGTGTCAACTATACAACTTTGCAGATGCATGGTCCCGCCAAGCAGTGGTGGCATTCCTATGTTGACTCTAGACCTGTAGGATCTCCTATGACTTGGGAGTCATTTTCTTAGCCTTTTCTTGATCGATTTATTCCTCATAGCTTGAAGGAGGAGCGTAGGCATCAGTTTGAGAATTTGACTGATCAGGATAGGATTTTAGTGACTGAGTATGAGGCTCGATTCCATGACTTATGTCTCTATGCCTTAGTGATTCTACCAAATTAGACTGAGAGGATTCATAGGTTTGTGAGGGGTATTACTTTTAGGATCTGAGAGGCAGTGTTCTCTACAGCTCAGTCAAGATATACCTTTCAGAGGGTCGTTGAGGCGACTAAGGAGTTTGAGCTTATGTATCATGAAGAGTTTGAGTATTAGAGGGACAAAAGGTCCCGCACTTCTGGTCAGTTCAGTGGTACCTCATCTAGAGGTAAGGGCTCTTTCAGGGGAGATTTTCATCCTCAGCATGGTAGATTAGTTCAGGCAGCCTTTCAGGTGTCCGAGAGAGGTTATTCCATATGGGGCTCCTATAGCCCGGGACAGGGTTCCCAAGGCTATTCTTAGGGATCTTCTAATCATGCAGGTTATTCATATCACCCTCGTTCCATACAACAAAAGATTGCACCTAGGACTTGTTATGAGTATGGTGAGCCTGGTCATATTAAACGGAATTGCCCTCAACTCAGATAGTGAGCACAACAACAGGGTTCTTAGGGTCCCCCTAGAGTAGTAGCACATCCAGGTAGGGTTCGAGGTGGTTCTCAGACAGGTCGAGGTGGTGGTCGAGGGGGTGCTTAGGTTGATGGTGGTAGATCTCATTATTATGCTTTTCCAGGCTATCTAGAGGAAGAGGTATCTGATGAAGTTATCACGGGTATTGTCTCAGTATGTCTTCGACCTGCTATAGTTTTGCTTGACCCTGGTTCTACTTTCTCCTATATGTCAGCATATTTCTCTTTGGGCCTAAATAGGCCATGTGATTATCTTTCCATGCCTATCCATGTTTCTACACTAGTGGGTGAATCCTTAGTGGTGGACCAATATTTTATTGTGACTTTAGAGGGCTATGACACATGGGTAGACTTAATTATATTGGATATGGTAGATTTTGACATCATATTGGGTATGGATTGGCTTTCTCCCTATCATGTAGTTCTAGATTATTATGTTAAGACTATGACTTTAGATATGCTGGCTATTCCTAAGTTGAAGTGGTAGGCCACTCTTAATCCTTATTTGAGGAAGGTAATTTCATTTCTGCAGGTCGACACATGGCTGAGAAGGGATGTCTTACTTATTTGTCTTATGTTCCTGATACTTGTGTTGATACTCCTTTATTAGAGTCAGTTTTAATGGTGAAGGAATTTCAAGAAGTGTTCCCAATTGATCATCTGGGTATGCCACTTGATCGTGATATTGATTTTGGTATTACTTGGAGCTGGGTACTCAGCTATTTCTATATCTCTATATTGGATGGCTTTGATAGAATTGAAGAAATTGAAGGAGCAGTTGCAAGATTTGTTGAGTAAGGGATTTATTAGGCCCAGTGTTTCCCCTTAGGGTACTCCTGTCTTATTTGTGAAAAAGAAGGATGGCACGATGAGGATGTGTATCGACTACAGACAATTAAACAAGGTGACTGTAACACCCTAGAAGTTCTAAGCCTAGACCAAGCCCAGAAAATTTAAAAAAATTCTCTGTCCAAGTCAGAACAGGAACCATGGATAGGTTCCACGGACCATGGAACAGTCCACAGACTGTGGATTCTACCCATGGAATCAGACCTGCAGATAGAACTCTAAGGGTCTAAACTACGAGAGCTTTCCATGGACTGTGGATAGAACCACGGGTCATGGTTACCCTTCATGGAAGCATACCAGTAGTTGGGCTCTCAGGATTTAACCCACGAGAAGGTTCCACGGACCGTGGATAGAACCACGGGTCGTGGTTACCCTTCATGGAAATCAGACCTGAGGGTGGTACTTTTCTCCAGGATCCATGAGTGGGATCCACAGCTCGTGGAAGCTTCCATGAATCGTGGACCACCTTCGTGGAATTGTTTCAGTAGCCTAGGAAAATTTCCTAGGGAACCACGAGTGGGTTCCATGACTTGTAGTTCGGTCCACGGACCGTGGTTCCCATTGGTGGAACCTGAGTCGCAAATTTTCCAATAGTTTTTAATTTAGTTTCTCAGGGGTATTTTAGACCTTTCCTTATTAAATTAGCTCTGACTATAAAAATTCTTAGGCTTATTTTATTAAGTCAAAACCCCCAAACAAAGTCAGATTTCTCTCAAGTCAGTTTCAAGAAGGAAAAGAGCGTTCTTCTCCATGTGGGTATTCAGTAAGAGCTTAGTTCACCCTTATGCCCAAAATTCGAGTCTTTCTTCAAATGTTCATGGTTTTCAAGATTAGGGTTCCTATTCAATTATGCAAATTATTCCAGTATTTAGTCTTTATGGTTCCTACGTGATTTGTATCCTGTTTTATATGAATTGTAATATGTTTTAATGATTTGCATGAGTTTTCACCATGAATTGAAAAATCATAAATTTAGCCCTAATTTGTAGTATTTCCTAAAGTATTAGTTTTCTCCAAAATTGCAACCTATACTATCAGCCGGAGTTTAAAAGCAAAAACTAGCTAGTTTTTAGTCTACTACAGTCTTCAGAAAAATAGTGATTTCAGACCAGCTAGTTCTATATCAAAAATTTAGAACTTTAGTTTTAATGAGCTATTAGTATTCAGTTTGGGAGTAGTGTTTATCACCGAGTTGGACTAGGGTTCAGCATACCCTCAAGTCCCATAACTACGTGCCACCATAGGATTATTTAGCCCCTCAGTTGGGCCTCAGAACTAGTGATCACATCAGCCATGCCTTTATAGCCTGGCAAGGTATATTGGGTCCTCTGAATGGGGCATATACATCGTACTCCATGTTTAGCTCATGTGGTTTATGTCAGTTAATAGACTCTCCCACAGTATTAGTTTCAGTAAAGAACTACAGGCCATCAGTTTATGTTTATTCTCAGCTTCCAGTATGTTTTCAGATTAGTCTTGCATTTCAGCTTTTTTATGCATGATTATATTTTGTCATATGTACTATAGTTTAGTTCAGTTTAAACAGTGTATCAGTATTTTAGCATGTTTACATATTCAATCAGTTTTTCATATCCCTTATGCTCAGTACATCCGAAGTACAGAAGCATACTCTATATGTTATATCCTATCATGATGCAGGTTTAGGTTCTCATCTTCTGTCTTGTGATTAGCTCTCTCTGGTGCCTTATCAGCGACAGTCGGTGGTGAGTCCTCATCATCCGAGGATATATATTTACATGCTTTTTGAGTTAGTCAGTTGGTCCTTATTTTCATTATTTGGAGTTAGCTAGGGGCTTGTCCCAGCAGCTCATCAGTATTAGAGGCTTTCATACATAGAGTCAGAATTAGTTGATTTGGTTTGTTTTGCTTTTCAGATAGTTATTTATCTCAGATATTTTCAGTTGAATTCTCTTTAGATTATATTCTTTGTTCAGGTATGCTTCTTCTTGCTTAGAGTTATTGTGATATGCCAGATTCAGGTTAGCTTGAGGTCACTTGTGATCCTAGGTCCCGTGTTACATCTAGGGGCTAGCCTCGGGGCTGACAAACTTGGTATCAGAGCATCAAGTTCAAGAGTCCTAGGGTGTCTAAAATCCACACTAAGTAGAGTCTCTTTCATAGGTGTGAAGAGCATCATACTTATGATGGAGAGGCTACTAGATATTTTAAGAAAAACTTCACTTCTTTCATTATCTTTATCGTGCGATGGAGTTTAATTCAATTTATCCTCTCTAATCCATTTGTTATGCATTTCAGATCATGCCTCCTCGTAGAGCTAACGTATGTAATGCTAACGCTAATCCTTCAGCCCCAAACCATGAGGTTATGAATGCAGAGTTTCATAATGCCATCTAGTTGTTAGCTTGGACTGTAGCCAATCAGGCTAATCAGCATGCCCCAGTTTCTGCAAACCCAAATAGTGGATCAGCTGCAGCTCGGGTTTGTGATTTTGTTTGCATGAATATGCCAGAGTTTCTAAGGTCAAAGGTTGGTGAAGACCCACAGAATTTTATTGATGAGATCAAGAAGATTCTTATGGTGATGCAAGTGGCTGGTACTGATAGTGTTGAGTTAGCATCCTATCAACTCAAGGATGTGGCTCATATTTGGTTCACTAAGTGGAAGGACAACCAGGGTGTGAATGTAGCTCCTGTGATCTGGGATTGTTTTACTAGAGCTTTTTTGGATAGGTTCTTCCCGAGAGAGTTGAGGGAGGCTAAGGCCCAAAATTTTATAAATTTGAGGCAGGGATTGATGTCGGTCCAAGAACATGGGTCAAAGTTCACTCAGCTTTCTAGGTCTATCCCATCTATAGTGGCCGATCCGAGGGCACATATGGGTAAGTTCTTGTATGGGGTATCCAATTTGGTGAAAATAAAGTGCAGGAATGCTATGTTATTAGGGGATATGGATATATCTAGACTGATGACCCATGCTCAGCAGGTTGAGGAAGATAATCTTAAGAAGATGGCTAGGGATAACAAAAAGGCTAGGACAGACAACTACGAATATTCTCAGCAGAGGTCAGATGGTGAGAATCTCTCACACTTTCAGCAGAGGTTTGCAGCCCCAATGCCTTCATCAGCTAGTGCTTCATCTCCCAGGCCTCGACAGGATCAGAAAATGAGGGCATCAGGCTCTAAGTCTCAAGGCAGTTTTTCAGGTAACCGCACTTTTCAAGCATGTCCAAAGTATGGTAAGAACCATCCAGGCGAGTGTTTTGTTGGCAAAGAGGGGTGTTTTGGTTGTGGTCAGATTGGTCATAGGTTGAAGGAGTACCCCTCCGCCAGGTAGGGACAGAGAGGTAATAGGACTCAGTCTACCACTTCAGCAACTCCAGCAGGTTGCACAACTCAGTAGGGTACTGCTTCTGGCATAGGTGGCGGTCAGCGTCAGAACTGTCTCTACGCCATATCTTCACATCAGGATCAAGAGAGTTCACCAGATGTGGTCACCGGTATGTTATCAGTCTTCTCTCTTGATGTTTATGCCTTGTTAGACCCATAGGCTTCCCTATATTTTGTAATCCTTTATGTTGCATGTAAATTCAGAGTCAGACCTGAAAAACTCTTAGAGCCCATCCCAGTCTCCACTCTTGTTCGTGAGTCAGTCCTAGATAAGAGGATGTAAAGAGATTGCCCCATTTCAGTCCTTCATAAAATTACCTCAGTAGATTTAGTGGAGTTAGATATGACCGCCTTTGACATCATTCTTGGCATGGATTGGCTACATGCATGTTATGCCTTAGTCGACTGCAGAACCAGAGTCGTGAAATTTTAGTTTCCCAATGAACCTGTCTTAGAATGGAAGGGTAGTGCTCCAACATCAAAAGGTCATTTCATATCTTACCTCAAAGTTAGGAAGATGATCTCAAAAGGTTACATCTACCATATAGTCCGAGTTAAGGATTCCGGTTTTGAAACCCCACCTTTCCAGTCAGTTTTTGTAGTTAGTGAGTTTCTAGAGGTGTTTCCTAAAGATTTTCCTGGAGTCCCTCTTGAGTGGGAGATCAACTTTGGAATAGACCTTCTTCCAGATACACAGCCCATATATATTCCTTCTTACAGAATGGCTCCAGCTGAGCTTAAGGAGTTGAAAGAATAGCTCAAGGACCTCCTAGAGAAAGGTTTCATCAGACCTAGCATCTCTCCATGAGGTGCTCTAATTCTCTTCGTGTGCAAGAAAGACGGTTTTCTCAGGATATTCATGGAGTACCGTTAGTTGAACAAAGTCACAATCAAGAATAAGTATCCCATCCCCAGGATTAATGACCTATTTGACCAGCTTCAGGATGCCAGCTACTTCTCTAAGATTGACCACAGATTCGGTTATTATCAGCTCAGAGTTAGAGAGTGTGACATTCTGAAGACAACCTTCAGGATGCGGTATGGTCACTATGAATTTGTGGTTGTCTTTTGGACTAATGAATGTTCCTGCAGCTTTTATAGACTTGATGAACAAGGTGTTGAAGAAGTATTTGGACATGTTCATTAATTTCTTGATGGACGATATTCTAATCTAGACACAGAGTGAGGAAGACCATGCTAAACATTTGAGAGTGGTGATGCAAACTCTCAAGGATCGCCAGCTATTTGCCAAATTCAGCAAGTGTGAGTTTTTGGTTACAGTCAGGTTCTTTTCTGGGTCATGTAGTGTCGAAGAAGGGCATTCGAGTGGATTCTCAGAAGATAGAGGTAGTAAAGAATTGGCCTAGACCCACTTCTCTGACAGATATTAGGAGATTTTTGGGTTTGGCTGGTTACTACAGGAGATTTATTTAGGAGTTTTCATCCATAGCTTCTCCATTGACTAGGCTAACTCAGAAGAAGGTCAAGTTCCAGTGGTCATATGAGTGTGAAAGGAATTTCTAGGAGTTGAAAACTAGGTTGACCACAACCCCAGTTTTGACTCTACCAGAGGGTTTAGATGGTTTCGTAGTATATTGTGATGCGTCTAGAGTTGGCCTAGGTTGTGTTCTGATGCAGTATGGTAAAGTCATTGCATATGCCTCCAGACAGCTTAAGGTTCATGAGAAGAATTACCCGACTCATGATCTTGAGTTAGCAGTAGTGGTCTTTTCCTTGAAGGTTTGGAGAAACTACTTGTATGGCATCAATGTAGATATGTTTACTAACCATAAGAGCCTTCAGTATGTGTTCACATAGAAAGAGTTGAATCTTCATCATAGAAGGTGCTTAGAGCTCCTCAAGGACTCTGACATGAGTGTGATTTACCATTCGGATAAGGCCAATATAGTAACTGATGCACTTAGCAGGTTGTCCATGGGTAGTGTGTCATAAGTTGAGGAAGGAAAGAAGGAATTAGCCAAGGATGTTCACAGGCTTGCTCAGTTAGGGGTTCGCCTTACAGATTTGTCAGAAGGAGGTATCATTATTCAGAATGGGTCAGAGTCCTCATTAGTAGCCGAGGTAAAGGAAAAGCAAGACGGTGATCTCATCTTACTTCAGCTGAAGGGTGATGCCCAGCAGCAGAGAGGAGAGGTCTTCTCCTAAGGTGGAGATAGTGTACTTTGTTACCAGGGTCGGCTATGTGTTCCTAATGTAGGTGATTTGAGGCAGCAGATTTTGATAGAGGTTCATAGCTCCAGGTATTCCATCCACCCTAGTGCCACTAAGATGTACCGTGACCTACGCGAAGTCTATTGGTGGAATGGTATGAAGAGGGACATTGTTGATTTTGTGGTTAAGTGTCCCAATTATCAGAAAGTGAAGGTAGAACATCGGCAACTAGGTGGTATGACTCACGAGATGGACATTCCTACTTGGAAGTGGGAGGTCATCAATATGGACTTCATTACAGGCTTACCTCATACTCGCAGGCAGCATGATTCTATTTGGGTGATTGTAGGCAAGGTGACTTAGTCAGCCCACTTCTTAGTTGTCAAGACTACCGATTCAGCAGAGGACTATGCCAGACTCTACATTTGTGAGATAGTTAGGTTGCATGGAGTTCCGTTATCCATAATCTTAGATAGGGGCACTCAGTTTACATCTTAGTTTTAGAGATTATTTTAGAAGGGTTTTAGTACTTAAGTTAATCATAGCACAGCCTTTCTCCCACAGACAGATGGTCAGGCAAAGTTTATGTCACGTCCCGAGGCTACTCCCTAGACATAACACGGGATCCGTTACACAAGTTCCCCAGATTAACCCTTGGTCATAGCATACTTAGAAATTAATTCAAGAAACATAGCGGAAGCATACTAGTTAAAGATAAGCAACCATAACTTAAATAAGAACAAGTCTAAGAAGTATCAACTCCATACAACAGAATACAAGTCTAGCTATGTCTGAAGTCTCTAAACTATCATAAGAGCCCTCCAACTAGCTCATGAAATCCAAAGAAAACAACATTAGAGAAATAGGTATAATACTGGCCCTAGGATAATGAGGTCTCACCACTGGGAACTGGAACTCCGACAATATCTAGCCACGAGTATGAGAGAACGAGCCTGAATCTACATCATCAAAGGATGCAGCGCAAGATATGCGTCAGTACTATAGGATGTACCAAATATGTGACATATGCATGAATATAATAAAAACATATTTAAAACTGAGTTTATGAAAAAGGAAATATCATAAGTAAATATCATAACTTGAATGGTAAACATAAGATAAGAGTCAAAACTTCAAAATAGATATCATAAGCTTAAACCAGTCAAAACGTTCATACGGGAGTTTCTTATAACCGACATTAAACCATGCGAAACACATGGAATCTAACTATATAACCCTAGTTAGAAAAGCTGACTTGAACCCTGCCAAGGAACGAGTCACCATACCCAACTATATAACCCTAGTTGGCAAAGTTGCCCTAATACCCGCTAAAGCATAGGACACCATAATCAATATGTGGAACCACTCTCATAAGCCCATAGGGAAATTCATAACCTACACTAGCAACGTAGTTTTTGGACTTGGGTAATCGAAAACTCATCGCTCAGTGCTAAATACTACTCCCAAAATATACATATAGCTCATAAGTTCGTAGTGGCATAATCTAATGCCAAATCTTATTAAAAAGCAAGAAGACACATCGGGTATCATGCAATTCTCATATCATAAGTTCTTGAAGCTTAGCATAGCCATAATTCAAAATATGCTTTTCTTTCTAAATTCATACTTGAAGAATTAGGCATGCAATTTCATAAATACTTAAGGACATGTTATCCAAACATGTAAAATTTCACTTGAAAACATGCAATTCAATGGAATCATGTTAGAAATCAACTTTAAGACATGGGTTTTTAAAACCAATTAAGGAATCTTAATCAAATTATAAATAAACAATAAGAAACCATGATTTGATACATAGAAACTGATTTCATAAGTTTTTTTTTCCCATTTAGATCAAAACCCTAATTTCACAAGTTCATAATTCAAAATAAGAATTGGGTGTTTTGGGCACAAGGGTGAGAGGAACCTATTGTTGAATACCCACATACCTTGATTGAAGCTAACCCACTTGGAAATGAAGAGAAAATGAGACTTGATCTTGGAGCTTGATACTTTAGGCTTGAGAGAGTTATTTTCCTTTTTCGAAGATGAATGAAGATTTGAGGAGGGACTTAGGCTAATGAGGGTGAAAATCCTTCTAGAAATAGTCAAAATGATCTCATTCTGGAGTTAAAAGGGTGGGTAATGACTAAAATACCCCTAGGACATAATTAGAAAAAAAGCTGGAAAAAAAGTTAACTTTCAGGGACTACGGACGGATTCCACGGGTCATAGACCAAACCACAGCTCGTGGTTCCTACCCATCGTTCCTGGCCAAAAAGATAGGCTGCAGAAACTAAACTATGGGTCAACAGGATGGACCGTAAAAAAGATTACGGTCCATAAAACCAATTCGTCATTACTGAAGGACTTGGCAGGTTTCTAATCAGGTTCCACGAGTCAACATGACGGTTCGTAATTCAAACCACGGTCTGTCATTTTGACTCGTGGTTCCTGGGAAATCGGTCAGTCCTCAGGTCTAGTTCCACGAGTTGACAGGACAGGCCGTAGACTAAACTATGGTCCGTAGAACCAACTCGTGGTTCTCAGACCAGAGACTGATCCTTCAGACTTAAACCATGGTTTCACTCCATGACTCGTGGTTCAAACCACGACCCTTCGTTTGGACCCATCATTTCTGGTAGTTTAAAATTTCAAGATTTCATAAGTTTAAAAGTTGGAATGAATTTCGGGGTGTTACAATTTCCAAATTTCTTAAGTTTAAAAGTTGGATCAAATTTTGGGGTGTTACAATATCCCCCCCCCCTTGGGATCATTCATCCTCGAATGAAGACTAAGCAAGGAAACTTGGAGTGAACAACAGCCCAACCAACAACAAAACATGGAAACCAAAAAAAGGAATAAACATGAAAATTGAACTTTTCAACTTAAAACATGACTGAATCAACTTTGAAAACATGAGTACATGCTAGGATCATGAGGAAAACTGATGGGATAGAATCGGAGGAACATACTAAGGAGGAAACTATTACCTCAAGCTGAAATGGAATCGGAAAGGAAGAGATGAGGGTACTTGGCTTTCATGGCTGATTCTGCTTCCCAAGTAGCTCCCTCAACTAGTTGATTCCTCCAAATAACCTTTATCGAAGTGACTTCTTTGTTTCTCAACCTTAGAATCTGACGATCAAGGATCTCTACGGGAACCTCCTCGTAGATGAGACTATCCTTTACACCCACATCCTCCAAAGGAACAATCAAGGTCGGATCACCAACACACTTCTTCAACAATGAAACATGGAAAACTAGATGAACCGCTTCTAACTCCGATGGTAAATCCAACTCATAAGCAACCTTACCAACTCTTCTCAGAACCCAATAAGGACCTACAAAATGGGGACTAAGCTTCCCTTTCTTGCAAAACCTCATCACACCCTTCATGGGTGACATTTTCAAAAAAACTCAATCATCAACTTCAAATTCTAACTCTCTTCTCCTCACATCGGCATATGATTTCTGTCGACTCTGAGCGGTCTTCAACAGATCCCTAATAATTTAAACCTTCTTCATAGTCTCATGCATCGAATTCAGACCAATCAAATCTGCCTTACCTACCTCAAACCAACCAATAGGAAACCTACACCTCCAGTCATAAAAGGCCTCATAAGGAGCCATCTGGATGCTGGAGTGAAAACTGTTGTTGTAGGAAAACTCGATAAGAGTTAAGTGATAATCCCAATTACCTTTGAAGTCAATCACACAAGCTCTCAACATATCCTCCAAAGTCTGAATAGTACGCTTTGCCTGGCCATCCGTCTGTGGGTGAAAAGTTATGCTAAGCTACACCTGAGTACCAAGACCTCTCTGAAATAATCTCCAAAACTGAGAAGTAAACTGAGTACCTCTATCTGAAATGATGGACAATGGGACACCATGCAATTGGACTATCTCCCAAAGATAGAGTCTTCCATAATCATCCGCTGAATCCGTAGTCTTAACAGCCAAGAAGTGGGATGACTTTGTCATTCGGTCGACAATCACCCAAATTGAATCGTGTTGCCTTCGAGTATGAGGCAAACCTGTAATGAAGTCCATATTGATTGCTTCCCACTTTCAATTTGGAAGGTCAATATCCTGAGTTATGCCACCTGGTCGTTGATGCTCTACCTTCACTTGCTAATGTTGGGAGACTTAGCCATAAAACAGGCTATGTCCCTCTTTATACCATTCAACCAATAGACTTCCCGTAGATCACGGTACATCTTGGTGGCACTAGGGTGAATAGAATATCTGGAACTATGAGCCTCAGTCAGAATCTACTGTCTCAACCCATCTACATCAGGCACACATGCTCGACCTTGATAGCGAAGCACACCATCTCCCCCTTGGGAGAAAACCTCAACTCTTTGTTGATGGATTACACCCTTTAGCTGAAGTAAAATGGGATCACCTTCTTGCTTTGCCTTCACTTCAGCTACCAAAGATGATTCGGAACCATTCTGAACAATAACACCACCTTCCGTCGAGTCCATAAGGCAAACTCCCAGCCGAGAAAGCATATGAACCTCCTTAACCAATTCCTTCTTCCCATCTTTGACTGAAGACACACTACCTATGGACAATCTACTAAGTGCATTCGCCACAACATTGGCCTTACCCGGATGGTAAAGCACACTCATGTCATAATCCTTAAGAAGCTCAAGACATCTCCTTTGACGAAGATTCAATTCCTTCTGAGTGAACACATACTGAAGACTCTTATGATCGATGAAAACATCCATGTGCACACCATACAAGTAATGTATCCAAATCTTCAAAGCAAAGACAATGGTTGCTAACTCAAGATCATGAGTAGGGTAGTTCTTCATGAGTCTTAAGCTGTCTCGAAGCATAAGCAATCACTTTACCAAGCTACATCAAAACACAATCCAAACCAATCCTAGAAGTATCACAATACACAACAAAATCATCTAGGCCCTCGGGTAGAGCTAACACTAGAGCTGTGGTCAATCTAGTCTTCAATTCCTGAAAGTTCTTCTCACCAAGGTCAGACTACTAAAATTTTACCTTCTTCTGATTCAATTGAGTCAAAGGGGCAGCAATGGAAGAAAATCCTTCCATATATCTCCTGTAGTAACCAGCCAAACCCAAAAAGCTCCTAATATCAAACCAGGAAGTGGGTCTAGGCCAGTTCTTTACTCTCTCGATATTTTGAGAATCAACTTGAATACCATCTCTAGTCACAATGTGACCCAGAAAAGCAACAGACTGCATTCAGAACTCACACTTGCTAAACTTAGCAAATAACTGTTGGTCCTTGAGAGTTTGCAACACCACTCTCAAATGGTCTGCATGCTCCTCTTCACTCTGAGAATAGAGAAGGATATCATCAATGAACACAATCACAAACATATCCAAATACTGCTTGAACATATGGTTCATCAAAACCATAAAAGTTGCAGGACCATTTGTTAGACCAAAAGACATCACAACAAATTCATAACGACCATACCGAGTCCTGAAGGCTATCTTCGGGATATCACACTCTCTAACACGAAGCTGGTGATAACCGAATCTAAGGTCGATTTTGGAGAAGAAACTAGCACCCTGAAGCTAATCGAACAAGTCATCAATCCTAGAAATGGGATACTTATTCTTGATTGTGACCTTGTTCAACTGACGGTAGTCAATACACATTCTGAGAGAACCATATTTCTTTCTCACAAACAAAATTGGGGCACCCCATGGAGAAATGCTAGGCCTGATGAAATCCTTATCAAGAAGATCCTTTAACTGATCCTTTAACTCCTTAAATTCCGTAAATTCCGGGGAAGCCATTCTATAGGGAGGAATAGAGATAGGATTCATATCAGGGAGAAGATCTATCCCAAAGTCGATTTCCCGCTCGGTAGGGACTTTGGGCAAATCTTTGGGAAACACTTTTGGGAACTCATTCACAATAGGAACAGACTGAAGAGATGGGATTGCAGACTCCGTGTCCATAATCCGAACTATGTGATAAATGTAACCCTTAGAAATCATCTTCCTAGCCTTAAGATAAGATATGAAATGACATTTCGAGGATGGAGGACTACCTTGCCACTCTAACATGGGTTCATTTGAAAACTTGAAACTAACAACCCAAGTACGACAATCAACCGAAGCATAACAAGCATGCAACCAATCTAAACCAAGAATAACATCAAAATCAGTCATCTCTAACTCTACCAAATTTGCTGAAGTGACTCTATGAAGGACTGAGATAGGGTAGTTTCTATAGATCCTTTTAGCTAAGACTGACTCACCAACATGAGTAGAAAAACAAAAGGGTTCTAAAAGCAATTCAGGATAAATTTTGAATTTGCATGCTATATAGGGGGTCACAAAAGATAAGGAGGCACAGGGGTCCAACAAAGCATACATATCAAAAAAGAAGACTTTCAACATACCACTAACAACATCTGGGGAACCCTCCTGGTCCTAAAGAGAGGACATAGCATAAAGGAGATTATGGCGCTGACCACCAGAACTAGAAGTTGTGCCCTGCTGAGCTGGTCGACCTCTTTAAGATACTAGGGCAGACTGAGTCCTGCTACCACCCTGCCCCTTCTTAGCTAAAGGTCAATCTCTAATCCGATGTCCAGCCTAACCACACCCAAAGCAACTACCTAAACCAGCTAGATACTCATCAGGATGACTTTTTCCACACTTGGTGCAAGAAGGGTAAGGAGCACCCTTTGCAACACTCCCCTATGAATAGGAACCATCTCCTCTACCAGTCTGATCATGATGAGTCCTGGAGGCCTGGGTAGGAGTTCTAGCTGAAAAATGCACGGGGCCTGATGATTTCTTCTGAAACAAAGAGTGAGGTCTGCCCCTGGACTTTTGATGGCCAAAACCTGAACCTTCCAACCTAACCCTCTTGTTCTCCCTTGCCTTCTCCCTCATCTTATCTCCCTCAATCTGTTGGGCATGAGTCATGAGTTGGGAAATATTCATATCACCCAAAAGCATCATAGACCTACACTCCTTCTTCACCAAATCTGACACTCCATAAATATACTTACTCATCTCATCCCATGGGTCAGCCACCATAGAAGGAGCATACCAAGAAATCTGGGTGAACTTCAACCCGTATTCCTGAACTGACATAGAACCTTGCCTCAAATTCACGAATTCCTCGATGTTAGCTTGCCTCAACTCCCTTGGGAAGAACTGGTCAAGAAAAGTCCTTTCAAAATATTCCTAAGCCATAGGGACCACGTCCCTAGCTCTAGCATCCTTCCATTGTGTGAACCAAATATGAGCCACGTCCTTGAGCTGATAGGAAGCTAGCTCAATACAATCAGCACCACCCATTTACATCATACCAAAGATCTTCTTTACCTCATCCAAGAAATTTTGTAGATCCTCACCCACTTTCGAACCCCAGAACTCAGATGGGTTCATGCGAATGAAATCTCAAACTCGGGTCGCTACTCCACCTTGAGGGTGGACGGGGATAGAAGCCTGCTGATTTTCCTGGGCGGCCATAGTCTGAGCTATCATATGGATGGAATTTCTGAACTCCACATTGGTGACCTCAGGGACTGGAATCAGAGGATTATCATTTCGGGCATTGGCTCAGCGAGGCATAGCACGATGAGAAGGCATAATCTGAAATATAACAAGAATGGATTAGAGGAGTAACAGAGATAAAATCTATCGCATGATACTGATCATGAAAGAAGTGAAATTTTTCTAAGACATCTCATAGCTTCCCTCTCATAAGTGTGACGCACTTCACACACATGAAAGAGACTCTACTCGATGCGGCTTCAGACACCCTAAGACTCTTGAACCTGAGGTTCTGATACCATGTTTGTCATTCCCCGAGGCTACCCCCTAGATGTAACACAGGATCTGGAAAACAAGTGCCCCAGATTAACCCTTGGTCATAGCATACTCAGAAATCAATTCAAGAAACATAGCGGAAGCATACTAGTTAAAGATAGGCAACCATAACTTAAATAAGAACAAGTCTAAGAAGTATCAACTCCATACAACAGAATACAAGTCTAGCTATGTCTGAAGCCTCTAAACTATCATAAGAGCTGATGGGAAAAGACCTCAACTAGCTCGTAAAATCCAAAGAAAACAACATAACAGAAATAGGTATAATACTGGCCCTTGGATAATAAGGTCTCACCACTGGGAACTGGCACTCTGACAATATATAGCCACAAGTGTAAGGGAACAAGCCTGAGTCTGCATCATCAAAGGATGCAGCGCAAGATATGCGTCAGTACTATCGGATATACCGAATATGTGAGATATGCATGAATATGATGAAAATATATTTAAAACTGAGTTCATGAAAAATGAAATATCATAAGTAAATATCATAACTTGAATGGTAAGCATGAGATAAGAGTCAAAACTTCAAAATAGATATCATAAGCTTAAACTAGTCAAAACGTTCATACGGGAGTTTCTTATAACCAATATTAGACCATGGGAGCCACATGGAATCTAACTATATAACCCTAGTTTACAAAGCTGACTTGAACCCTGTCAAGGAACGAGTCACCATACCCAACTATATAACCCTAGTTGGCAAAGCTGCCCTAATGCCCGCTAAAGCATAGGACACCATAATCAAAATGTGGAACCACTCTCACAAGCCGATAGGGCAATTCATAACCTATCCTGGCAACGTAGTTTTTGGACAAGGGTAATCGAACCCTCATCGCTCGGTGCTAAATACTACTCCCAAATCATGCATATAGCTCAAAGTTCGTAGTGGCATAATCTAATGCCAAATCTTGTTGAAAAGCATGAAGACACATCAGGTATCATGCAATTCTGATATCATAAGTTCTTGAAACTTAGCATAGCAATAATTCAAAATACGCTTTTCTTTCTAAATTCATACTTGAAGAATTAGGCATATAATTTCATAAATACTTAAGGAAATGTTATCTAAACATGTAAACTTTCACTTGAAAACATGTAATTCAATGGAATCATGTTAGAAATCAACTTTAAGACATGGGCTTTTAAAACCAATTAAGGAATCTTATTCAAATCATAAATAAACAATAAGAAACCATGAATTGATGCATAGAAACTGATTTCATAAGTTTTCTTCCTATTTAGATCAAAACCCTAATTTCATAAGTTCATAATTCAAACTAAGAATTGGGGATTTTGGGCACAAGTGTGAGAGGAACCTATTTTTGAATACCCACATACCTTGATTGAAGCTAACCCACTTAGAATTGAAGAGAAAAGGAGACTTGATCTTGGAGCTTGAAACTTTAGGCTTGAGAGAGTTATTTTCCTTTTTGGGAGATGAATGAAGATTTGAGGAGGGACTTAGGCTAACGAGGGTGAAACCCTTCTAGAAATAGTCAAAATGACCTCATTCAGAAGTTAAAAGAGTAGGTAATGACTAAAATACCCCTGGGGAATAATTAGAAAAATAGCTAGAAAAAGTTAACTTTTAGGGACCACAGTTGGATTCCACGGGTCGTAGACCAAACCACGGGCTCGTGGTTTCCACCCGTTGTTCCTGGAAAAAAAGATAGGCTACAGAAACCAAACTATGGGTCAACAAGATGGACCATAGAAAAGATTATGGTCCGTGAAACCAATTCGTCATTCCTGAAGGACTTGGCAGGTCTCTAATCAGATTCCAAGAGTCAACATGAAGGTCTGTAATTCAAACCATGATCCGTCATGTTGACTCATGGTTCCTGGGAAATCAGTCAGTCCTCAAATCTAGTTCCACGAGTTGACAAGATGTATCGTAGACTGAAATATGATCCGTAGAACCAACTCGTGGTTCTCAGACCAGAGATTGATCCTGCAGACTTAAACCACTACTTCACTCCACGACTCATGGTTCAAACCACGGTCCATGGTTTGGACCCATCATTTCTGGAAGTTCAAAATTTCCAGATTTCCTAAGTTTAAAAGCTGAATCAAATTCTGGGGTGTTACAGTGTACCATTCAGACTTTAGAGGATATGTTGAGAGCTTTTGTAATCAACTTTTAAGGTAATTGGGATGATCACTTTCCTCTTATAGAGTTTGCCTATAATAACAGTTTTCAGTCTAGCATTTAGATGGCTCCGTATGAGGCACTTTATGGGCGAAGGTGTAGGTCACCTATAGGCTAGTTTGAGGTAGGTGAAGCAGCTTTGATAGGCCTAGATTCAGTCCACGAGACTATGGAGAAGTTTCATCTTATTAGAGAAAGTTTGAAGGTGGCTCAAAGTCATCAAAAGTCCTATGAAAATGTGAGGAGAAGAGAGCTAGAATTTAAGGTTGATGATTGGGTGTTCCTGAAGGTGTCACCCATGAAGGGGGTGATGAGGTTCGGTAAGAAGGTGAATCTTAGTCCCTGATATATGGGTCCTTACAAGATTCTGAGGAGAGTTGGCAAAGTGGCTTATGAGTTGGAGTTGCCCACAAACTTAGCATTGGTGCACCCAGTCTTTCATATATCCTGGTTGAAGAAATGCATTGGTGATCCAGCTTTAGTAGTCCCTTTAGAAAGTGTGGGCGTGAAAGACAGACTTTCTTATGAAGAGGTCCCAGTTCAGATAATTAACCGCCAAGTGCGTAGGCTAAGTAACAAAGAGGTCACTTCAGTGAAAGTTCTATGGAGAAATCAGTAGGTTGAGAGAGCTACATGGGAAGCAGAAGCAGCTATGATGGTCAAGTACCCTCACATTTTTCCGTCTGATTCAACTTTAGCTTGAGGTAATAGTTCCTCCCCAATTCCTCAGTTTACTCTTAGTCCTTTTATTATGTATTCTTAGTTATTCCGATATTTTTAGCATATTTCCACATCCTTAGAACTCAATTCAGTCAAATATCAGCTCCTAGCACTCAATTGGTAGGGATTGCAGCTCTTTCCCTCCAAACTCAGCTTGTTTAGTCTTCATTCAAGGATGAATGATCTTAAGTGGGGATACTATCACACCCTAGAAGTTCTAATCCTAGACCAAGCCCAGAAAATTTAAAAAATTTCTCTGTTCAAGTCAGAACATGAACCACTAACAGGTTCCACAGACCATGGAATAGTCCACGGACCGTGGATTCTGCTCGTGGAATCAGACCTGCAGATAGAACTCTCAAGGTCCAAACCAAGAGGTTTCCATGAACCATGGATAGAACCACGGGTTGTGATTACTCTTCATGGAATCAGAACAGTAGTTAGGCTCTTAGGATTCAACCCACAAGAGGGTTCCATAGACTATGGATCGAACCACGAGTCGTGGTTACCCTTTGTGGAAATCAGACCTGAGGGTGGTATTTTTCTCAAAGATACACGAGTTGGATCCAAGGCTCGTGGAAGCTTTCATGGACCATGGACCACCCTCTTGGAATTGTTCCAGTGGCCTAGGAAAATTTCCCAAGCAACCACGAGTGGGTTCCATGGCTCATGGCTCGGTCCACGTGTAACACCCTAGAATCTGAATAAGCTATCTAACACAGAATCCAGAAATTTTTGCTGCAAATGTTGACCCCACGAGCAGCACCATGGGCGTCGTATCTTCAATGAGCCATAGGGTACGCCATGGGAGACAACCAGTGGCACTAAGCCAAGTCCCCTCCAGCCCAATGGACGATCACGATGGGCATCGTCGATGTGATAGCCCATGGGAATCTATCATCGATATACTCCAGTGGGTATTCCCTAAATTTCCAGTGCCCCGATGGGCTACACCACAGGCATCATGGCTACAACGACCCATGGGAGCAAGCCATCGAAATATTCCAGAGGACCCTCCAGCTTTCCCTCTTCTCCGACGGGCAACACCACAGGCGTCGCGTTTGCGATGGGCCATGAGAGTGCATCATCGGAAACCTCCAGAAACCCCCTAGGTCTCAGCAATATATATGATGCCTTGGTTGATGGGCCATCATGGGCACGACGCCTGTCGGGCAGCCTGTAATGCGACAGATTTCTACAGGTTTTTATTTTAAGTCAGGGGTAAGTTGATCTTTCACCCTACTCTTACACTATTAAGTGAGGTCGTTTAGGCCACTTTTAATACGGTTTCTACTCTTATTATCCTAAGTCTTTCATTATTCCTCATTCATCTACCAAAGGAGGAAAAAAACTCCTTCAAGCTCCAAGTCTCAAGTTCCAAGTTCAAGCCTCCATTGTTTTTATCTTAGATCAAGCAAGCTTCAATAAGGTATGTGGGTATTCAATAAGGGATTCCCTTCACCTTTATGCCCAAAACCCCATGTTTTACTTTGATTTATGAAATTGGGAAATTAGGGTTTTTACTCAAATTGGGGAAGAGTTATGGGTCTTCTTTAAAGCATCATGGTTTCTCACTACTTATCTATGATTTATTTGAGGTTTCTTAATTGATTTCAAAATCCCATGCATTAAAGATGACATCTAGCATGAATCCATTGAATTGCATATTTCAAGTGAAAATTGGCATATTTAGATATCATGACCTCATGTATTATGAAATTGCATGCCTAATTCTTCAAGCTATGAATTTAGAAAGAAAAGTATGTTTTGAATTATGGCTATGCTAAGTTTTAAGACTTATAATATGTGAATTGCATGACATTAGATATGTCCTTATGCTTTTCAAACAGATTTGGCATTAGATATGTCACAAGTATTATATGAGTTATATGTATGTTTTGGGAGTAGTATTTAGCACCAAGCAATGAGGGTTTTTGATAACCCAAGTCTAAAACTATGTTGCCAGTGTAGGTTATGTATCGCCCGATAGGCTTATGAACGTGGTTACATGCTATGACATTATTGTGCCCTTGCCTTAGCGGGGCATAGGGAAGCTTTGCCAACTAGGGTTATATAGTTGGATTATGGTGTCACGTACCTTAGCATGGTTCGAGGAAGCTTTGCTAACTAGGGTTATATAGTTAGATTCCATGTAGCTCACATGGTCTATTGTCGGTTATAAGAAACTCCCGTATGAATGTTTTCAAGTTTTCTAAGTCTTATGATATCTTATTTTGAGGTTTGACTTCTACCTCATGCTTTACCTTTCAACTTTGGTATTTTTTTATGATTTCTCTAATTAAGCATGAACTCAGTTTTAAGTATGTTTTATAATGATTTTGCATATATCACATACTCGGTACATTCTATAGTACACATTCTATAGTACTGACGCATATTTTCGCGCAGTATCTTTTAATGATGCAGATTCAGGTTCAGTCCCTCAGATTCATGGCTAGAGGTTAGCAGGTGTCCCAGCTTTGAGTGGTGAGTCCTCATCCTTCGAGGACTAGTATCAGTTTAGATATTTCTATAGTTTTCTTTCTAGTATTTGGAGTTAGCTGGGGTCTTGTCCTAGTAACTCATTATTCAGTTTAGAGGCTTTTCATACATAGTTCAAGATTCTATATTCGAGGCTTCAGATTTTACTATGTTTATTCTTTGATATGTTGATGACTCAGTTTGTTTATCTCCTCAGTTTAATACTTCCACTAAGTTTATCTATGTTTGCTTAAGTCATGTTATGCCCAAGGATTAACTTGGGGCACTTGTGGTCTTGTGTCCCGTGTTATGCCTAGGGGTGATCTCGGGGCATGACAAACTTGGTATCAGAGCATTAGGTTCAAGAGTCTTAGGGTGTCTGAAAGCCGCATCGAGTAGAGTCTCTTTCATATTTGTAAATCCCGCCATACTTATGAGAGGGAAGCTACGAGGTGTCTTAGGAAAAACTTTACTTCTTTCATGATCAATATCGTGCAATAGAGTTTAACTCTATTAACTCTCTAATCCATTCTTTATGCATTTCATATTATGCCTCCTCGCCGAGCTGCCTAAAATGTTTACCCTCTGATTCTAGACCCCGAGGTCACAAATGCAGAGTTCAGAAATGTTATTCATATGCTAGCTTAAACTATGGTCACTCACGCCAATCAGCAGGCTCATATCCTCATCCACTACTAAGGTGGAGTTGCGGCCTGAGTTTGAGATTTCATTCACATAAACCCACCTGAGTTCTGGGGTGGGTTCGAAAGTTGGTGAGGATCAAAAAAAATTCTTGATTGAGGTAAAGAAGATCTTTGGTGTAATGCAACTGGGTGGTGTTGATGGTATTGATCTAGCTTCTTACCAACTCAAGGACGTGGCTCACATTTGGTTCACTAAATAGAGTAATGCTAGAGATAGGGATGTGGTCCCTATGACTTGGGAATGCTTTGAGAGGGCTTTTATTGACCGATTCTTCCCTAGGTAGATAAGTCAAGCTAAGGTCAAAGAGTTTATGAATTTGAGGCAAGGTTCCATGTTGGTTCAGGAGTATAGATTGAAGTTCACCCAGTTTTCTAGGTATGCTCCTTCCATGATGGCTGACCCGTGGGATGAGATGAGTATGTACGTTTATAGAGTATCAGATTTGGTAAAGAAAGAGTGTAGGTCCGCGATGCTTTTGGGTGACATAGATATTTCTCGACTTATAACTCATGCCCAATAGATTGAGGGAGACAAGTTGAGGGAGATGGCAAGGGAGAAAAAGATGGTTAGATTAGAGAGTTCAGGTTTTGGCCATCAGAGGTTCGGAGGCGTACATCACTCTTCATTCAGAAGAAATCATCAGGGCCCATTCATTCTTCAGCTAGTGCTCCTACCAAGGCCCCTAGGCCTCATCATGATCAGACGGGTAGAGGATTTGGCTCCTATTCACAAGGAAGTGTTTCTAAGGGGACCCCTTACCCTTCTTGCAATAAGTGTGGTAGGAGTCATCTTAGTGAGTGTTTAGCTAGTTCAGGTGGATGTTTTGGGTGTGGTCAGGTTAGACACGGGATTCGATATTGCCTTTTAGATAAGAAGGGACAGGGAGGTTGCAGGACTCAGTCTGCCCCAACAGCCCTAGGAGGTCGACCGGCCCAGTAGGGCACTGCTTCTAGTTCTACTGGTCAGCGCCAGAACCGCCTTTATGCCATGTCCTCTCGCCAGGACAAGGAGAGTTTATTAGACTTTGTTTCTAGTATGTTGAAAGTCTTCTCTCTCGATGTGTATGCTTTATTAGATCCCAGTGCCTCTTTATCTTTCGTGACCCCTTATGTCGCTTGCAAGTTTGAGATTAGTCCTGATCAGCTCTTAGAACCCTTTTGTGTTTCTAATCCTGTTGGTGAGTGAGTCCTAGACAAAAGAATCTATCAAAATTTCCCTAACTTAGTCCTTCATAGAGTCACTTCAACAAATCTAGTAGAGTTGGAGATGACTTATTTTTATGTTATTCTTGGTATGGATTGGTTGTATGCATGTTATGCCTCAATTGATTGTCGCACCTGAGTCATCAGTTTCAAGTTCCCGAATGAACTTGTCTTAGAGTGGCAAGGTAGTCCTCCATCCTCAAAGGGTCATTTCATATCTTATCTTAAGGCTAGGAAGATGTTTTCTAAGGGTTATGTTTATTATATAGTTTGGGTTATGGACACGAAGCCTGAAATCCCATCTCTCTAGTTAGTTCCTATTGTGAATGAGTTTTCAGAAGTGTTTCCCAAAGATTTGCCCAGAGTCCCTCCCGAACGAGAGATTGACTTTGGAATAGATCTTCTTCCAGATACGCATACTATCTTTATTCCTCCTTATAGGATGGCTCCAGCAGAACTTAAGGAATTGAAGGATCAGTTGAAAGACCTCCTTAATAAGGGTTTCATTTGACCCAGCATCTCTCTATGGGGGGTGCTCCAGTCCTATTCGTGCGAAATAAAGATAGTTCTCTTAGAATGTGTATCTACTAACGTCAGTTGAACAAAGTCTTAATCAAGAATAAATATCCCATTCCTACGATTGATGACTTGTTTGATCAGATTGAGGATGCTAGTTACTTCTCCAATATCGACCTTAGGTCTGGTTATCATTAGCTCCATGTTTGAAAGTGTGACATTCCGAAGACAACCTTCAGAACTAGGTATGGTCATTATGAATTTATGGTTATGCCTTTTGGACTAACAAATGCTCCTGCAGCCATTATGGATTTGATTAACCATGTGTTCAAGCAGTATTTGGATATGTTTATGATTGTGTTCATTAATGATATTCTTATCTATTCTCGGTGCAAGAAGGATCATGCAGACCATTTGAGAGTGGTGTTGCAAACTCTCAAGGACCAAAAGTTATTTGCTAAGTTTAGCAAGTGTGAGTTCTGGATGCAGTCTGTTGCTTCTCTGGGTCACATTGTGACTAGAGATGGTATTTGAGTTGATTCTCAAAATATTGAGGTAGTAAAGAACTGGCCTAGACCCACTTCCCCGTCTGATATTAGAAGTTTTTTGGGTTTGGCCAGTTACTACAAGAGATTTAGGGAAGGGTTTTCTTCCATTGTTGCCCCATTGACTCGGTTGACTCAGAAGAAGGAAAAATTTTAGTGGTCTGATCTGTGTGAGAAAAACTTTTAAAAATTGAAGACTAGGTTGACCAAAGCTCCAGTGTTGGCTCTGCCCGAGGGCCTAGATGACTTTGTGGTGTATTGTGATGCTTCTAGGATTGGTTTGGATTGTGTGTTGATGCAGCATGGTAAGGTGATTGCTTATGCTTCTAGACAGCTCAAGACTCATGAAAAGAACTACCCTACTCATGATCTTGAGTTGGCGACTGTGGTTTTTTTATTTGAATATTTGGAGACACTACTTGTATGGTACTCATGTGGATGTATTCACCGATCATAAGAGTCTTCATTATGTGTTCACTCAAAAGGAATTGAATCTTTGTAAAAGAAGATGGCTTGAGCTTCTCAAGGATTATGATACGACTGTGCTTTACCATTCGGGTAAGGCCAATATAGTGGTGGATGCACTTAGTAGGTTGTCCATGGGTACTGTGTCTTTGGTTAAGGACGGAAAGAAGAAATTGGCCAAGGATGTTCATATACTTGCCCGATTAGGAGTTTTCCTTATAGATTCAACAGATGGTGGAGTTAATGTTCAGAATGGTTCTGAACCTTCCTTGGTAGATGAAGTGAAAGAGAAGCAAGACAGTGATCCTATTTTTCACCAGCTGAAGGGTGCAGTCCATCAGCAAAGGGTAGAGGTTTTCTCCCAAGGGGGAGATGGTGTGCTTCGATATTAGAGTCGACTGTATTTTCCTGGCATAGATGGGTTGAGACAGCGGATTTTTATAGAGGCTCATAGCTCCAGGTATTCTATTCACCACGATTCCACCAAGATGTATCGTGACCTACGGTAAGTCTATTAGTCGAATGGCATGAAAAGGGACATAGCAGGTTTTGTGGCTAAGTGTCCCAACTCGCAACAAGTAAAGGTAGAGCATCAGTGACCGGGTGGTATGACCCAAGATATTGATCTTCCTACTTGGAAGTGGAAAGCGATCAATATGGACTTCATTACAGGTTTGCCTCATACTCATAGGCAACATGATTCTATTTGGGTGATTGTTGATAGGATGACCAAGTGATCCCACTTCTTGGTTGTTAAGACTACGGATTCAGCAGATGATTATGCCAGACTCTACTTTTGGGAGATAGTCAGATTTCATGGTATTCCATTGTCTATCATTTCAGATAGGGGTACTCAGTTTACATCCCAGTTTTGGAAGTCATTTAAGAAAGGTCTTGGTACTCAGGTGAAGCTTAGCACAGCTTTTCACCCATAGACGGATGGCCAGGCAGAGCGTACCATTCAGACTTTGGAGGATATGTTAAGAGCTTGTGTGATTATTTTCAAGGTAATTGGGATGATCACTTACCTCTTATCGAGTTTTCCTACAACAACAGCTTCCATTCTAGCATCCAAATGTCTCTGTATGAGTCATTTTATGGGCGAAGGTGTATATCTCCTATTGGTTGGTTTGAGGTAGGTGGGGCAGCTTTGATTGGTCCAGATTTAGTTCATGAGACTATGGAGAAGGTTCAGATCAACAAGGAGTGGTTGAAAACCACTCAGAGTTGACAAAAATCATATGCAGATGTGAGCAGAAGAGAGTTAGAGTTTGAGGTTGATGATTGGTTTTTTCTTAAAGTGTCACCCATGAAGGGTGTGATGAGGTTTGGTAAGAAAGGAAAACTTAGTCCCCATTATGTAGGTCCCTATCGCATTTTGAGGAGAGTTGGTAGTGTTGCTTATGAGTTGGAATTGCCAACAGATTTAGAAGCGGTTTATTCAGTTTTCCATGTTTCTTTGTTGAAAAAGTGTGTTAGTGATCCGACCTTGATTGTTTCTTTGGAGGATGTGAGTGTGAAGGATAGCCTCACTTATGATGAAGTCCCCTGTAGAGATTCTTGATCGTCAGGTTCAGATGTTGAGAAATAAAGAAGTTACTTTGGTGAAAGTTCTTTGGAGGAATCAGCTAGTTGAGGAAGCTACTTGGGAAGCAGAAGCAGCCATGAAATCCAATTACCCCCATCTCTTTCATCCCGATCTAGTTTCAGCCTAAGGTAGTACTTTCATCCTTAGTATGTCCCTCCGATTCTATTCCATCAGTTTCTCTCATGATCCTAGCATGCATTCATGTTTTCTGAAGTTAGTTCAGTCATGTTTTAAGATAACAAGTTAATTTTTATGCTTATTCCTCAGTGTTCATGTTTTGTTGGTTGTTTGGGTTGTTTCCTCTCTAGTTTTCCTTACTTAGTCTTAATTTGAGGATGAATGTTCCCAAGGGAGAGATATTGTAACACCCTGGAATCCGAATCAGCTATCTAACTTAGAATCTAGAAATTTTTGCTGCAACTGTTGACCCCACGGGAAGCGCCATGGGTGTCATAGCTCTGACGGGCTGTGGGGTGCACCGTGGGAGATAGACAAGTCCATTCCATCCTGGCGGGCGGTCATGAAGGACATCACCAGTGCAATGGTCCATGGGAATCCATCATCGAGATACTCAAGTGTGTTTTCCCCAACTTTCCAGTGCCCCGACGGGCTACACCACGGGCATCATGGCTATAACGACCCATGGGAGCAAGCCATCAAAATGTTCCAAAGGGCCCCTCCCCTCTCAGCTTTCCCTCTTCTCCAATGGGAAATGCCACGAGCATCGCGTCTGCGATGGACCGCAGGAGTACATCATTGAAAACCTTCTGAAACAGCCAAAGTCTCAGCAATCCAACCCGACACCTTGGTCGATGGGCCATCATGGGCATGACACCCACTAGGCAGCCCGTGAGGCAATAGATTTCTGCAGCTTTTTATTTTAAGTCATGGGTAAGTTGGTCTTTTCCCCTACTCTTAAACTCTTAAGTGAGGTTGTTTTGGCCACTTTTAGTAGGTTTCTATTCTTATTAGCCTAAGTATTTCATTATTCCTTATTCATCTACCAAAAGAGAAAAAGAACTCCTTCAAGCTCCAAGTTCAAGCCTCCATTTCTTTTCATCTTAGATCAAGCAAGCTTCAATAAGGTATGTGGGTATTCAATAAGGGATTCTTTTCACCCTTATGCCCAAAACCCCATGTTTTACTTGATTAATGAAATATGAAAATTAGGGTTTTTACTCAAATTGGGGAAGAGTTGTGGGTCTTATTTTAAAGCATCAATTCATGGTTTCTCACTACTTTTCTATGATTTATTTGAGGTTTCTTAATTGATTTCAAAATACCATGCATTAAAGATGACTTCTAGCATGAATCTATTGAATTGCATGTTTCAAATAAAAATTGGCATGTTTAGATTGCATGCCTAATTCTTCAAGCTATAAATTTAGAAAGAAAAGTATGTTTTGAATTATGGCTATGCTAAGTTTTAAGACTTATGATATGTGAATTGCATGACATTAGATGACACAAGTATTATATGAGCTATATGTATGTTTTGGGAGTAGTTTTTAGCACCAAACAATAAGGGTTCTAGATATCCCAAGTCCAAAACTACATTGTCAGCGTAGGTTATGTATCGCACGATAGGCTTATGAACGTGGTTCCACACTATGACATTATGGTGCCCTTGCCTTAGCGGGGCATAGGGAAGCTTTGTCAACTAGGGTTATATAGTTGGATTATGGTGTCCCGTACCTTGGCAGGGTTTGGGACAGCTTTGCTAACTAGGGTTATATTGTTAGATTCCATGTAGCTCACATGGTCTATTGTCGGTTATAAGAAACTCCCGTATGAATGTTTTCAAGTTTTCTAAGTCTTATGATATCTTATTTTGAGGTTTGACTTCTACCTCATGCTTTACCTTTCGACTTCGGTAATTTCTTATGATTTCTCTATTTAAGCATGAACTCAATTTAAATATGTTTTGTCATGATCTTGCATATGTCACATACTCGGTACATCCTATAGTACTGACGCATATTCTCGCACTGCATCCTTTGATGATGCAAATTCAGATTCAGGCCCTTTGATTCATGGCTAGAGGTTAGCAGGTGTCCCAGCTTTGAGTGGTGAGTCCTCATCCTTCGAGGACTAGTATCAGTTTAGCTACTTCAATGATTTCCTTCTTAGTATGTGGAGTTAGCTGGGGTCTTGTCCTAGCAACTCATTATTCAGTTTAGAGGCTTTTCAGACATAGTTTGAGATTTTGCATTCGAGGCTTCGTATTTTACTATGTTTCTACTTTGATATGTTGATGACACAGTTTGTTTATCTCTTCAGTTTTATGCTTCCGCTAAGTTTATCTATGTTTGCTTAAGTTATGCTATGGACAAGGGTTAACTTGGGGCACTTGTGGTCTCAGGTCCTATGTTACGCCTAGGGGGTAGTCTCGGGGCATGACACCACATACCGTGGTTCTTGTTCGTGGAACCTAAGTCATGAATTGTCCAGCAGTTTTTAATTTAGTTTCTCATTGGTATTTTAGACCTTTACTTCTTAAATTAGCTCCGACTATAAATAGCCTTCGGCTTATTTTATAAAGTCAAAAACCCCAAATGAAGTCAGATTTCTCTCAAGTCAGTTTCAAGAAGGAAAGGAGCATTCTTCTCCAAGTTTCAGACCTATGACTTTCTCCTCCTAGCTCCAACTTCATTTTTTCTTAAAGAATCTTCGTCTACCAGGTATGTGGGTATTCAGTAAGGGTTTAGTTCACCCTTATGCCCAAAATTCGAGTCTTTCTTCAAATGTTCATGGTTTTCAAGATTAGGGTTCCTATCAAATTATGCAAATTATTTCAGTATTTAGTCTTTATGGTTCCTACATGATTCGTATCCTATTTTATATGAATTGTAATATGTTTTGATGATTTGCATGAGTTTTCACCATGCATTGAGAAATCATAAATTTAACCCTAGCTTGTAGTATTTCCTAAAGTATTAGTTTTCTCCAAAACTGTAACCTATACTATCAACCAAAGTTTAAAAGCAGAATCTAGCCAGCTTTCAGTCTACTACAGTCTTCAGATAAATAGTGATTTTAGACAAGCTAGTTCTGTCTCAGAAATTCAGAACTTCAATTTTAATGAACTATTAGTATTCAGTTTGGGAGTAGTTTTTAGCACCGAGTTGGACTAGGGTTCAGCGTACCCTCAAGTCCCAAAACTACGTGCCACCATGAGATTATTTAGCCCCTCAGTTGGGCCTCAGAACAAGTGATCATATCAGCCATGCCTTTATACCCTGGAAAGGTATATTGGGTCCTCTCGATGGGGTGTATACATCAAACTCCACATTTAACTCCATGTTTAGCTCACGTGGTTTATGTCAGTTAATAGACTCTCCCACAGTATTAGTTTCAGTAAAGTACTACAGGCCCTCAGTTTATGTGTATTCTCAGCTTTCAATATATTTTCAGATTACTCTTGCATTTCAGCTTTTTTATGCATGATTATATTTTGGGCCTATGTACTATAGTTTAGTTTAGTTTAAACAGTGTGTCAGTATTTTAGCATGTTTACATATTCAGTCAGTTTTGCATATCCCTCATGCTCAGTACATCTGAAGTACTAACACATACACTATATGCTGCATCCTATCAGTTGTGAGTCCTCATCATCCGAGGACATATCTTTACATGCTTTTTGAGTTAGTTAGTTTGTCCTTATTTTCAGTATTCGGAGTTAGCTGGGGGCTTGTCCCAGTAGCTCATCAGTATTAGAGGCTTTCAGACATAGATTAAGAATCAGTTGATTTGGTTTGTTTTGCTTTTCAGACAGTTATTTATCTCAGATATTCTCAATTGAATTCTTTTTAGATTATGTGCTTTATCCAGTTATGCTTCTGCTTGTTTAGAGTTATTTCAGAATGCTTGTTATATGCCAGATTCAGGATTAGCTTGGGGTCACTTGTGATCCTAGGTCCCGTCTTACATCTAGGGGTTAGCCTCGGGGTATGACAGTGATAATTAAGAACAAGTATCCTATTCCATATATTGATGAATTGCTTGATCAGCTTCAGGGAGCATCGGTATTTTCTAAGATTGATTTAAGGTCGAGTTATCACCAGCTAAGGATTAGGGCTGAGGATATCCCAAAGACAGCCTTCAGGACCCATTATGGTCATTATGATTTCCTAGTTATGTTTTTTGGGCTGACCAACGCCCCAGCAGCATTCATGGAGTTGATGAATAGGGTGTTCAGTGGTGAGTCCTCCTAGATTCGAGGATGATAGTTAGATTTGATTATTTCAGTATTGCTAATTTATTTTCAGACTTTCAGAGTTAGTTGGGAGCTTGTCCCAGCAACTCACTTTAGTTAGAGGCTTTCAGACATAGACTAGAATCAGCTTTTGAGTATTTAAGATTTATCACTTTTTTACATATTTATATATATTCAATATGTTGGGATTTTCCTTCCCATCTCAGATATTTAAATGCTTTCAGTTTCAGCACAGTTCATGTTTTATCAGAAATTGTCTAGCTATGCCAGACCATGGGTTAGCTTGGGGTCACTTGTGACACAAAACACTGTATTACATCTAAGGGGTAGCCTCAGGGCGTGACAAACTTGGTATCAGAGAATCAGGTTCAAATGTCCTAGGGTGTCTGAAAGCCGCATCGAGTAGAGTCGTTTTCATGGGTGTAAAGCGCGCTACACTTATGGGGGAGAAGCTATGAGATGTCATTAGGAAAAACTTCACTTCATTCTTTTCCAGCTCGTGCTATAGAGTATGAACTCTATTTAATCTCCTTCTAACTCATGCTCAATGCATTTAAGAAAAATGCCTCCCAGAAGAGCCAACGCAAGGAATCAGCCGGCACCAGCAGCTCCAGCAGATCCTCTGAATGAGCAAGTTACCCATGCTGAATTCAGGGATGCTTTCCAAGTGTTTGCTCAAGCTGTGACCGCTCAGGTAAGTCAGCAGTCTGTGGCACCAGCTCACCCTCATACCAACTCTGCCACAGCTAGGATTTGAGACTTTACTCAGATGAACCCTCTAGAATTTCATGGGTCCAAGTCTAAAGAGGATCCACATGAGTTTCTTGACGACATACAGAAGGTGATAGAAATTATGGGTGTCACTCTGGTCTAGAGTGCAGATTTAGCTGCCTACCAGTTAAAGAGAGTGGCTTATACTTGGTATCAGCAGTGGAAGGAGTCCCATTATGCTAATCCAGGTCCAGTGGATTGGAACCACTTCAAGACTGCATTTTTGGATAGGTTCTTCCCACTTGAGCTCAGAGAAGCCAAGGTTCAAGAGTTCATCAAGTTGAAACAAAATAATATGAGTGTTAAGGAGTACGCACTCAAGTTTACTCAGTTGTCTAAGTATGCTCAGGCAATAGTAGCTGACTCCAGGGCCCGTATGAGTAAGTTCGTATCTGGCATGTCCGATGATTTAGTCGAGGAGTACAAGACTGCTATGCTGGTTAAAGAGATGGATTTTTCTAGGTTGGTTACTTATGCTCAGCAGATCGAGGAGGAGAAAATCAAAAAGAGGGGAGGAAACAGTAAGAGAGCTAGAACAGGTGACTTCAACTACTCTCAGCAGAGGTCAGAAGGTGGTAACCGCTCTTAGTTTCATTAGAAATCTTTAGCTCTGGCCTCATCTTCTGCTAGTGCCCTGGTGCCTAAGTCCGCGGTGGATAGGTGGGATAGGGTGCCAGGCTCTAAGTCCCAAGGTACAGTCACTAGCTGGCGCACTCATCCAGTTTGCAAGAAGTGTGGTAGGAACCACCAAGATGGGTGTATGGAAGGCAGTGGTAATTGTTTCGAGTATGGTAAGCCAGGTCATAGGATGAAAGAGTGCCCAGTAAATTCTCAGAAGGGCAGGGATACTCGTGCACAGAATTAGGCTAGTTCTACAGTAGCTCATGCGGGCCACCCCACTCATCAGGGTGCCTCGTCTGGCACAGGTGGTGATCAGTCCCAAAACATATTATATGCCCTTCAGAATCGACAAGACTAGGAGGATTCTCCCGATGTGGTCACGGGTACATTACAAGTCTTCCATTTAGATGTTTATGCATTGTTAGACCCAGGGGTTACACTTTCTTTTGTAACTCCTTATATAGCAGTAAATTTTAGTTTTAGTCCAGAAATCCTCCCAGAACCCTTCTCAGTCTCTACTCCAGTTGGTAACCCAGTTACAACTAAATGGGTATACAGAAATTGCCCTATCACAATTTCCCAAAAAGTCCCCTCAGCCGATCTTGTAGAGTTAGAAATGATGGACTTTGATATTATTCTAGGCATGGATTGGTTACATTCATGTTATGCCTCAGTTATTGCAGAACTAGGATCATTTGGTTTCAGTTTCCAAATGAGCCAGTCTTAGAGTAGAAGGGTAGTACCTCAGTGCCTGTAGGTCGATTCATCTCTTACCTTAAGGCCAAAAAAATGATTTCCAAAAGGTATATCTATTATCTTGTTTAGGTTAAGGATTCAAACTCCGAGACCCAACTCTTGAGTCAGTTCCAGAGGTGAATGAATCCCAAAAGTATTTACAAAAGATCTTTCTGGAGTTCCTCCCGAAAGGGAAATCGACGTCGAAATAGATCTCCTTCTAGATACCCAGCCTATCTCAATTCCTCCTTACAGGATGGATCCAGTTGAGCTTACGAGATTGAAAGACCTTCTGGATAAGGGCTTCATCAGACCTAGTATCTCTCCATGGGGTGCTCCAGTATTGTTCATGCGTAAGAAAGATGGTTCTCTCATGATATGCATCGACTACCTTCAGTTGAACAAGGTCACAATCAAAATTAAGTATCCTATTCCCAGGATTGATGACTTATTCGACCAACTTCAGGGTGCTAGTTTCTTCTCTATGATAGACCTCAGATCCAGCTATCATCAGCTCAGAGTCAGAAATTATGGCATTCCAAAGACATCCTTCAGAACTTGGTATGGTCACTATGAATTTGTAGTTATGTCATTTGAACTAACAAATGATCCTACAGCTTTTATGGATTTGATGAACAGAGTTTTCAAGAAGTATATAGACTTGTTCGTTATTTTCTTCATCGATGATATACTCGTATATTCTCACAGCAAGGAAGAACATACAGACCACTTGAGAGTGGTGTTGCAGACTCTCAAAGATCGCCAGTTATTCGTGAAGTTTAGTAAGTGTGAATTCTGGTTGAAGTCAGTTGCTTTTATTGGTCATATGGTGTCTAGTGAAGGCATCCGAGTTGATTCTCAAAAGATTGAGGCAGTGAAGATTTGGACCAAACCTACCTCTCTAACAGACATCAGAAGTTTCTTGGGTTTGGCTGGTTATTACCGGAGGTTTGTTGAGGGATTTTCCTCCATAGCTACCCCATTGACCAAGTTGACTTAGAAAAAGGTCAAGTTTTAGTGGTCAATTGAGTGTGAGAAGAGCTTCCTAGAGTTGAAAATCAGGTTGACTACAGCTCATGTGTTAACTCTACCAGAGGGTTCAGATGGATTCATGGTTTATTGCGATGCATCTAGAGTCGGCTTGGGTTATGTTTCGATGCAGCAGGGTAAGGTCAGAGCGTATGCTTCTAGGCAGCTTATGATTCATGAGAAGAACTACCTAACTCATGACCTTGAGCTTGCAGCTGTTGTGTTTGCCCTAAATATTTGGAGACACTACTTGTATGATTCCCATGTAGATGTGTTCACAAATCATAAGAACCTTCAGTATGTGTTCACCCAGAAAGAGTTGAATCTTCACAATAGAAGGTGGCTTGAGTTCCTCAAAGACTATGATATGAATGTGCTCTACCATCCAGGTAAGTCCAAGGTAGAGGTTGATGCACTCAGTAGACTGTCTATGGATAGTGTGTCACATGTTAAGAAAGAGAGGAAACAATTAGCCAGGGATGTTCATAGGCTTGCTCGCTTAGGAGTTTGCCTCATGGACATGACAGATGGTGGTGTGATTGTCCAGAATGGGTCAGAATCTTCATTGGTAGCGGAAGTTAAGGAGAAATAAGACAGTGATCCCATCTTGCTTCAGTTGAAAGGTGCAGTTCATCAGCTGAGAATAGAGGTTTTCTCCCAAGGGGGTGATGGTGTGCTTCGCTACCAGGGTCGTTTATGTGTACCTAATGTGGGTGAGTTGAGGCAGCAAACCCTTACAGAAGCCCATAATTCCATATATTCTATTCATCCTGGTGCCACTAATATGTACCGTGATCTATGGGAAGTCTATTGGTGGAACAGCATGAAGAGGGACATTGCAAATATTTTGGCTAGGTGTCCCAACTATCTGCAGGTAAAAGTAGAACATCAAAAACCAAGAGGTATGACTCAGGATATTAGCATGCCTACTTAGAAGTGGGAGGTGACTAACATGGATTTCATTATGGGTTTACCTCGTACTTGCAGACAGTATGACTCCATTTGGGTGATAGTGGACAGAGTTACTAAGTCAGCTCACTTCTTGGATATCAAGACTACAAATTCAGCGGAGGACTATGCAAAACTCTACATCAGTGAGATAGTTAGGTTACATAGGGTTCCCTTGTCTATCATCTCAGATAGAAGTCCTCAGTTCACATTTCATTTCTAGAGATCATTTCAGAAGGGTCTTGGTACCCAGGTGAATCTCAGTACAATATTTCATCCGCAGACGGATAGTCGGGCAGAGCGTACCATTCAGACCTTAGAGGACATGTTGAGAGTGTATGTGATCGATTTTAAGGGTATTTGGAATGATCACCTACCTCTCATAGAGTTCACCTAAAATAACAGTTTTCACTCCAGTATTCAGATGACCCCATATGAGGCACTTTATGGGCGTAGATGTAGATTGTCAGTTGGTTGGTTCGAAGCAGGTGAAGTAGCCTTGATTGGGCCAGATTCAGTTCATGAGGCTATGGAGAAAGTTTAGCTCATCATAGAAAGACTTACGATAGCTCAGAGTCATCACAAGTCCTATGCAGACGTGGGGAGAAGAGACTTAGAGTTCAAAATAGATGATTGGGTTTTCCTGAAAGTGTTACCCATGAAGGGTGTGATGAGATTTAGCAAGAAAGGGAAGCTTAGTCCCCAATATATAAGCCCTTACAAGATTCTAAAAAGGGTGGGCAATGTGTCTTATGAGTTAGACTTGCTAGCAGAATTAGTAGCGGTTCATCCAGTTTTCCATATATCATTATTGAAGAAGTGTGTTGGCGATCCGACATCGATTGTACCTTTAGAGAGTGTGACTGTGAAAGATAGCCTCACTTATGAGGAGGTTCCAGTTGAAATTCTTGACCATCAGGTTCGTAAGTTGAGAAATAAGGAAGTCACTTCGGTGAAAGTTTTATAGAGAAATCAGTCAGTCGAGGGAGCTACTTGAGAAGCAGAAGCAGCCATGATAGCCAAGTATCCTCACCTCTTTCCTTCTGACTCAGTTTTAGCTTGAGGTAATAGTTCCTCTCCATTCTCTCAGTTTCCTCATATGCATGTCAGTCCCAGAATCATGTTTTCCAAGCTATTCTAGTATTTTTAGCATGCTTTCACATACTTAGAACTAGACTCAGTCAGATATTAGCTTCTAGTATTCATTTGTTAGGTATTACAGCTCTTTCCCTCCAAACTCAGCTTAGTTAGTCTTCATTCGAGAATGAATGATCCCAAGGGGGGATATTGTAACACCCCAGAATTCAGACCAGCATTTAAAACCCAAAACTCAGAAAGAACTTAGAAAATTCCATCTCCAATCAGGCCCCACGGCTGACCCACGGGTGTCATGGACACGACGGCCCATCAGGGTCCCCGTGGGAGGAGCCCAGAGGCTCTGTCAGCTTACCTCAGCATAATGGGGTCCTTATGGGCGTCATAGGTCTTACGGGCCATGGAGCAGCCTGTGGGAAAACACCAGTGCCACTCCCAAGTCTCCTCAGCCCCGAGGGGCAATCACCATAGCCATCATGGATGCAACGAGCCATGGGAGCCATCGTGGGGACTGCCCAGAGAACCAGCCCAGTCTTCCCTATTCTGATGCTCTGGCCGATGGGCCGTCTTAGGTCCGACGCTCGTCGGGTGGCCCATCCAGCGGAAGAAAACCTGCAATTTTTGTTTTAAGTTGGGGGCATCCCAGTCTTTTCTCAATTATTTTAACTCCGATCCTAAGTCATTTTGGGAGTAATTAAAGGGTTTTTTACACTTTTTCCCTCATTACTCCTAAACTAAATCGACACTTAGAAGTTTCAAACAAGAAAAGAAGCATTTCCTTTCAAGAACAAGCAAGAGGGTTTTCTTCAGGTTCAGCCCCAAATCCTAAGGTTCAATGGTAGAATCTTCTTTCAGGTATGTGGAATTTCATCAGTGGGTTCCTTTCACCCATTCAGTCCCTAGATTCAGTCCAGCTCTTCAGTTAACAATCAGTTCTTTAGACCTAGGGTTCCTGAACCATATGAATTCATTGCAATTCAGATTCTATTGCTTGAATGATATTATTACATGTTTTCTTGGGAACCTAGGATTAGTCATATGTACAGAGTTTATTAATCCTAGCATGTGTTAATTCCATTACTCATAATTCATACTTGCTAGGGCAGATAATTCAGTCAGTTATGCTTCAGAATTAGAATGCTATCAGTTTCAGTATCATGTTATTGCATTCTTAGATGATTACCAGTATTTGAGCTATTCAGCATTTTAGTTGCATTCATTGCTTATGTATTCAGTTGGGAGTAGACTTAGCACCGATTGGATGAAGGGATGAACGCTCACCCGTCTAAACTAGTTTAGGCTAAGACTTTTAGTAGCAGTCCCTGAGTCCCAGAACTACAGCGCCACTGTAGGTTCACAAAGGGGTCACCCATCAATTTAGGCATGATACCCTTGTCCCTTGTGGACATCAGTTTAGTAGATCAACGTCACATTAGTTTGCACCCTTGTCAAAGTATGAACACCCTTCTATCTAGGGTTACAGGTTGGTCCCACAGCCAGCTCAGCTTAGGGTATGTTGGTTAATAGTAGCTACCACAGTCAAACTCAGCAATGCATTGACCATGTATTCAGTTATTGGGTTCAGGTCATCATGTTATGATATTCATGTTCAGTTACTTGGTCATTGCATACAGTTACTCTTCAGTTCATATTTCAGTATACACTACTATATTCGTATCTATGTTTTACTACAGCTTTGGTTATATCCTGCATGCTTAGTACATCCAAAGTACTGACACATACTTTTGTGCTACATCATTTTATGATGTAAGTTCAGGCGCTCAGCATCCAGACCACGCATAGCCTGATTTCCAGTCCTTACTCAGCAGCTCAGTGGTGAGTCCTCCTAGATTCAAGGACGATAGCTAGATTTGATTATTTCAGTATTGCTAATTTAGTTTCATACTTTCAGAGTTAGTTGGGGGCTTGTCCCAACAACTCACTTTAGTTAGAGGCTTTCAGACATAGACTAGAATCAGCTTTTGAGTATTTCAGATTTATCACGTTCTTACATATTTATATATATTCAACATGTTGGTCTTTTCCATCCCATCTCAGATATTTAAATGCTTTCATTTTCTGCACAGTTCATGTTTTATCAGAAATTGTCTAGCTATGCCAGACCATGGGTTAGCTTAGGGTCACTTGTGACACTAAGCACCGTGTTACGTCTAGGGGTACCCTCAGGGCATGACACAAGCTCCAAGATGAGGGTTTCATCATCAAGCCTCCATCCCTCTCATCTTAGGTTAAGAAACCTTCAATTCAGGTATGTGGATATTCAATAAGGGATCCTTTCACCCTTATGCCAAAAATGCCCAAATTTTATATGAATTTTCATGGATTTCAAATTAGGGTTCTTACCTTATTGTTATGGGCTCTTCTATAAATTATTTTCTCATGAATCTACTATGAAATCTAAGACTAAATTGTATGATGTTGCATGGATTTTCACAATTAAACTCCTATTTCATGAATTGAAGGCTAAGTATACCAATTTTGCATGCACGGATTGATTTAAGCAAATTGGGTATTTGATAGAATGATTTCATGAATTTCAAGAAATTTCATGCCTAGTTTCTATGTTTTATGAAAGAGCATGTGGTTTTGAAATTGAACTTGAGCCATGAAAGTTTTTATGATATTAATTATTATGCAAGATAAGACACCCGATGTACCATCAATGCTCATGAATCATTTTCTAAAACAAGGTTTGTGAGTAGTATGAAGATGAGGGTTATGAATGTGTTATGAATAAGATTTGACATTTAGATATGTCAAATATATGTGAGCCTCATGTTATGTTTTGAGAGTAATATTTAGCACCAAGCCATGAGGGTTCTAGATAACCCAAATCCAAAACTACGTTGCCACCGTAGGACGCCCTCTATGGCTTATGATAGGATCCTTATGACATAGTTCTAACCTTGGCCGATTAGGACAACCTTTTTCAGTGTGGGTGCATGACACTGGACACCATGTAGCTCATCATGGTTTATATCGATTAAGAGAAACTCCCATAAGACTATTTTCAAGCTATGAAGTTATATGATATTCTACTTTGAAATTTGACTTCTATTTCATGCCTTAAGCTTAAATCTTGATATTTACTCACTTTTTCTCTTAATATGCATGAATTCAGATTTAAGCATGTTTTAAGTATGTTTTTACCATGTTATTGCATAAACTCACATACTCGGTACATCCTTTAGTACTGACGCATATTTTGTATTGCATCCTATTATGATGCAGATTTAGGTTCCCTCTTTTAGGCTCGTGGATAGAGACTACTGGCTATCCAGTATTGATTGGTGAGTCCTCATATTTCGAGGACTAGTATGAATCCTAGTTAGTAGGCACCCCTTTATTTTAGTACTTAGAGTAAGTGTGGTCTTGTCCTAGCAACTCGTTATGTCTTATGTAGAGGATTTTCAGACATAGCTGGATATTCGTGTTTCATGTTTTGGATTTGATACTCCTAGACCTTTATCTTATATAGTGTTAGTTTGTCTACTTATATTGATTTTGCTTCCTCTATGATTTAGTGTGTTTGATTTAGTGAAGCTATGACCAAGGGTTAACTTAGAACCACTTGTGGTCCCAGGTCCCGTGTTACATCTAGGGGGTAGTCTCAGGGCGTGACAAACTTGGTATCAGAGCATCAGGTTCAAAAGTTCTAGGGTGTCTGAAAGCCGCATCAAGTAGAATCTCTTTTATGGGTGTGAAGCGCACCACATCTATGAGAGAGAGGCTATGAGTGGTTTTAGGAAAAACTTCACTTCTTTCATGATCAACATCGTGGAAATGAGTTTGACTCTATACTTCTCTAACTGATCTTTATGCATTTCAGATTCAGATTATGCCTCCTCGCTGTGCCATGCCTCGCCAAGCCAACGCCCTAAATGTTAACTATCCAGTTTTGGACCACGAGGTCACTAATGTGGAGTTAAGGACTGCCATTTAGATGTTAGCTCATGCAATGGCCAACCAGGACAATCCCCCAGCACCTGTCCTACTAACCATCAAGGTGGGAAAGTTGCGGCCAGAGTTCAAAACTTCATTCGCATGAACCCGCCTGAGTTCTTAGGTTCTAAGGTTGGTGAAGATCCATAAAATTTCTTGGATGAGGTGAAGAAGTTTTGGAGGTGATGCAAGTTGTCGGTGTGGATGGTGTTGAGCTAACTTCCTATCAGCTCAAGGATATGGCACACATTTGGTATACTCAGTGGAAGGATGCTAGGGCTAGGGATGTGGTCCCTATGAATTAGGAGTGCTTTGAGAGAGCATTTCTTGACCAATTCTTCCCTAGGGAGTTAAGGGAGGCTAAGTCCAAAGAGTTCATAAATTTAAGGCAAGGATCTATATCGGTTCAGGAATATGGATTGAAGTTCACCCAGCTTTCTAGGTATGCTTCAGCTATAGTGGCCGATCTGAGAGATCAGATGAATAAGTTTATTTATGGAGTGTCGAACTTTGTTAGAAAGGAGTGCAGGTCCGCTATGCTTTGGGGGGACATGGATATATCTAGGCTTATGACCCATGCCCATCAGATCGAGGGGGATAAATTAAAAGAAATGACAAGGGAGAACAAGAGGTGTAGATCAGAGGATTCGGGTTTTAGCCATCAAAAGTCCGGTGGCAGACACCATTCTTCATTTCAGAAGAGGCCATCAGGACCCGTGCATTCTTTAGCTAGTGCACCTACTCTGGCCCCCAGGCCTAGGCATGATCAGTCAGGTAGAGGATCGGGTTCGCAGTCTCAGGGAAGTGTTGCAAAGGAGCCTTTTGACGCTATTTGCAACAAGTGTGGGAAGAATCACCCGGGAGAGTGTCGTTATGGCACAGGTGGATGCTTTGTGTGTGGACAGGTTGGAAAAATTATTAAGGATTTCCCTTCAGCCAAGAAGGGACATGGGGTGGCAAGACTCAGTTTACTTCAGTAGCCCCAGCAGGTCATCCATCTCAGCAGGGTGTTGCATCTGGTTTGGATGGTGGTCAATGCCAGAACCGTCTCTATGTTATGTCATCTCGCCAGGATCAGGAGAGTTCCCCAGATGTTGTTACTGGTATGTTGCAAGTCTTCTCTTTTGATGTTTATGCTTTACTAGACCCCAGAGCCTCCTTATTTTTTGTTACCCTTTATGTTGCTTGCAAATTCGAAGTTGGTCCTGAATACCTTTTAGAACCCATTTATGTTTCCACTTCTATTGGTGAGTCTATTCAAGCCAAGAGAATCTATAGAAATTTCCCTATCTTAGTCCTTCATAGAGTCACTTCAGCCGATCTAGTAGAGTTGGAAATGACAGATTTTGATGTTATCCTTGGTATAGATTGTTTGCATGCATGTTATGCCTCGGTTGATTGTCGTACCCGAGTTGTTAGTTTTAAATTCCCAAATGAACCTACCTTAGAGTGGCAGGGTAGTCCCCCATCCTCAAAGGATCCTTTCATATCTTATCTCAAGGCTAGAAAGATGATTTCTAAGGGTTATGTCTATCATATAGTTTGGGTTATGGACACGGACTTCAAAACCCCATCTCTCCAGTCAGTTCCTATTGTTAATGAGTTTTCTAAAGTGTTTCTCAAGGATTTTCCCGGAGTCCCTCCCCAGCAAGAGATTGAATTTAAGATAGACCTTCTCCCAGATACGTAGCCTATCTCTATTCCTCCTTACAGGATGGCTCCAGCGAAGCTTAAGGAACTAAAAGATCAGTTGAAAGACCTCCTCGATAAGGGTTTTATTTGACCCAGCATCTCTCCATGGGGTGCTCCAGTCCTATTCGTATGTAAGAAAGATAGTTCTCTCAGAATGTGTATTGATTACCGTCAGTTGAACAAGGTCACAATCAAGAATAAGTATCCCATCCCTAAGATTGATGACTTGTTCGACCAGCTTCAGGATGCTAGTTATTTCTCCAAGATTGACCTCAGATCTGGTTATCATCAGCTTTGCATTTGAGAGTGTGACATTCCAAGCACAGCCTTCAGAACTCGGTATGGTCATTATGAATTTGTGATTATATCTTTTGGACTAACAAATGCTCTTGCAGCCTTTATGGACTTGATGAATCGTGTGTTCAAATAGTTTTTGGATATGTTCATGATTATTTCCATTGATGATATTCTTATCTACTCGCGAAGTGAGATTGAGCATGCAGAACATTTGAGAGTTGTGTTGCGAACTCTCAAGGATCGACAGTTATTTGCTAAGTTTAGCAAGTGTGAATTTTAGGTGCAGTTTTTTGCTTTTCTGGGTCATATTATGACTAAAGATGGTATTCGGGTTGATTCGCAAAAGATAGAGGCGGTGCAAAACTGGCCTAGACCCACTTTCCCATCTAATATTAGGAGCTTTTTGGGTTTGGCTGGTTACAATAGGAGATTTATGGAAGGGTTTTCTTCCATAGCTGCCCCATTGTCCAAGTTGACTCAGAAGAAGGTTAAGTTTGAGTGGTCTAATAAGTGTGAGAAGAATTTTCAGGAGTTGAAGACTAGGTGCAGCTCTAGTTTTGGCTCTACCTGAGGGCTTAGATGGCTTTATTGGGTATTGTGATGCTTCTAGAGTTTGTTTGGGTTGTGTTTTGATGCAGCGTGGTAAGGTGATTGCTTATGCTTCTAGACAGCTTAAGATTCATGAGAAGAATTACCCAACTCATGATCTTGAGTTAGCGGCACTGATTTTTGCTTTGAATATTTGGAGACATTACTTGTATAGTGTCTATGTGGATGTGTTTACCGATCATAAGAGCCTTCAGTATGTATTCACTCAGAAGGAATTGAATCTTCGTCAGAGAAAGTGGCTTGAGCTTCTTAAGAATTATGGTATGAGTGTGCTTTACCATTCGGGTAAGGCCAATGTAGTGGATGATGCGCTTAGTAGATTGTCTATGGGGAGTGTGCCCTTGGTTGAGGATGAAAAGAAGAAATTAGCTAAGGATGTTCACCGGCTTGCTCGATTAGGAGTTTGCCTTAAAGATGCATCGGATGGTAGTGTTATTGTTCAGAATGGGTCTTAATCATCTTTGGTAGTTTAGGTGAAGGAGAAGCAAGATAGTGATCCTGTTTTGCACCAGTTGAAGGGTGCAGTCCATGAGCAGAGAGTAGAGGTTTTCTCTCAAGGGGAAGATGGTGTGCTTCGATATCAGGGCTGATTATGTGTTCCTAATGTAAATGGATTGAGACAGCGGATTTCGGCAGAGGCTCATAGTTCCAGGTATTTTATTCACCCTGGTGCCACCAAGATGTACTGTGATCTACGGAAAGTCTATTTGTGTAATGGCATGAAGAGGGACATCGTAGATTTTATGGCTAAATTTCTTAACTATCAACAAGTGAAGGTAGAACATCAGCGACCAGGTGGCATGACCCAGGCTATTGATCTTCTAACTTGGAAGTAGGAAGAGTTTAATATGGATTTCATTACAGGCTTACCTCGTACTTGTAGGCAGCATGCTTTCATTTGAGTGACTGTCGACAGGATAACTAAGTCAGCGCACTTCTTGGCTATTGAGACTACTGATTCAGCAGAGAATTATGCTAGACTCTACATCTGTGAGATAGTCAGATTGCATGGGGTTCCATTTTCTATCATTTCAGATAGGGGTATTCATTTCACATCCCAGTTTCGGAGGCCATTTCAAAAGGGCCTTGGTACTCAGGTGAGACTTAGCACAGCTTTTCACCCACAGACGGATGGCCATGCGGAGCATACGATTCAGATCTTAGAGGATATGTTGAGAGCTTGTGTGATTGATTTCAAGGGTAATTGGGACGATCACTTACCTCTTGTTGAGTTTGCCTACAACAACAGCTTTCATTCTAGCATCCAGATGGCTCTTTATAAGGCACTTTATGGGCGGAGGTGTAGATCTCATATTGGTTTGTTTGAGATAGGTGAATGAGCTTTGATTGGCCCATATTTAGTTCATGAGACTATGGAGAAAGTTCAGATTATTAGGGAGATGTTGAAGACCACTCATAGTCGACAGAAATCATATGCAGATGTGAGAAAAAGAGAATTGGAGTTTAAGGTTGATGATTGGGTATTTTTGAAGGTGTCACCCATGAAGGGTGTGATGAGGTTTCGTAAGAAGGGAAAATTTAGTCCCCGCTATATAGGTCCCTACAGGATTCTGAGGAGAGCTGGTATTGTTGCTTATGAGTTAGAGTTGCCAGCCGATCTAGAAGCGGTTCATCCGATTTTCCATGTTTCCTTGTTGAAGAAGTGTGTTGGTGATCTAACCTTGATTGTACCTTTAGAGTATATGGGTGTGAAGGATAGCCTCACTTTTGAAGAAGTTCCCATTGAGATTCTTGATCATCAGATTCAAAGGTTGAGGAACAAAGAAGTCATTTTGATGAAAGTCCTTTGGAGGAACCAATTAGTTGAGGGAGCTACTTGGGAAGCAGAAGTATCCATGAAATCCAAGTACCCTCATCCCTTTCCTTCTGATCCAGTTTCAACTTGAGGTAATAGTTTCCTCCTTAGTATGTCCCTCCAATTCTATTCCATCAATTTTCCTCATGATCCTAGCATGTATTCATCTTTTCGAAGTTAGTTCAATCATGTTCATAAGTTAAGGCTCAGTTTTCATGTTTCTTCTTCGATTTTCATGTTCCGTTGGTTTGTTTGGTTGTTTTCTTTCTAGTTTTCCTAACTTAGTCTTCATTCAAGGATGAATGATCCTAAGGGGGAGATATTGTAACACCCCAGAATTTCAATCAGCCTTTAAACTTGGATTTCTGAAAATTTCAAAAGTTCCTAGAGATCACGAACAGGATCATGGTTCGTCATTCTAGACCACGACCATGATTGAGCATCTGTTCTTCTTTCTCTCAGTCTATGAGTCACTCTACGTATCGTGGTTTTAAACCACAACCCGTTTTATGAATCGTGGTCCTGATGATTAGAGGACCCTCTATGAACGGTCCTGAAAACTATGAGTCAGATGACGACCCGTCATTTTGCTTCATGGGCCATCCTATCATTTGTAATTCTTGAGGATCAGGGGATCCTTACTTTTCTAAGTTAAAACCATGAGTCACAGGATTGTCTGTTATTTCATTTCATGGACCATCGAGTGACTCGTGGAATGAAGGTTCAGTAGAGTCTCAAAAATGGTTTCAAAAACCATGGGTCAATTCCACGGGCTGTAATTTCCATCTACGGTCTATAGACCCATCCGTGATACCTGAAGCCGAGGTTTTTAATCTATTTTTCCTAGCTTTTACCTAGGGATATTTTTGTAATTTCCCACTCTTTTAACTCCTAAGTGAGGTCATTTTGGGCAATTCTAGAAGGGTTTTAACTTCAATTAGTCTAAGTCTTTTCCCTTAAGCTCTCATTCAGTCCAAAAGGAAAAAGGGTATCCATTCTCCCAAGCTCCAAGCTCCAAGCTAAGGGTTTTATCTTCAAGCCTTCATCCCTCTCATCCTAGGTTAAGAAAGCTTCAATTCAGGTATGTGGGTATTCAATAAGGGATCCTTTCACCCTTATGCCCAAAACCCTCAAATTTTATATGGATTTTCATGGATTTCAAATTAGGGTTCTTACCCAATTCATATGGGCTCTTCTATAAATTGTTTTCTCATGAATCTACTATGAAATATAATACTAAATTATATGATTTTGCATGAGATTTTACATGTGAACTCCTATTTCTTGAATTGAAGGCTAAGTATAGCCAATTTTGCATGCATGGATTGATTTAAGCAAATTGGGGTATTTGATAGCATAATTTCATGAATTTCAAGCAATTTCATGCCTAGTTCCTATGTTTTATGAAAGAGCATGTGGTTTTGAAATTGAACTAGTGCCATACAAGTTTTTATGATATGAATTATTATGCAAGACAAGACACCCTATGTACCATCAATGCTCATGAATCATTTTCTAAAACAAGGTTAGTGAGTAGTATGAAGATTTGGGTTATGAATATGTTATGAATACAATTTGACATCTATATATGTCACATGTATGTGAGCCTCATGTTATTTTTTGGAATTAATATTTAGCACCGAGCAATGAGGGTTCCAGATAACTCAAATCCAAAACTACGTTGCCACTGTAGGTTGCCCTCCGTGGCTTATGACAGAATCCTTATGACATGGTTCTAACCTTGGCCAGTTAGGACAACTTTTTTCAGTGTGGGTGCATGACACTGGACTCCATGTAGCTCATCATTATTTATGTCGGTTAAGAGAAACTCTCGTATGACTATTTTTAAGCTATGAAGTTAAATATGATATTCTACTTTGAAATTTGACTTCTATTTCATGACTTATGCTTAAATCTTGATATTTACTCATTCTTTCTCTTAATATGCATGAACTCAGTTTTAAGCATGTTTTAAGTATGTTTTTACCATGTTATTTCATAAACTCACATACTCGATACATTCTAGAGTACTGACACATATTTTGTGTTGCATCCTACTATGATGCAGATTCAGGTTCCCTCTTTCAGGCTTGTGGATAGAGACCGCCGGTCATCCAGTATTGATTGGTGAGTCCTCATATTTTGAGGACTAGTATCATTCCTAGTTAGTAGGACTCCTTTTATTTCAGTACTTAGAGTTAGCTCGGGTCTTGTCCCAGCAACTCATTATGTCTTATGTAGAGGCTTTTCAGACATAGCTGGATATTCATGTTTCATGTTTCAGATTTGATACTCCTACACCTTTATCTTATATAGTGTTGGTTTGTCTACTTATATTGATTTTTCTTTCGCTATGATTTAGTGTGTTTGCTTCAGTTATACTATGACCAAAGGTTAATATAGAACCACTAGTGGTTCGGGATCCCGTGTTACGTCTAAGAGGTAGTCTCGGGGTGTGACAAAAGGAAAGGTAATAGAGTATGCTTCAAGGCAGTTGAAGGTTCACGAATGGAACTATCCTACTCATGACTTGGAGTTGGCAGAAGTGATTTTTTCTTTGAAAATTTGGAGGCATTACTTATATGGTGTGCATTGTGAGGTGTTCACAAATCATCGCAGTTTTAATATATTTTCACTTAGAGAGATCTAAATTTGAGGTAGAGGAGGTGGTTGGAGCTGCTTATGGATTATGATATCACTATCTTATATCACCCGGGCAAGGCAAATATGGTAGCAAATGTTTTGAGTCAGAAGTCAGTTAGTATGGGAAGCTTGGCTATGTTGCGAGTGGAGAGCATCCTTTGGCCACGGATGTTCAATCCTTGCTAATAGCTTTGTGAGACTTGATATTTTAGAGCCTGCTAGAGTTCTTGCTTCTGTTGAGGCACAATCTCTCTTATTGGATCAGATCAAGGCTAGACAGTTCGAAGATGAGAAATTGAAGATCATTCAAGGCAAAGTATTAAAGGGTAAAGCTAAAGAAGCAATTCTTGATTCGAAGGGTGTTTTGACAATTAAGGGTCGTATCTGCATTCCTAGAGTTGAAAATTTGACCAAGTTGATTATGGAAGAGGCACATAGCTCTAGATATTCTATTCATCCAAGAGCAGGGAAAATGTACCATGATCTGAAGCAGCATTATTGGTGGTGATAAATGAAGAGGGATATTGTAGAGTATGTCTCTAGATGTTTAAACTACCAGCAGGTTAAGTATGAGCTCCAGAGGCCAACGACTCAGAGGATGCCTATACCTGAATGGAAGTGGGTGCGGATTGCTGTGGATTTCGTGGTAGGCTTGCCATGGACTTTGAGAAATTTTGATATTTTTTGGGTTATCGTGGATAGATTGACTAAGTTTGCTCACTTTTTGCCAGTTCAGACTTCATATAATGCATAGAGATTGGCGAGGATTTACATCCAGGAGATAGTGCGTTTGCATAATGTTTTGATTTCTATCATTTCAGATAGAGGTACTTACTTCACATTTAACTTCTGGAAGTGTATGCAGAAGGAATTGGGTACTAGAGTGGATCTTAGTACGGCTTTTCATCTACAGACTGATGGCGAGTCCAAGCAGACTATTTAGGTGTTAGAGGATATGCTTCGGGCATGCGTAATTATTTTGGTGGTTATTGGGACCAATTCTTACCATTAGTTAAGTTTGCATATAACAATAGTTACTATTTCAATATTTAGATGGCTCTGTTTGAGGATTTATATGGTAGGAGATGTCGTTCTTTGGGGGTTAGTTTGATGCATTTGAGGGAAGGCCTTGGGGTACAAATCTATTGAGAGATTCATTATATAAGGTCAAGTTGATTCAGGAGAGACTTCTCACAGCTTAGAGTAGACAAAAGAGTTATGCGGATCGAAAGGTCCGTAGTTTAGAGTTCGTGGTTGGGTAGAAGGTCTTGTTGAAAGTATCGCCTATGAAGGGTGTTATGAGATTTGGGAAGAAGGGCAAGCTCAGTCCTAGGTTCATTGGTCTATTTGAGATACTCTGACATATTGGGGAAGTGGCGTATGAGCTGTCTATGCCTCCAAACTTATCATTTGTTCATCCGGTATTTCATGTTTTGATATTGAAAAAATATCATGGTGATGATTCCCATGTTATTCAATGGGACTCGGTGTAGTTGGACCAAGGTTTGACATTTAAGGAAGAACCTATAGCTATTCTGGATAGGCAGGTTAGAAATTGAGATCCAAGGAGATAGCATTTGTGAAGATGCAGTGGAGGCATCGTCCTGTGGAGAAATCTACTTGGGAGGTTGAGTGTGACATATGGAGCAGATATCCTCATCTCTTCGGTAGTCCAGGTAACTTCTATCTTTTCACGTTCGAGGACGAACGTTTGTTTTAGTGGTGGATGATGTAACGACCCTCCAAGTTGTTTTGTGAATTCTTACTTATTTTTTCCATTTTAACCCTTCTCGTATTCTTTATATGTGATTAATAACTTTTAGGATGGATAGTACAGACCTCGAGGTGTTCTGGAGCGACTTAAGTCATTATTTGGAATCTTAAGTTTAAAAAAATTTAAGTTTGATCACGGTTAATTTTTAGCCAAAATGACCTCAAATTAGTGTTTTAATGTTTCCAATAGGTCTGTAGCGTGTGTTTTAGTCAATTTACATATTTGGCTTGTTTCTATAGGGTCCCAAATAAATTTCGAGAGTCTATTTGAAGATTTGATTATTTTAGACAATTAATTTAATTGGTGGTTAATGGGTCAGTCCCATGATTTTGTTATTATCTCATAATATGTGATTAAAATTCAAAACAAATAAAAATAAACTACAGTTAATAGGCTTAACCTTGGATCATAAGAAAAGAGGATAGAATTTTCAACAGAGGGCTGAGTTGTTGCACCGTCGAGACTCCAAGTGAGAATTCCAACTTCTCCATCATTTATTGCTAGCAGCTATTGTTAGTATTTAAATTCATATGTACACTTACGGTAATAAGTAATCATAGATCAATGATGGATAATATTGAGTTTGTTTTGAAAAAGGAAGCATGTTATGGCTTTTGGCAGTAATGATATAGCGGTGAGGAGAGTGTAATCAGATAGAGATTTGTGAGATTAATATGGTTTGAGAAATTGGGTTAAAGTCATCTCCCTTGGCGGAAATTATTTCTATATATAGTGTTGGTGGTTATTTTTATATTAATGGGTCAATTTTGGTTAAGTGTTGGAAAGCATGATGTGGCTAATTATTGGGTGCAGGGGTAGATCTATGTTCAAGCTTGGGGGTGCTACGGCACCCGGACATCTCAGTTGAAACTGTGTATATATATGTATATATGTGTAAAACGTTGTATAAATATAAAAAATGGCACTCTAAATAACAAGTAGTTGTGTGGTGCCAATGGCAAAGTCTTAGGTTTCTCTCTCCATGGTCACGAGTTCGAGTCTGCTCTAGCGCATTTTTTTGGTGAATGTTTGAACGAGGCTTTATCCTATGTAAACTAGAATTTTTTGGTGAATGTTTGAATGAGGTTTTATCCTAGTTAACTGGAATTGATCCCAAGATCACTTTAGGCAAATGCCTCATACAAACCAACAAGCCAAGACTATTAGTGTTCAATAGATGTAAAATTTTAGGTCTTATATCCTATGTAAACTAGATGCAAAGCACAAATCATATAAAAGTGGCATTCAGTACTTTTTTCCTCCCCAATGTATATGACACATTTTTATTTTTATTCAATCCCAAAAAATGACATGTTTTCTTCTTTGAGAAATTTTTAATGACGTTATCAATATTTTAATCATGTCCCACTTATTTGACAAAAAACTTTTGTTGACGAGGGACAAACTATTCACTGAAAAATAATTGAAAAGCACCTTTAAAGCATATACATTGAAATTTCAAAATTGCCCTCGATATGAAGCAGACACGTTAATGAAGAGGTTTGAAATTTCAAAAATGTCATCGACTTAAAGCAGACACGTCGACGAAGAGGTTTGAAATTTCAAAAATACCCTCAATATGAAATAGAAACGTCGACGAAGAGGTGCCTGCTTCTAGCCTATTAATAGTATTGATATTGGAACTACGCTACTGTTCAAAAGGGTGTGTCACCCGGAACTTCAAAATCCTAGATCCGCCTCTGATTGGGTGGTGATGATATAATGAGTAGAAGGTAGTAATGATAGAAATAAGTGGAAGGTTATGGTATTAAATTTGATAATGTTACTGTTCATTGAAAGCTACTCTTTTAAAATATAAAAAATTTCTTGTCACCACTGCAGTTGCTTCACACTAATACGCTTAGTACCAGAACTTGACAATGCAATTGTTAACAGCAGAGAAGTAATTAAAACATCAACTTTGTGAGTACATAATCATGACCAACTCTTATATGCAACTGTTATTGTCTTTAACTTTAGGCTTCGAGAATTGTTATGTGATTATCAATTATAAGTTTGATAAATTGAAGTTTTAGACCTAGGATTCTTAGAGTAAAATTCTTGACTTGGGGTGGAACAACGGTCCATTTTAGCTTAAATTTGACATGCTAGTTATTATGTGTTTGAACAGATTTTGACCATTCAGAAGTATTACGTAAGGGCAAATTTGTTACTTGACACTTGGACTTCATTTTCAGGCAAGTAGAGATTTTTAATTTCATTTTGAAGTATTAGTTTTATTGTATTAAATGAAATTAAGGATAAAGGGGCATACGGAGGTCTCGTATAAATGAGATAACAAGCATTTATGCGGGTACCGGTGCCATACTATGAGAAATTATTATCGATTGATAGAATCTCATAAGTTGTCATATAATAGAATCATTGAGACTCGTGAATTAGGTGAACCTGATTATGATTGATAAACTCATTTTATATACTTGATCATATATATTCATTCATACCACTCTTATTGTTGCATAATAATTATTGGTTGATATTGCCCATTGAGTTATTTGTGAAATTCATATTCTTATTAAGCTGATGAAAAATAGTTTTGGCAAGTGACATTATGCAAAGCCGATGGGAAATGGTTCTGGCGAGTGGTACTGCATGTGATGATTTGTGAAATTCAGGTTCTTATTATGTCGATAGAAAATATTTTTGACGGGTTCTGTTATGTCGATGGAAAATAATTTTGGCGGGTATATGGACATCATGAGTCCTCCTGGGTCCCGACTATCCGAATAGGAAGCGGGTGTATACCAATTTACTTTTGTCCAGTGCATTACATTTCATCTGCATTGCACTTTATATTGAATTATTTAATATATGTGCCTTATTTGTCATGTTATGGTGACTTATATTGTGGTAAAAATTATACTTGTGAAAAAGGAAACTTTAAGGTATATCTCGTTATCGCTTCAACAAGGAGTTAGTAATCAAAGCTTATTGAGTACACATATTTTTAGTACTCACTCTATACTTGCTGCACCTTTTTGTATGCAGAAACTGAGCCAGGTACTAGGAATACTTGACTTGGTGTTTGTGTTCGAGGCTGTTGCGGTTAGAATTCAGGGTGAGCTGCTTTCTCTTTGCAGTACTAGATTCTAGAGATTCTTTATGTTTTCTGTCTTACTTTCTTTCAAACAATTATTTTTATTTTCACAGACTTGTTTCATATTGATAGATGCTCTTGTACTGGTGTCACCAAGTCTTGGGGTAATTTAGTATAACAACCGGGTTCATCATTATGGGTAAACATTTTGTACCAAGTTTTGGGTTAGAAAACTTTCAGGTTTAGGAGTTAAAAATTCTGGGCTAGGCTAGTCTCGATCGGTTTAGGAGTGAGGTATGGTCTAGGAAAATTAAGGTAAGGATTGGGAAGGGAGTCTTGATTTGAGCTAGTTTTCTATTTAGCCAAGGCATAAAGGAGTTCGGGGACTTTTCCAAATCGAATTTGGGTAAGTAGAACTCCCAGTATTAAGGTTGACGCGAAGGGGTTATTTCGGGACGTCGGGAAAATAAGTGTGTTGTAAAATGGACCAATTTTGGGGACTTTATGACGTTCTGTTCCGTGTCAACCACCATGGCGGTTGACACTCTGCCATAGCGACCTCCAATGTAGCGGAGAAAATACCGCTACAGCGTAAGTCAACGACGGTCAGCCTCTGCCATAGCAGACGACTTTTCTACGGCAGTACCGCTATATCAGAGCAGACCGCTGTAGCAGGCTCGATGGGATTTAATGTAGAAACATTCCCCAAAATAATTCAGTTTTCACAAACACGTTTGGGAGAAGGGCTAGGGCGATTTCAGGCGATTTTCCTCCGTTTTGCATTGTTTTTCTTCCCTAAGGTAAGGTTTCTACTCCCCAAACTCCGTACTACTTTCCCTACGCTATAGAATTGCTAGGGGTAGACTTGGGGAAAGGTTAGGAATGACTTAGGGATGGTAGAATCCGGGAAAAGAGAGGGATTTTAGGTGTGGAAATTCTTGGGTATGGTTAAAAGTACTGTATTATGATCATGTGACTTTAATTCTGTAATTATATCCATGTAAAATGGTTGAACTAAGAGAACTAATGGTGGAAAAATCTGGGAAAAAGGTGGGGTGATCATGGTTGGCCTAGGGAGTGGAATTTGGTGTAATCCGGGTAATGCATAGACCATGTTTATTAATTTAGTACTTGTATATTATTTTAGACCAAGAACAAGCAAGAATTTTGGAGAATGGGAAAGCTCGGGTTGAGTAGAGCTTTGGATCATTTTGAGGTAGGTGATGGTTATTGATTTCGTGTATACTTTGTATGTTTGTGTACTCTTATCTAAGTAATTGTATGATGTTTGCATTGCTTAGGGAATGATTTAATAATGTCTAATGGTCATGTTTAACAGTCTGGTGAATTGAACTATGTATTTTACTTGATTGGGTTACAAGTTGATTGTTCATTGTTTGTGACTGTGGATTGGTTGACATTTGGTAGGCTCGGGTACCACGCCTGGTACGAGAATACTAACGGTTGGATCGGGTACCACGCCTGGTACGGGAATACTAACGATTAGCTCGGGTACCATGCCTGGTATGGGTTTACTTTATTGCATTGTGCATTGTGTTATGGGTCCCCTGAGTGGATCGGGTTGTGTTATTTAATTGTGATAATTGTTTATGGTCCTTGAGAGGTCGGGTCATTGTTATATCTAATTCTGAGTTGGTCTTGGTGTAGACCGGGTTGCATGTTTAATACTTAGGTGTTGTTAGAGGGGATCCCAGAGTGGGTCTGGTCTATATATAGAGGGTTGTTTAATTGTTATACTAGATTGTTGATCATGGTGATAAAAGTGGATTACATGTGGGAACAAGCTAGGGAGAGACTTGTAGTCTAGGGATGCCTGTTGACTTGTTACATGTGTTCCTGTACTCTTACTTGATTTGGTGTACTACTCATGCACTGTTTATTTGGTATTGGCTGATGATCATACCAGTACACGATGGTTGTGTACTGATACTGCACTTGTTTTTCTTTTATGAGTACAGGCAATCTTCCAGCGATTGACACGCGACCTCACTTCTAGTCTCAGCGCTTCAAGACTTCAAGGGTGAGGTGCTTCGGTCGAGCTACCTTGATTTCTATCTTTTGAAGTTGTAGCCCACTTGTTTTGGGATTAGACTATTTCTTTTGTTGGGTTTGCATCCCCGTACTCTAGTTTTGGTAGTGTTTTGGTACGTTGACTTTCAAATTCTAGTGGGGATTTTTCCGCAGGGTTATTATAATAAAATTGTTTTATTGATATTGATTGCTAGTTTACTTTTTGCATATTGGTTTTGAGCTGTTAGAATGGTTAAGTTCGGGGAAGTGATGGTTCTCTCACCCGGGGGTTGGGTGAGTGCCACTTACGGTGGTCTAGGTCGTGACAAAGATGGTATCAGGGCCCTAGGTTCGTTGATCTTGTCATACTAAAATGGGTCTAGTAGAGTCTTGCGGAATGGTACGGAGACGTTTGTACTTGTCCTCGGGGGGCTATAGGACTTTAGGAAAAAATCTCTTCTTTCTTCCTTCGTGCTATAACTTGATTCCAATTGGTATTTGGTGATATAAATTGGTATATAACTCATTCACTCTTCTGTCCGCAGATGGTTAATACGCAACAGAGCTAGAGCAGCGGGCTTGGCTGTCCATGGTAGAGGCAGGGGAAGGGGCAGAGGACGAGGTAGAGCCATACCCGCCAGAGGTGGAGCTCAAGCTGATGCAGGAGTACGAGAAGCAACCCCTCCCTAACCTCAGGAACAGGTTGTCGAAGAAGTGGAGGTTGTTGCTGAGGATGGTGAGGCACAGGCAGAGGTAGCACTGACTGTAGGTGCAGGCCTTCCCCCTTTGATGCCCGAGGCATTTCAGCAGGCTTGGAACTTCTTGAGTGGTTTGGTTGGTACCGTATCCACCCCCGCAGGTGTTGCAAATCAGGCTCTGGGAATTCAGCCAGCGGTCACTACAGCTCCTAGGATGGATGCAGCTTCAGGCACCGGTGAATTCTTCAGGCCAATGCTTGGTCCGGTAATGACTGGAAATGAACATGAGATTATGACCAAATTTCTCAAGCTGAAACCTCCTATATTTCAGGGTACTGATAGGGAAGATGCTTATGAGTTCATCTTGGATTTCTAGGAAAGGGTGCACAAGTTAGGTATTGTACGTCAGCATGTGTTTGAGTTCATTATATTTCATCTACAGGGTGACGCTAAGCAACGGTGGAGGTCTCAAGTAGAATGTAGACCATTGACATTGTCTGCCTTGACTTGGGAGGAGTTCCATGCTCTCTTCTTAGAGAAATATGTACCTCATACTTTAAGAGACAGGAAGAAGGATGAGTTCTTGCATCTGGAATAGGGAATCATGTCAGTCTCTGCTTATGAGGCTAATTTCCATGCTTTGTCTCGTTACGCTACTCAGTTGTTGGGTTCAGAGTAGGAGAGGGTTCGATTGTTTGTGAAGGGCCTGAACACGGAACTACAGGTATTGTCCGTGCACATGACTTCTTCAGGTAAGGGCTTTAAGGCAGTGACGAATTATGTTAAGAAATTAAAGGGGTCAAGCAAGCGAGGCAGGCTAAGGAATTAGCCAAGAATCCCCGGAATGAGGGAAATTAGGGTGGTTCATACTCCAGGGTCCAGAATCAACAGGTATACTCGGCTCGTCATATTCAGTTAGCTCTGCCAGCTGCTGCGGGTAGTCATCAGGGAGCTAATCAGCAGTTTTCAGCTCCTAGAGGCCAGGGAGCTTCTTACACATCTGCCAGCAGGCCTACACTTGACCGTGGTTGCTTCCATTGTGGTGATCTGGGCCACTTTAAGAGGGAGTGACCACTCAGGCAAACCGATAATTAGGTTCAGCAGCAGTCTAGAGTTGTGGTCCCGGCAGGTAGAGGTGGTAATGCTATAAGTCGTCCACAGAGTGGGCGAGGTAACTTTCAGAAAGGCCAGAGAGACAGGGGGAACGACAACGCAGGAAGGGGCGGGGCGCAGCCAGCAAGGGAAGTAGCTCAGATTGATGACGGGGCTCAGTGTTACGTGTTCCCAGGGAGGTCAAAGTCTGAGGCATCAGACGTAGTGATCATAGGTACAATTCTAGTCTGTGATAGGATAGCTTCTGTGCTTTTTGACCCAGGTTCTACTTATTCTTATGTGTCTGTGAAGTTTGCTTCAGGCCTGGACTTAACATGTGATAACCTTGATTCCCCTATCCATAATTCTACCCCAGTGGAAGAGTCTGTGATTGTGACTCACGTGTATCGTGATTGCTTGTTGTGTTTGTGGGGTTGCATACTTGGGTAGATTTGGTAATTCTGGACATGGTTGACTTTGATGTCATTTTGGGCATAACTTGGCTATCCCTTTATCATGTTGTGTTATATTGTAACACCAAGACAGTGACTCTAGAGATTCTGGGTGAGGATAGGCTAGAGTGGGAGGGTGTTTACAGGCCTAAGCCGGTCAAGATTATATCATTTGTTTGAGCTAGGAAGCTAGCGGGAAGAGGGTATTTAGCCTTTTTGGCTCATCTCTGAGATGATAGGGTGGAGTCCCCATCTATTGAGTCAGTTCCAGTTGTTTCAGAGTTTCGAGAGGTGTTCCCAACGGATTTGCCTAGTAGGCCTCCAGACAAGGATATCGACTTTTGTATTGACCTGGAGCCGGGCACTCGCCCAATTTCCATTCCTCCATATCGAATGGCTCCGGCAGAGTTAAGGGAACTTAAAATTCAGCTTTAAGAACTCCTAGATAAGGGATTTATCTGTCCCAGTGCTTCACCTTGGGGTGCTCCGGTATTGTTTGTAAATAAGAAGGATGGTAGTATGCGAATATGCATAGATTACAGGCAGTTGAACAAGGTTACCATCCGGTATAAGTACCTTTTACCCCGTATAGATAATTTGTTTGACCAGTTACAGGGTGCGTCGGTGTTTTCAAAAATTGACTTGAGGTCAGGGTATCATCAGTTAAAAATAAGGCCCGAGGATATTCCTAAGACTGTTTTTTGGACTCGGTATGGGCATTATGAGTTCTTAGTTATGTCGTTTGGGTTGACTAATGCGCCGGAGGCATTCATGAGTTTAATGAATGGAGTATTTAAGTCATATTTGGATTTTTTTGTCTGTTTTTATTGACGATATTTTTACATACTCCAAGAGTAGGGAGGAGCATGCTGAACATCTCCGGGTTGTGTTAGAGATATTGAGACATTAAAAGCTTTATGCGAAGTTCTCCAAGTGTGAATTTTGGTTGACTTCAGTTGCGTTCTTGGGGCATGTAGTGTCAGAAAAGGGGGTGATGGTAGATCCCCAGAAAATTGAGGCAGTCAAGAGTTGGGTCTGGCCTAGCTCTGTGACTGAGGTGAGGAGTTTTGTTGGGCTCGCAGGTTACTACTGGAGGTTCGTCAAGGATTTTGCATCTATTGCTACTCACTTTACAAGGCTAACTCAGAAAGAGGTACCGTTTGTGTGGTCCGACAAGTGTGGGGAGAGCTTTCAAAAGCTCAAGACACTTCTGAGCACGGCTCTTATTTTGTCCTTGCCGGTTGAAGGTAAAGACTTTATTATTTACTGTGATGCTTCACATTCAGGTTTGGGTGTTGTATTGATATAGGATAGGAATGTGATAGCATACGCTTCTAGGCAGTGGAAGGTTCACGAGAGAAACTATCCAACTCACGATTTATAGTTGACAGTGGTGGAGTTTGCACTCAAGATTTGGAGACACTGTCTCTATAGTGTGAGGTGTTTATTGATCATCACAGTCTGCAGTATGTTTTCACTCAGAAGGACTTAAATCTGAGGCAGAGAAGGTGGATGGAGTTGTTGAAGGATTATAATGTGACTATTCAGTACCATCTGGGTAAGGCTAATGTGGTGGCAAACGCATTGAGCTGGAAGACAGTTAGCATCGGCAGTTTGGCTTGTTTGGGGGTGTCCAAACGACCACTAGGAAGGGAAATTCAGGCATTGGAGTCCAAGTTCATGCACTTGGGTATTTCAGAACGAGGTGGGATATTGGCCAGTGTTGAGGTTAAAGCCACTTTCATAGAGGATATAAAGGCCAAGCAGTTTCAGGATCCGCAACTGAATAAGCTACGAGGTAAAGTAATATCTGGAGAGTCCAGGGATACCACGTTGGACGCTGGTGGGGTACTAAATTTTAAGGAGAGGATTTGTGTTCCTCGGGTTAATGATATAATATCGAATATTTTGGCAGAAGCTCATGGTTCGCGGTATTCAATTCATCAGGGTGTGACTAAAATGTATAGAAATTTGAGACAGCTTTACTGGTGGCCCGGGATGAAGAGGGACATAGCTGATTTTGTGTCCAAGTGACAGAATTTACAGCAGGTAAAGTATGAGCACCAGAGACCTGCAGGACTACATCATCAAGTGGGATGAGGTATTATTTGATAAGGATCTTCGCTATGAAGAGGAACCAATTTTGATTCTTGATCGGGATGTCCGAAAATTGAGGACAAAGGTGATCAGTATGGTGAAGGTTCAATGGAAGCATCATCCGATTGAGGAAGCTACTTGAGAAACCGAAAGAGACATGCGGGACAAGTACCTTCACCTGTTTGAAGATACAGTTACTACTCTTTTTGCTCTTTACTTTTCATATTTTTGGGTTTGATCGTTCGGGGATAAATAATGGATAAATTGGTATCTATTGTAATGACCGGATTCATTGTTATGGGTAAACATTTCGTGCCAAGTTTTGGGTTAAAAAACTTTCGAGTTTGGGAGTTGAAAATTCTGGGCTAGGCTAGTCTCGGACGGTTTAGGAGCGAGGTATGGTCTAGGGTAATCTGGGTAAGGATTGGGAAGAGAGTCTTGATTTGAGCTAGTTTTCCATTTAGCTAAGGCATAAAGTAGTTCGGGGGACTTTTCAGTATCGAATTTGGGTAAGTAGAACTCCCGGTATTAAGGTTGACGCGAAGAGGCTGTTCTGGGACATCAGGAAAATAAGTGTGTTGTAAAATGGACTAATTTTGGAGACTTTACGACATTCTATTCCATGTCAACTGCCGTGACGGTTGACACTCTGCCATAGCGACCTTCGTTGTAGCGGAGAAAATACCGCTACAGCGGAAGTCAACGACGGTCAGCCTCTGCCATAGCGGATGACTTCGCTACGGCGATACCGCTATAGCGGAGCGGACCGCTATAGCAGGCTCAATGGGATTTAATACAGAAATATTCCCCAAAATAATTTAGTTTTCACAAACACGTTTGGGAGGAGGGCTAGGGTGATTCCAGGCGATTTTCCTTCATTTTGCATTGTTTTTCTTCCCTAAGGTAAGGTTTCTACTCCCCAAACTCCATACTACTTTCCCTGCACTATAGAATTGCTAGGGGTAGACTTGGGGAAAGGTTGTGAATGACTTAGGGATGGTAGAATCCGGGGAAAGAGATGGATTCTAGGTGTGGAAATTCTCGAGTATGGTTAAAAGTACTGTATTATAATCATGTGACGTTAATTCTCTAATTATATCCATGAAAAATAGTAGAACTAGGAGAATTAATGGTGGAAAAGCCTGGGAAAAAGGTGGGTTGATCATGGTTGGCGTGGGGTTTGGGATTTGGTGTAACCCGGGTAATGCATAGGCCTTGTTTATTAATTTAGTACTTGTATATTGTTTTAGACCAAGAACAAGCAAGAATTTCGGAGAACGGGAAACCTCGGGTTGAGTAGAGCTTTGGATTATTTTGAGGTAGGTGATGGTTATTGATTCCTGTATACCTTGTATGTTTGTGTACTCTTATCTAAGTAGATGTATGATGTTTGCATTGCTTAGGGAATGATTTAATAATGTCTAATGGTCCTGTTTAACAGTCTGGTGAATTGAACTATGTATTTTACTTGATTGGGTTACAAGCTGATTGTTCATTGTTTGTGACTGTGGATTGGTTGACATTTGGTTGGCTCGGGTACCACGCCTGGTACGAGAATACTAATGGTTGGCTCGGGTATCACACCTGATACAGGTTTACTTTATTGCATTGTGCATTGTGTTGTGGGTCCCCTGAGTGGATCGGGTTGTGTTATTTAATTGTGATAATTGTTTATGGTCCTTGAGAGGCCGGGTCATTATTATATTTAATTCTGAGTTGGTCTTGGTGTAGATCAGGTTGCTTGTTTAACACTTAGGTGCTGTTAGAGGGGATCCCAGGGTGGGTCCGGGCTATATAAAGAGGGTTGTTTAATTGTTATACTTGATTGTTGATCATGGTGATAAAAGTGGATTACATGTGGGAACAAGCTAGGGAGAGACTTGTAGTCTAGGGATGCCTGTTGACTTATTACATGTGTTCCTGTACTCTTACTTGATTTGTTGTACTGCTCATACACTATTTATTTGGAACTAGCTGATGATCCTACCAGTACATGGTGGTTGTGTATTGATACTGCACTTGTTTTTCTTTTATTAGTACATGCAATCTTCCAGCGGTTGACACGCGACCTCACTTGTAGTCCCAGTGCTTCCAGACTTCAAGGGTGAGCTGCTTTGATCGAGCGGCCTTGATTTCTATCTTTTGAAGTTGTAGCCCACTTGTTTTGGGATTAGACTATTTCTTTTATTGGGGTTGCATCCATGTACTCTAGTTTTAGTAGTATTTTGGTACGTTGATTTTCAGATTCTAGGGGGGTTTTCCGCGGGGTTATTATAATAGAGTTGTTTTATTGATATTGATTGCTAGTTTACTTTTTGCACATTGGTTTTGATCTGTAAGAAAGGTTAAGTTCGGGGAAGTGATGGTTCGCTCACCCGGGGGTTGGGTGAGTGCTACTCATGGTGGTCTAGGTCGTGAAATTTAGATTTAAACTCATTTATTCCACATTTATAAGAGTTAGTTATTTACTTTTATATTTCTTTTGCATTATTTATACTGTTAAATGGTTAATAAAGGAAAGGGGTTCGCCTAGGGATAGTGAGTGCCCTCATGGCTTAATGATATTTTGGGTCATGATAACATGGTATCAGAGCATGGTTCATAGGTCTCACTAAGTACAAGAGAAAAATCTAGTAGAGTCTTGTGGATCGGTGCGGAGACATCCGTACTTATCTTCGAGAGGCTATAGGACTTTAGGAAGCTCTATTCTCTCTTTCTTTCTTTATTATACATAGTTGATCTTACGAAATACTAAGTGTTTCTATTTCATTCTATCAAAGATGGTGAGAATATAGTCTACGAGTGCTAGCGGTCAGGCACCTACACCTGCGTCTCCACATGTACTTGTTGCTCAGGATGTGGCACGCGGACGAGGTAGAGGCACGGCACAAGCTGTTGCACCTATCAGGGCTAGGGCATTGACAGCTGCTCAGGTACCTGTTAGGGTAGAGTCTCATGAGGAGGATACTCATATTCTAGAGGATGATCAGGTTCATGATGAGGAGGTAGTCCGATATCAGGCGCCACCTAGGTTTGTTGCTACACCGATACTTTAGGATACTTTGCTTCGTGTGTTGGGGTTGTTAGAGGGGATGGATCAGAGTAGCGGTGTGACTGGTCAAAGAGATCATCAAGCTATAACAAAAGAATCTAATAAGGACTTGAAAATATCGTTCATCAAGCTCATGAAGTTTGTCGGTGCATTGATCAACCCAAAAGGCATCACTAGGAACTCGTAATGCCCATACCGAGTCCTGAAAGTTTTCTTAGGTATATACTCAGGCCGAATTTTTAGCTGATGGTAACCCAACCTCAAGTCAATCTTGAAGAATACCGAAGCACCCTACAATTGGTCAAATAAATCATCTATGCGGGGCAACGGATACTTATTCTTGTTGGTAACCTTGTTCAACTGTCTATTATCAATGCACATCCTCATGCTACCATTTTTCTTTTTAGTGAACAAAACTAGAGCACCCCAAGGTGAAGCACTAGGATGAATAAATCCCTTATCAAGCAGTTCATGTAACTGGGTTTTGAGTTATGCACGATATACATGGGTCACTACCACAGAATCTCCAACCGGAGTAGAAACATATACAGGAGAATCGAGTACATCACAGACCAAGTCCATACCCAAAGCAAATCGAACATATACATAAGAGTAAGTGAAATCCCAATCAAACAAAACAGTATCCATTAGTCACAGACGAGAATAGTACCTATAATAATAGCATCAGATGCCTTGGCCTCGGTATTGTCTGGAAAGGCATAATAGTGAGCTCTATCATCAAGCTGGGAAACCTCTCTAGCAAGCTACGCTCCACCCTTCCCTGCATTACTGTAATCTTTGTTTCCACCACGACCTCCTTGATTATTACCCCGTCTACCCTGTGGACGTCCCTTACCGTTACCGCCTCTACCTCTACCTGCTGGAACTACAGCCCTGGCTTACTGTTGTGCCTGATTACCTGTCTGTCTCATAGGACACTTTCTCTTGAAGTGCCCAACAGCACCACAAGTATAACAGCCTCGCTCAAAGAAGGCATGTTGGCCGAAGAACAGGAAGCCCCTTGGCCTCTAGCAACTGAAGACTGTTGAATAGTCCCTGGATGACCACTTGTAGAGGCTAAACCCCAATTTTTCTCCAATAAACTCACGAATAAAAATGAAAACCCATTGAATAAATCATGGAATAATACCAAAATAGGGATTAGATTCTTACCCTCTTGTTAAATCAAAAGAATGCTGTGAAAATCACTTAATTTCGAGCTTTAGAACTCCAAATATGCTCAAAATACCAAATAACACAATCTGAGATTTAAAAATACTGTGCAGAAAATCTGCTCCAGCTTTTTATATGCACCAGAAAATCACACCAGCAACTTAGTTTCTTAGTAAAAAGACTGCAACTCTCTCATACAACATTTAAATGCACCAATTCTTTTTCTTGTAGGTCCTAAACAATTATATGGATCTATTCGTCCAATCGAAACTCCATTTCACACTCGTTTGCCCAATCAGATATAATTTTTATTTGTTAAAGTATTATTTCATGTTCTGTAATAAAATCCGATTTTGACTTATTGAAATTATATCAAACTTTCCAGATCAGTCCTATAATTCAATTCATGCTCAAAATTTTAGAAGTCTCGAAATAATTTTTCAATTTATAAAACTAAAATCAGACCTTTTAGTCGACACAATTTGCTTAAACAAGGCCAAAGCCTCCAAAATATTTAAAAATTCACTCGAAATTCATTCAAAACTTCCCAGACAGAAGTTAAATATGCTACTAGCTTGAAAATAACCTTACGGACTCAATGGAATTATCAAAACACCCCAATGAGGTCATCTTGACATGATGTTGATGTCAACTCTTAACTTAGAAATCTCCCAAATTTCCAAACAATGAGTCAAAACTCATCCAAAAGCCTTGGGAACTAAACTAAACCTACAACTAGACTAAAAATTACCCTTCGAGCCTAATGGAATCATCAAACTCAGAAAGAACCTTTCTAATCTTGAATGTTGAATTTAGTCAACTCTCTGAAGTTTCTAACTTTCAAAACTCAAAAACTCTTAAAAAACTCATTTGGGTGCCTCGAGACCGAACCATTAGTCCTATTAATCTAAAAATCATGTTCCGGAGCTGATGACACTGACAAAATTTTGATATGAGCTCGATATCTATGAATGTTGACTAAAGTCAACCATACCAACTTCTAAACCTTCTAAAATAAAAAATTTGCATAAAACCACCACTCTGTAGAACTTACCTTTAAACCTTTGCAGCATATTTTTGTCGCAAAGTACCCCAAAGGTGAGCCTCCATTTCACCCACCCTGCATTGATATGATGTGCGACATCATCATAAATCTCACCATCTCCTTGGATCACAGACACAAGGTACTTGAAACTTCCTCTCTTGGGTATGACTTGTGAATTGATCTTCACTTCCATCTCCATCTCATGTGTTGCTTCACTGAACAGTCTTGCTTAACCTGAAACTTTTAGACTCTACGGTCTATCTCCAAAATTCTAGCGTATTATTAACTCCATCGCACTTTTCATCATTCAATACTATGTCATCTGCGAATAACATACACCACGGTACCTCTCCTTGAATATGTCATGTCAATTCGTCCATCAGTAAGGCAAAAAGAAACGGACTAAGGGTTGACCCTTGGTGCAACCACATCACGATCGGGAAATGGTCTGAGTCACCTCTCATTATTCTAACTCGAGTATTGACTCTGTCATACATGTCCTGAATTGCCCTAATGTACGCCAGAGGTACACCTTTGGATTCCAAAAATCTCCAAAGAAACTCCCTGGGGACTTTGTATGTCAATGAACACCATATGTAAGTCCCTCTTCTTAGTCCTATACTGCTCCAACGATCTCCTAACAAGATGGATGGCTTATGTGGTTGATCGCCCTGGCATGAATCCAAACTGATTCTCAGAGATAGACACATCCATCTTTATCTTCAACTCGACCACCCTGTCGCAAACTTTCATAGTATGGCTTAGTAGCTTGATACACATATAGTTATTGCAGGCCTGAATGTCACCCTTGTTTTTGTACAAGGGAACCATTGTACTCCACCTCCATTCTTTTGGCATTTTAGTCGTCCTAAATATGGCATTAAACAGCCTAGTCAGCCACTTCATACCCGCCTCGCCTGTGTTCTTCCAAAAGTCCACCGGGATCTCGTCTGGCTTAGTTGATCTTCCCCGCCTCATCTTACGAATAACCTCCTTAACCTCCGCGGCATGTATGCACCTACAATACCCAAATTTCTATGACTCTCGGAATGCTCTAACCCCCTCAACACAATTTTTTTGTCTCCGTCTTCATTTAAGAGCTTATTAAAATATGTTTGTCATCTCCATCTAATGTATGCTTCTTCTACCAACACTTCGTCATTCTTGTCCTTGATGCACTTCACGTTGTCCAGGTCACAGGCCCTCCTCTCTCTTGCTTTCGCGAGCCTGTACAATTTCCTATCTCCACCTTTGCACTCGAGCTCTTCATACAAGTGCTCAAAAGCTATCGTGACTACTAGCTTTGCTTTTTTCTTCGCCACCTTATACCTCTTCCTATTCATCCTTTTGTCCTTCTCGTCTAGGCTTTCCACTAACGCCGTATAAGCAATCTTTTTGGCTCTCACGTTTCCTTGAACCTCTCCATTCCACCACTAATCCCCTCTATGCCCACCTGGATTACCCCTCTAACACCTCTCTAATTGCTTCCCTGATACAGTTTGTTGTCTTACATACATCTAAAAAATATAATAATTCTAACAATGCATTTTACTTTTTACTTGTTTCTTGTGCATACTTATTTGGAAGGAAATGACCGTGATTTGTATTTAAAAATACATTTGCCTTCTTCCTTTTTACGTTCAACAAATTTTGAAAACCTAGCAAAACAATTTCATTTTATTATGAAAATGTATTTCACTTTCTGAAATTTTTATTTTGCAATTTAATTTTAACGAAAATTATATTAAAAGCCTTAGACTTGAGGATTTGAAAAGAGAAAAAGTAGTAGTTTCAGATAATTATTTAGTATCATACTCCAATCATTTGACTCTTGTTTCGGTACTGACACTTTCAAGTAATCTTAGTAGCTCAGTTGACCCTGGACATTTACTTTGTTAGTGAGAGTTCAATTTTCTATCTTGTTATCCTCTTCCACTATCGCCAATTTTTATATTCCTTTATCTTGAAGGAAGTAATATACGAATAATACACATATACAAATACATATATGTGTGTGCGCACATATATACAGATAGTGAGAGGAGCGTTTAATATTTTAACTCGTTGGAAAAAAAAATAAAAAGTTTCAAGTTTGTTGTGTAAATCTCTTTTGCTTTTTCTTTTTTTTACTATTCAAAATGAAACATTAATTTTTTAAAATGAGAAAATTAATTACGCAAATTTCCAGAAAAAACTAATCCAAACAAGCAACTCTTCGCAGAATTGTTTTCCCAGAGCTATTCTAATAATCATCTCCAAAGTCCAAATACCACCTAAAAATTACATTACTACTAATAAACAGTAGCGCAAAAAAGGTAAATTGTTCTTTCTAAAACAGAATATGAAGGAGGGAAAATAGCACCTAGCTGATACTTTCAACAGGAAATGGATAGGACCAGATAGACAAAACTGAAATAACCTTAGGGAGAAGTCTGAGTGTACTCTCTATGTACAAGGACATTTAGCTATTTCTCTTGTAGACATCAAAGGAATAGAGGGAGAATTTTCTTATTAGGTCAAAAAGTTGACTATCCGTTCTTGAGTAAACACAGGACATCACCTAGCTTGAGGTATTCTTCCGTGCAGCATAAGATCGATATGCTGCCAGTCCAACTACGGCGACAGCAGCCACAACTGCAATTTTAGTCGAGAGTCAGATGGAATACAATAATTTGATTCAAAAAATTTGGCTCTAATATGCCGGCCAATGTTCATTCATTCAGTTCCATTTTCTACTTCTTTTTGGAGATATCTTTAAGGGTAATAGATTCAAAGTACCTGAAGTAAACATAAGAGAGCGATTAACAAGGTGACGATATCGTTTCTGGCTACGTCCAACTTCAGTTTCAGGAACACTTAAATGAGGATGCTCTGCAGCAGTGACAATTCTATTGAACATGTTGTTTAGATCTCTCTCCTTCACACTTATGTGAATAGGTGCATCTATTCCAAAATTCTGACATATCTGGACATAAATTTCAAAAGGTTATTAAAAAAGCATATGTAGAAATAAAAACCAACCATAAAATCTTTTTATGTAATTCCTTTAAAAACACAGGGTACATTCAATCTCTGCACAAAACAGAACACAATGTGATCAATGTAAATACCTTTGCTGAATCTTTTATTGCCATAGGATATGAATCAAGATCATCCTTTGCAGCAATAAATAGACAAGGCACCATGAAACCACTAACTTCCCCTCGCCTTGCCACAGTCATCAGCAATTCCGATGCTCTTTTTAAGGAATATTCATCGGAGCTAAACGGGGCAAGAAAGAAGAAAAGAAAGTACTCACACAAAAAGCATTATCATGACAACAATGAAGAAGAAGGAACCTGTCTATATAGTATATCCAAGGTGATGGACTGTACCAATGAATTCAACAATAGACAAAAAGCTGTTAGTCATTCAGATCTTGCATTACTCACCTGTCATATGCAAATACTGCTACATCACAAGATGCCAATGATTCCTTAGTAGATAGAATCATCTTAACTTCATCTTCTGGAATCTCCCTAAGTACAAGTGTTTTCTTAGTTCCCTGCAATAAAAGCCGTACTTAGTAAGATGGCAATTACTTGGATGTCTATCTCGAAAGCATTCAACAAGGGAATACAGTTGCAAATGCAATGATAGCACGTGATTGCACGGGATGTGTATCCATGTATCAAAGAAAAGCATGACTCTATTAATTAACCCTATGCATATTCGTAATGAATCATGTGCATAGAAGCTAACACATGTATGAGCTCTTACTCATATTTGCAGCAAACTGGCATACCAGCATTAGAAAGATCAACTAACATACTATCAAGTCAAATGATGAATCTTCTGAGAGCACTTACCCCAAGACGGTCAACAACATTAACAGCATAGTGCTCGTCAGTTGTCGCCGCATAATTTTCTGAGAAAGGCCTTTGGAGAACAAAAGTTATGCATCAGAAATTGCCAGGCTAAGGATAGTAAAGAAAATGACAAAGGGAGATATGGTCATTTGGCTGGCCAATTACAGGAAAAAAGGAAATATGCTATATCAAAAAACTGAATTTTGGAAAAATGGCTAAAATCCATAAACAAGAACTACTATTAACAAAAGAATTCACTAGCTTAAGTTCATATAGATACCTTCCCACCAGTGACTTCAGCAAGGCCGATTTGCCAGATCCTTTAGGACCAAAAACAAAACACTGGTAAACATTTCGATCTGTCTGTTGTTTCTTGCGATCGACTGATTTTCTCCTGGTGAGATGGAGTGCTGATGCAGCACCACAGTTATACCCAATGTATATCAAGTTGGCCAAACTTTGAGCTGGTTCCAGCAACGTCATAAGAGCCCACTGGTATTGTTATCGGCAAGAATTAGCAGTTTTGATCTTTAAAGAATGCCTTAATAAAAATTATTTTTTCTCCAATAGAAGTATGTCAACTAGAATATGTTACATTATAAGCATTAAACGTAAAACGGTAAAAGTACACTAGACATAGCAGACTACCACAATCCCATTTATTAATAAAAAAATCCTGGAGAGCAATCTATAAGATAAATATCCTAATGGCCTTGTACACAGTTAAAAAAAGGGAAGGAAAACCCAAGTCAATTAAATTTGGGTGGTGATCTATCTACTACATTTGAACAAGTTAACTGCGCCAAGCATGTAGGCATTAAAGCAAGGGAGGTATATTTCCAAATTTTCTGATTTTGAAAGAAAATGATATCGGATCTATTGGAAGAAAAATTTAAAGAGTTACAAAACCCTCTTGACAGTGCAACAACCAGGAGAGGGGAATGAAGAAAGGAAGTTAGCGGTAAGAACCTCAGATAGGAAAGCAGAAAGAGACAATCCCCCCAATGGAGTTCTTTCGACAGCATCCTTGTAGGGAGTTTCGCCCCAGGGACTGCAATTTTTCAAACATAAAAAGCCAGGTTTAGCAATCAGCTCAGAGGGAAGGGTAACTGAAATGAGAGAGAAGATGAGTCGAGAACACTTCTCGACATAAGATTCAAACAAAGAGCATCGGCGATAATGAGAAAAATTATTTTACAGAACCAATAAGAAAAGAAAAGAAAAATAACTGAAAAGAGAAGAAGTCTAAATCAATCTGCAAGCATAACTCTAACTTATCCCTAGTAAAGTCAAAAGGCTGAAAACTTCACATCGTCACAGTAAGCTGCACACAAATTACTCAGAGCTACCATTTTCAAGGATAACTTTAAGAAAAGACTCAACACCCTATATGAGATTCACCATAGATGTGTTACAAGTCTGCTAAAAGCTGTCTCATTCAATCAATTTTTATGTGTTCAAGCAAGAGCGTATAGGCATATTTCACAAATTCCCCCTAAAGGTCTGAAATAGTTTTGTAAGTAACCCTTTGACATTAAACAGATGTAAAAAGTGAAACAGCTTCAATCAATGAATGGACAAGATTTGTAACAAGTAGCAGCCTAATAACTAAACGTACATTCATTAGCAGGAAGTGTCACAGCAAAGTCATCCAAAAATACATAATTCACAACAAAGAGCTCACAGAAACTTTTTTACCTTTCCGGTGCAGTTGAAAAAAGATCATCAAGCTCAGAATTTCTGAGAACTCCATCCTGCATAAAACAAAGATTACAGATTTAGGAACAAAAAAAAAAGTTCAAAATTTCTGGTATTATCCAAAGAGTTAAAAGGCTTGGCAAAACGTATTTGCATAATCACCCGAGTCGTACTAGTATTTTGTTTTAATAACCGTGATGTCCAAGTCGGCTTGCGCACACCTTGGCTAATTCCATGGGATACCTCCTACCTCCCACCAGCACAGGTACCGGCTAACTCTATCCACCAAGACTTGGACAGATGGGAAGAAATCAACTAGTATTTTTGCCTCTACTGGGATTTGAACCTGACTTCATGGTTCTCAACCCCTTCATTGACCATTATGAAAATCTCGTTTGGGCGGGCGGGCGGGCATAAGAAAAAACTTACAATTCACTGGAACAGGAAAGGATCAACCGACCACTGGCATTTCTAATAGGAAATTGTTACACAATCAAATACTGACATTTGTCTGAACTTGCTCCAAAAGAATTTCCACTCAAACTAGAGCATACAACCTACCTAGTAACATATTTGCAGGGGTTCCTAAATTTATCCAAAAAGTAGGTGGCTAATTAAAACTTCGGTTATAGAATACACCTCTGACGGGAAAAATATGTAGAAAGCTATGTCCAAATCTCTCCTAGTCAATGAAAGGGAGACCAAAAACTTAGATATAGAAAATAACAGTGTGGAAGACAAACTCAAACCACCCGGATAAAAAGAGATAAGGATATTATAAGACAAAATCGGCAAAAAGATTGCCTCCATATTGGTATATGATGTGATCTGCGGATCTACAAAAATACCCAGCATTCTGCTTCAATGCTAGAAGCAAACACCTTTTGGGACAGTACTGACTGAGGATATTAATTGGTTTTGTGTAACGATAAAACTTCTTCAAACAAAGACAAGAAGACAGCTTGGGCATACAAAATATGTTAGCCTCGTGAAAGACTAAAATTGTTCCGCCACCCTAAAGAAACAAAAATAAGGAAGAAACAACACACTTGCAACTTGACACGGCTTAAATATGGAATCAAAATTGCAGTCAAAGACAGATAGAGCTCCTCTTTCATCTAGATATGAGTACGGTAACTAGAGATAAATCCTAAATCTCTGTCCAAATCATGTAAGCTATCTATAGATAAGTTCTTAGTGTTCTTCCAATGAGTTGAGTCTGAATCTTTATCGAAGCCGAGCAATTAGCATCTGACCATCTTCCATTAACTCTTTCTTCTCTTCAAGTTCACTTTGGAATCTTAAAAAAGGTAGGACAGTTGGAATTTAGCTCTACTATTTCGCTAAATTCCTTGAAGTTCAATTTTTCGTTCCTAAGTTGGTTAAATTTACACTGTGACTACATAATTGTTCCTTAGTCTTAACAACATTCTTTTTGAGTTCCTGTATCAAAGATTGCCCTTTATCTTTACCGCCCAAGAGTTCTGGTGAGATCAATTCACTGCTTAACCTTTAATTACTCAGAGCAACCCCACCCCTAGCAACAATGGATGCATATACTCATCCACTTTATTATCAAGTCACATTAAATGCATAAAAAAGGAAAACAGTCAATTACATAAAAGAAAATGCATGAAAAAACAGTGTCATACTTTATCAGTGTCAAATGTGCTGAAGACCCCCTTCAAGAACTCCACTGCTTCGCTGGTTAGTTCCAGACTCTGCAAGAAGAAAAACATTATTGAGAAGGGAACTAACAGAAAAGCAGTGAGCCATTAGAAAAATATGAGTATACCACCGGAGTTTTTCTTGTAACAAACAATATTTGTATCAGACAACTTAAACCATCAGAAAAAAAAATGAAGCAGCATTGGGACGGAGAAAGACGGCTCCTATCATCTGATCCTTGATAATTTTCCATTATAAGAACTGTGAATAAGGGAGCTGATTCACCATGAATCAGAAACTCTGTGCAAACTAGGTTAACAAATTATTGATATTCCCCATGATTTTTCCTTTTAGCCTCAGTGCCAAGGTTCTTCCAAACACAGACAGCCAAGTACAACCATAACAATATCTTGGACTAAACAAGTATCATAATAATCATCTGCTTCAGAAATTAAGTCACCTGATCGGGAGCTTTTTTGAACGGTATTGTAAGGTTATCATCCTTCAGCTTAATTTCATCATTGTACCCAAATTTCCTTAACACGGTCCAAGTGGTCTCAAGTCGACCTTTCTCTATAAAAAGTGCATGAAGAAAAAGAAACCCTGTCAATGTAAGCCCCACGTCATTTACACCTTGAGATAGCTTCTCCTGTACTACTCTTTTGACACCCACTATTTCAGCAGGCTGCAGGGGAGCATTGAAGCACTTAATCTGCCAAGTTTGAGAAATAAATAACACAAAATGATAGAGAATAAGGTTCCTTGAAAGAAAGTGATTGAATGTTTTAATAAACTCGAAAACAACAAAATGAAGAATGACCTGAAATTCATTAAGTTCTTCATCATTGAGAGCATCATCCATGTCATGATCACAAAGGATAAATATCCGTTTCAATGCTCTAACACAACGGGGTTTAAGAGCCTGAGTTTCATGATCAAAGAGTGGAGCTGTTGGATGAAGTACAGCTTTCTGAGCATAATAGAACACTTCAGGTACCTGTAAAGGTTAAATAATATCATTCTACTGAACTGTAAAACCTTGAAAAGTCCCTAGTAACAAGTTGCACCCACCTGAACTAGGTTTGCAGCAGAACATTCTATGCAAGTCTCAATCTCGCGGAACTGTTGCATGATTGGAGCCATCACTTGCTCAAGATTCATATGATGCTCCTCATCTCGCTTATCTAGCTTACAGCCAACAACAATTACCGGAACCTTGATCTAACCATGGTAATTCAAGTGATTAAATGCATAGAAGTCACATTCTCATTTTTCATTGCAGATTATAGAAGTACATTATCCATCCAAAAAGTTGCACTTAATCACTTCCCATAACGATGATAACTGGAACGACTATATAATTGCATGAACTAAAAAACGAACAACACATTCCACGAAAAAACGTGACAATACAAAAACTAACTCATGACCATAGACATAGGCCTAATAATACAGTATTCAATCCATTTACACCAAAAGACACGTAAAAAAAAGCTTTTATACTCCCCTCAAGATATTTAGAACTTTTCAGGAATTAGCGAATTTTGGCCAATATTTTAAAATGTGTTTTACCATTCCAATACGACGATATAATAGCTTTCATCATTTTTCGTTTGATTCAGAAATATCTAAATTTTTCATTTGAAAAATAAACTACAATATTTTTTAATTTAATTACATCAACAATGACAAAAAAAGCGCACACACACACACAAAAAAAAAAAAAGAGAACCTCTAAGCGACGAAACTCGTAAAGCCAGAAAGTAGTCAAGCGATTGAGTGTAGAAGGCTGATCGCAAGCATAGGTGAGGACAACAGCATCGGCTCGCTTCAATTCTTCAGCAACCTTACCTCTGCTCTCCAAACTACAAAATCACATACAGCGAATTCACCAAAATATGATAAACAACAAATCAACTGTTCAAAAAAATTCCAAAAAAATAGACAATACGAACCTTGAGGAAGTGTCAATGATCGTAACAGGAACATTATCAGGATAGAGATCGGCAGGAAGTCGAGTCGGAGGAAGCACCGGCGGAACTTCCTCCGGGAAAGTTTCAGTGGCGGCAGCGGTAATGAGGCTTGATTTGCCGGTGGCACGGTCGCCGACGACGACGACGCGGACGTTAGTACGGCCACCGGAAATTGAACCGCCGAGCATTTGAATGAGAGATAGTGGATTTGACACTGGTGCAAAAAATGGGAATCGAATCAAAAAATATATATTACTTTGTTTGTTCCCTGTATTTTGAAAGAAAGAAATAAGTTGTAATTTTTAATGGAGGATGTATGATTGAGGTGTGCAACTACTATATGGAATTAATGGGAAGGTAACTGTCGAGAGTCTAATCCATGGCGGATGGGTTCTTTAGGAATTCGAACTCGATATTACATGGATTGGGCTTTATTAGCCCATTAAGAAAATTTTGGACTTAATTAAAAGAAGAAAGTGCATAAATAGCCTTCTTTTTTTTTGGCAACTAACAAGATTGCATTAATTGCCAAATGTACCATTTACAAATTAAAGCCAATAGCTAAGCCAAGACACAGCTTGCTATTCTCAAAAGAAAAACAACATGAAACAAAGGAAAACTAAGCTAGAAAACAAATTGATGAATGTCTTGCATGGTTTTCTGGTTGGCCCTAACACAGCAAATATAAGCAATTTCCCTGGCAATAGATTCCCAAGTCTTGCTTTTCTTCTCAAAGATCTTTTGGTTCCGCTCAATCCAAATAGCATAAACATATGAGTTTTCCCCTTAGCAGAGCCTATGATTCCCAAGACATATTGGTCCCAATTGTTGTAAGGAGCTTGAACAAAATGGATCCATTGTAGTAATTTAAACCAGACCCGATGACTAAACAAACAGCTTGTGTACATATGATCTCGGGATTCAGGATGGAGTTGGCACAATACACACTTCAAATCAATATCTAGCCCCCATTTTTTGAGTCTGTCCATGGTGCTTAGCCTGTTTTGCAGTTGTAACCACATAGTGAAAACTGCCTTTGGCCTAGCAGAATTTTGAAACAACAAGCATTTCCATTGAACTCTTTGTTGAGGCCCTAGCAAGTGTAAGTATAGTTGTCTGATCGTAGTTTTACTCCTCAAGTTATTAGCCTGAAACTGTGAGTAAACTTGTCTAGCTTCAAAAAATTTCTTCACCATCCAACAAGCTTGTTGGGAGATGATCACCTCCTGGAAAGGAACCTTTTTAATATAGTAGGAGTGCACCCACTTAATTCACAACTTGTCGTGTTTATGCTCCAGGTCCCAACAATGTTTAGCAATGGCAGCCTTATTCCATAAATGAAGGTTAATCAAGTTGAGGCCACCAATTGATTTTGGAGAAAATACTCTTTCCCAAGCCACCAAGACTTTCTTGGTGATAATATTAGTGCCTGACCATACATAGCTTCTGCAGTGGGCATCAATAAGCTTAAGCACCTTAGAGGGAATAACAAATAACTGAGCCCAGTAGGCTTGAATATCAAATAGAACTGATTGGACAAGCTGCATCATTCCTGCATAAGACAATTTTTTGGCTATCCGTGAGGTAATTTTTGTTGTAATCTTCTCAATAAGTGGCATCCATTGCACAAGAGTAAGTTTCCTGGTAGACAGAGGAATCCCTAGCTACTTGAAAGGTAGGGTTCCTAGTGTCAAACCAAGGTGATCCAAGATCCTATCTTGCACTGTCTGAGTAGTGCCTCCAAAATAAATAGAACTTTGGTCCAAGTTTACTTGTAATCCAGACGCTTCAGAAAAATAGTGAAACAGTGTTGTAGCATAGTAACAGACTTAAGATCAGCACTAGAGAATAAGAGGAAAATTCATAAATAATAGCCAAAATTTATAAAGATGAAAATTTAACCACTTTATAATCAAATTTTATTCTTCGAGTCTAAAGTTTTAAATTTTAAACCCATAAATGTAGACTCCAAAGGCATGATATTTTAGGTTTAGCAATTCAAAAAAATTGGGAGAAATGATTTTTTAGCTATTTATGATTCTTTTTTTTAGCTTTATGGCCTTTTACGAGATATCTTCATTTTTATATTTGAAAAAGTCATTTGTTCTATTCAAAGAGTAAGAGGGCAAGAGATCTTATTGTAAAATTTGAAAGTTTAAAATTTGAATTTCTACTTTAACTAATAATTAATTATTTTTTCTTTTGATATATTGTACAAAAAAAAGGAAAAAGAACACTTGTACCCCCATAAAAGTAAAAAATATTTATCCTTAAATATCCCATTACTTTCAGGCCCCTTTTTTTATCTTTAAATGATATATATCTAATTTTTTTTTAAAAGGGTTGACGTCATGCTGACATCAGAGTATATGAATATACACTAATGGTATCAAAGAGTAACTGAGCAGTGTCTTCATTGAAGGACTACTTCTTCCTCATTGATACCATCAAAGTATAATATATTCTGGTGGTATCAAAGAGTAACTGAGCAATGTTTTCATTGAGGTTTGTTTTAGTCCTTCGATGAGATTACTCAATCATCCATGGTACCATTGTGGTAAATCTATATACTGGCATGGTATCATTGAGGTATGTTTCAGTTCTTTAATATTTTAATTTAAAAATAGTTTTAGAAAAGAGTCATAATTTAGATACAATTTTTTTTTAACTTCCAAAAAGAGAAAAATAATTATAAAAATATATTTTTTACTAATTTAGAGTTTAATAAATAAGCTTGTGACTTTAATAATTTTCTCTTAATTGTTTCTCATTTATATTTTTAAACAAGAGCTCAGTCCTATATGATACCGATAGGGTATCAATATACCGACGGAATACCACAGAGGATTAAGCTCAGTCTTATATGATAGTGATAAGGTATCAATTTACCGACGGAGTATCACAGAGGATTAATTCATGGTAGTGCCGCTGACGTCATGCGCGAAATAAGAAAGGAGAAAGTAGGTAAGTGGGTAAAAAATTTGGGGTGCTGGTCCACTAAATCTAAAATAAATTGAGTTGGATCTATTTTGTGTAGTTTTCCCAAAAAAAAAACAGAAGATAAGAATATTGCTTTGATCATACAAAAGATCAATGTAATTTCATTTAAACATGAATATCTATCCATTATTCAATCTTTTATGAAAAGGATAAATATGTTTTTGTATTTATTTAGAATGTTTCTTTCAATTGAAAATGAGAATTTTGTAGCAGGGTCGACTCAATTGAAGTAAAAAATTCAAACTTAAATCAACAAAAACTTAACTAAAGATCAGTAATGTTTCAAGGAAGATTACACTAATAAATTATATCATTAATTAAAAAAAGAAAATTTCTTATCAAAATATAGAACTATCGTGATAAGAATCTATGAAAATAAATATAAAGAAAATAGTTAAAAAGTATTAAATAAATTTACGACCTCTTTTAAAAATTTGTAATGACCTATTTCGTCGTTACTGAAAATATCTACGGTCAAGGCAGGTGCCTCTCATTCGTAATAAGAGTTAGGATTAATTGTTTAGTATGAGAGTATATTTGGTATGTACTAAGGTCATACAATACTCCTAGCACAAAGTTAAGTTGAAAGTTTCCTTACCAATTTAGTTTCGGGCTAAGTTCAAACTATCGTCAACTTCAAACGACTATTCCTCCTAGAATATAAGGATTTAGGGGTCCCAATACCCACCAAACTAAAGATTTTTGAGTCCTCTTTTCAATGGCACCGACCGTTTGTTAATCCGCTTTCCGAGTAAAAAGTTATGATTGTTTTACTGAAGACTGTCCGTGCTGAAAAGTTGACTCCGCTGTAGAAGAATTTAGGTCGCTATAGAGGTACCGCCATAGCGGTTGGTAGTCCGCTACAGCGGAATGACGGAACCAGAAAGCCCAGAAACGAGTTTTACAATCCCATTCTCCCTTCTTTAGTCAAAAATAGATGAGGGTTGCTCCAAAAACCCTCCTAGGCTGCTCCAAAGCTTGGAAGCCATGGGGAGGAGGGATTCCGGCTGAAAGGATGCGAAACCACAGATTTGGGCCTGCATAATCTTCAGGGAATGCCTTCACGGAGCCAGAAAGGGCATGGAACAGCTGCTCGGCCTCCAGGTAGGCTAGGTTTTCTTTATTGAGTAGATTGACTTGTTTCTATTTCGTACTTGTTGTATAGATTGAAAGGAATAATCCATGCCTAGGTCTTCGGGCACGGAGTCTGGAGGAGAATTATTTGAGTTGAATTGGTTAAACTAGAATTGATGGAGTTGTGATAATGTGTTGTGATATTTTGGGTTTTTATGCTTAATTAGGTGTTGTATGATAATAAAATCCAGGGACTAGAATGTCGGGAAGGTTCAGAAAACCGGAAGGTGTTAGTAATTAACTAATGTGCAAGGAACGAAAGTTCTGGAAAATGAATTGGTATAATTAAGATATCGTAATGGCTATATTTCCAAGGCTAAGGGGTTTTCCCATGTTGTATCTCGGTCCTAGGAGGAGGGTAGGAAATAAAGGTATTTAATGGCATGTTTAAGGGGGTGATTCAGGGTTAGTCTCCGAACGAAATTTAACGGTTCAATGTGTACCCAGAATAGGGTAGGTGATGGTTATTGATTCCTGTATGCATTGTATGTTTGTGTACCTTTGTCTAAGCATTGTACGAGTTGTATGCTTAGGGAATGATTTAGAAATGTCTAAGGGTCCTGTTATCAGTCTTGTGAATTGAACTAGTTGTTATTGCTTGTTGGTTTACAAGTATTGATTGTTCATTATTTGTGACTGTAGATTTCTGTGTGACATTCGGTTGGCTCGGGTACCACGCCTGGTATGGGTATACTAATGGTTAGCTCGGGTACCACGCCTGATACGGGAATACTAACGGTTGGTTCGGGTGCCACGAATGGTATATGTTTACTAATGGTTGGCTCGGGTATCACGCCTAGTACGGGGGTACTAATGGTTGGCTCGGGTACCACGCCTGGTACAAGTTCTATATCGGTTGGATCGGGTACCACGCCTGGTACGGGTTTGATCTTACTTGTTTTGACTGTATATGTTGATGATGGTTTCATGAATGGACCAAGTTAATTGTTGAATCTGTGAATGATTATTTTGGTCCTTGAGAGGCCGGGTTGCTACACTTAAATGTGGGAATGGTCCTGTGGTCGACCGGGAATTTCATGTTAACACTAGGTGTTGGTATAGAGATCCTTGATCGGTCCGGGAAGGATAAGAAGGGTATATCCTACTGTTATTTACTCATTGTTTAAGATTGATTGTTGAACCTGTTCCATATGGTTGATAAGTTAGAAGGAAGACTGAGAGTCTGGAATTATATTGTTACGGTTTTAATTGTTACTTATTGTTCTTCATATGTTGGGTTCCTGAGAGGGCCGGGAGCTATCATTATTATTTGACGTTTAGTTGGTCCTTGAAGGGTCGGTTAGTGTGCTTAAGTGACAAGGTGGTCCTTCTGTAGGCCAGGGTCGCATGTTATTGGCATAGATGAGGTCCTAGGGATCCTTGTTTGGTCTGGCTTATGTAAAAGGGATATATGTTTACTGTCACTGAGAATCGTCAATGTCGGTTAGACTTGTTACGTGCGGTTGATAAGCTAAAGGGAAGACTTGTGGCATGGTTATAATATTGGCTATGGTTACTTGTCCAGTATGGCCCTGGGGGTCATTGGGACGGTTTGTACCAGTAGGTGGGGGTATGACAGTTGTGATCTACGTCACTAAGTAGTGGGGTTTACTCCGAGTTATTGAGTCATAGTGGTTGATTAGGGTAAAGGAATGGTAGCACGGGTATGGGCATAGATGTTGGGTAATGACAAGGTGACTTGTGAAGTCTAGGTGTCAAGGTGACTTGGGGATGTCTAGGTGTCAGCTATGACTTGGGAAGTCTAGGTGACAAGGTGACTTGGGAAGTCTAAGGGATAGGAAGGTTATTTTCGAAGTGGGTTTTGATAAAGGTGGATGTGAAAGGGGTTGGATTATTTAACTCATGTATTTACCTTGATTTCTTATATGATGGTAGGAGTGGATTCGGGTTGATCGATGATGTCTACCAGTACGTGTGTTTGTACTGATTCTACTCTTGCTATACCTTTTGGGTATAGTCTGGTTGTAGGGTTGGTAATGTTTCACAGGTTCAGGATGACGGTGATTCTCCAGCAACTCCTACTTTTACTTTTATGGTGGGAGTTAAGTCTTCTTCATTTTGTATCATCTTGTAGTAGCTCTTGTACCGGCTTAGATTAGATTCTAGGGAGGGTTGATTTCAAAAATTGCAAAATGTTTTCACATTCTTGTAAATATTTTCATGTATTAAAAAGGTTTATTTCATGGTTTACTTCTTTTTCTGCATTGCCTGTTGGATCGGGTGGTAAGGGTTCTCCTATCTAGGTGGATTAGAGTAGGTGCCCGCACAGCCCGATAGTTAGGTTATGACAAATGGTATCAGAGCTCAGGTTACCGATCTCCTAGTACAAGAGTAAAATATTGAATAGAGTCCTACGAATTGGTGTGACGTTCACATCTAATCTCTGGGAAGCTATGAAGTATTCTAGGAAACATCTCTCTTCTTTCATTCCTTTTTGTGCGGTTTATTCACTTGCTTGTATGGGTTAAGTCGAATTGGTATCTCTCGATTCTAATTGGTATCTCAGTCATTGGACTCCGATTGCGGTAAGACAAGCAAGGAAAATTGGAATCGTGAAGGTTCCAATTGGTATCTGGCTGGGCAGGCTATGTAAAGGATGGATGAATCGGCTAACGGTCATCTATGAAGCGAATAAAAGGTAATGAAACTGATTTGGTTGAGTGTTGAAGCTTAAGACTTGATATTGTGCTTATATGTATTCATGTTGTTTGAATGACTGCGAATGTGGGGTGCGCAATTATTTGATTTTTTTGTGGCTTGAAACTTGAAACTATGTGTATTATATTATTTGTATGACTGCAGTGGTGTGGGGTGAAATTGCTTGCTTTGTGGTGAATATTTTGGTCCGGATGGAGTCATAACTTGAAATTGTGTGCTTTGGTTGGTAATGACTTTCTATGTGTACTTGAACGGATCAGTAAAGTGGTATCACAATTTAGAAATGGACTTACCATTGGTACAAATAGTAAGGGAACAAGGCTTATGTAGGAAAACTTTGGTTTCAGAACAGTCATGATTGATTGGAAACCATGGATAAAAAGGGCTATTATTATTGCTTGATAGCGTGAATTGTGATAAAGAAATTTTTATGGTAACTCATGATTGTGATTTAAGAAAATTTATTCTAGCTTTAAATTTTGTGATTTGCTTTAGTGATAAATTGTGGTATGCCTTAATTGGAATGGTTTGCATTACATTCAGGTATAGACTTACTGTTGATATAGATGATAAGGGAACAAAAGGGGATTGATGATTGTGGGGAAGCTCCGGTTTCAGGACAATCAGGATTGGTTGAGAATCATAGAAAGGAAAAAGGGGGAGCTGGTAGTGTACGATAGCAGGAATGTGTTATTATATGCGATTCTATGTGTTTTGTAATTGATTTTGTGATAATGTGGTGCTAAAGTCTCAACTATGCATAGTTGAGGTTGGTCTTGAGGTTATGTTTTAAGACCACAATGCGATTTCATGTGTTAACATTGATAACCGTAAAAAAGGAAATGGGTAAACCTTGCTGAAAAATTCTATTTTTTCTAGGCTGCTGCTGATGGAGTCGCCATAGCGGTGTGCAAGATGCTATAGCGGGAGGGGGAGGGCAGAATCCCTGTCCTATTTTCCCCAGTTTTGTTTTTCTTTTTCATTCTCGGGTTGTTTTAAATCGTTAGTTGAGCTGTGAGCTAGTGCATGAATTATAACAACTAATATCCATGTGCGATAAAAGGAAATGGATAGATATGGTATTAGTTGGTTGTTATTTTCCTTGAGTGACTGAGACATGTTGAGTCAGTAATTTGACTAGTTATAAGCTAGTTACGCAGCTAAATAAGCATAGCTTGACCTTTGGTGATAACTAAAAAGGTTGGTTAGTTATAAATGATTGATTGATGAGGGTTAAATAGACTAATGTAAGTGATGGTGAAAAAATTATATGCGTTAATAAAACCCATAGTGATGTATTGGTTAGTCATTATACTCTAGATGATCTATTCTTATGTGTTGATCATGGAAGGGTGAAAAGGGTCATAAGGTAGATGTCCCAAAGGGAAACACGGTGTAGTATTTGGTGATGTTATGTTTGTTATATCATTATTTAGGGTGTAATTGCTCAAGTTAAGATTTTTCTCGGGTTAGGAATTAGAATTTTAAGGCTAGGCTAGTCTCGGATGATTTCTGAACAAGGTATGGTCTAGGACAATCCGGATAAGGATTAGGTAATGTATCTTGTGGTGAGCTAGTTTTCTCGTTAGCTAAGGTGTAAAGGAGTCCGGGAGACTTTTCAGAATTGAAATCGGGTAAGTAGAACTCTCGGTATGTAAGTTCATGTGAAGGGGTTATTTTGGAACGTCAGAGAATTAAGTATGTTGTAAAATGAGAACTTTTGGGGAACTTTATGACTTTCTATCTCGTGTCAATCGCCATAGCGATTAACACATCGCTATTGCGACCTCCGCCATAGCAGAGAAATTATCGTTATAGCGGAAGTCAATAGCGGTCAGCACCGTATGCATGGGAATTAACTTTTGGTCTGTTGTGTTTGAAATTCTTTTGATTTGGTATTTCAACGAGGCCCCAGATTTCCTATGCACTCGAGGAGAGGTAATCTAACTGGTCTCGTACAGCCCGAAGGAAGGAATTCCTTGACAAAGCAGAATCGAATTAAATTTTAGTTGAGCTTAGGTACACCCGGGGGATTTGAGAGTTTCAGTGGTTTGCGTAAGGCAGTCTTTACGCTGTCATGGTAGAGCATTATGGTTCTAGGGGATGGTTCATTCTTTTCCTTCTGCCTTAGAGATTGTTCGGGGATGAACAATGGAAAAATTGGTATTTGTTGTAATGACCTATTTCATCGTTACTGAAAATATCTACGGTCAAGGCAGGTGCTTCTCATTCGTAATAAGAGTTAGGATTAATTCTTTAGTATGAGAGTACATTTGGTATGTACTAAGGTCATACAATACTCCTAGGACAAAGTTAAGTTGAAAGTTTCTTTACCGATTTAGTTTTGGGCTAAGTTCAAACTAGGGTCAACTTCAAACAAGTATTCCTCCTAGAATATAAGGATTTAGGGGTCCCAATACCCACCAAATTAAAGATCTCTGAGTCCTCTTTTCAATGCCACCGATCATTCGTTAATCCGTTTTCCAAGTAAAAATTTATGACTGTTTTACTGAAGACTATCTGTGCTGAAAAGTTGAGTCCGCTGTAGCAGAATTTAAGTCGCTATAGCGGTACCGCCATAGCTGTTGGCATTTTGTTATAACGGAATGACGGAACCAGAAAGCCCAGAAACGGGTTTTATAATCTCATTTTCCTTTTTTTAGTCAAAAACAGATGAGGGTTGCTCCAAAAACCCTCTTAGGCTGCTCCAAAGCTTAGGAGCCATGGGGAGGAGGGATTCTGACTGAAAGGACGCGAAACCACGGATTTGGGCTTGCAGAATCATCAGGGAACACCTTCACGGAACCAGAAAGGGCATGAAACAGCTTCTTGGCTCCAGGTAGGCTAGATTTTCTTTATTGAGTAGACTGACCTGTTTTCATTTCGTACTTGTTGTATAGATTGAAAGGGAGAATCCATGCCTAGGCCTTCGGGCAAGGAGTCTGGAGGAGAATTGTTTGGGTTGAATTGATTAAACTCGAGCTGATGGAGTTGTCATAATGTGTTATGACATTTTGGGTTGTTATGCTTAATTAGGTGTTGTATGATAATAAAATCCAGCAACTAGAATGTCGGGAAGGTTCAGGGAACCAGAAGGGGTTAGTAATTAACTAATGTGCAAGGAACGGAAGTTCCAAGAAATGAATTGGTATAATTAGGATATCGTAATGGCTGTATTTCTAAGGCTAGAGGTTTTTTCCATGTTGTATCTCGATCCTAGGAGGAGGGTCGGGAATAAAGGTATCTAATGGCATGTTTAAGAGGGTGATTCAGGGTTAGTCTCCGAACGAAATTTAACGGTTCATTGTGTACCCGGAATAGGGTAGGTGATGGTTATTGATTCTTGTATGCATTGTATGTTTGTGTACCTTTGTCTAAGCATTGTACGAGTTGTATGCTTAGGGAATGATTTAGAAATGTCTAAGGGTCTTGTTATCAGTCTTGTGAATTGAACTAGGTATTATTGCTTATTGGTTTATAAGTGTTGCAACAACAACAACAACAACAACATACCCAGTGTATTCCCACAGCGTGGGGTCTGGGGAGGGTAGAGTGTACGCAGTCCATACCACTACCTCAGAGGTGAGGTAGAGAGGCTGTTTCCGATAGACCCCCGGCTCAAGACAAAACAGTCTAAAAATAGGCTAAAAAGGACGTAACAATGATACAGAATAAAAATACAAGATAAAACTACAAGAGACGATAGGGAGTAATATGTAGTAACAAACAACAGACAGAAACAGAGCACTGCCACAAAATACTACCACGAGGAATCCAAGAACAAGAAACTGTAAGCGTAACACTACGATTACTAGCCTAGGTAGGTAGGCTAGTCTACCTACTAGCCTACACACACTTCTACCTACTACTCTTCTACCCTAATCCGCATCCTCCACACCTTCCTATCTAGGGTCATGTCCTCGGTAAGCTGCCACTGCGCCATGTACTGTCGAATCACCTCTCCCCAATACTTTTTCGGTCTACCACGTCCTCTCCTGTAACCATCCATAGCCAACCTCTCACACCTCCGCACTGGAGCATCCGTGCCTCTCCTCCTCACATGTCCGAACCATCTCAACCTCGCTTCCCGCATCTTATCTTCCACCGACGCCACACCCACCTTATCTCGGATATCCTCATTCCTAATCCTATCTCTCCTAGTAAACCCGCACATCTATCGCAACATCCTCATCTCTGCCACCTTCATCTTTTGGATATGGAAGTTCTTTACTGGCCAACACTCAACTCCATACAACAAAGCTGGTCGGACCACCACTCTGTAAAATTTGCCTTTAAGTTTAGTAGGCACCTTCTTATCGCACAAGACTCCAGATGTGAGCCTCCATTTCATCCACCCAACACCAATACGATGGGTGACATCCTCATCAATCTCTCCATTTCCTTGGATAATAGACCCAAGATACTTGAAACTCCTTTTCTTTTGGATGACCTGTGTATCCAGCTTCACTTCTACGTCATCATCCTGAGTCGCCTCACTGAACTTGCACTCCATATATTCAGTCTTGGTCATGCTCAACCTAAACCCCTTCGACTCGAGGGTCTGTCTCCATACCTCCAACTTAGCATTAACTCCTCCGCGAGTCTCGTCCACCAAAACTACATCATCCGCAAATAACATGCACCATGGCACCTCACCTTGTATTTGTCGCGTCAATACATCCATTACCAAAGCAAATAAAAATGGGCTAAGGGTCGATCCCTGGTGCAACCCCATTAACACGGGAAAGTGCTCCGAATCTCCTCCCAAAGTTCTAACGCGAGTCTTGGCCCCCTCATACATGTCCTTAATTGATCTGGTGTACGCCACGGGTATACCTCGAGCCTCCAAGCACCTCCAAAGGACCTCCCTAGGGACTTTATCATACGCCTTTTCTAGATCGATGAACACCATGTGCAAGTCCTTCTTCCTTTCCCTGTACTGCTCCACCAGTCTTCTAAGAAGATGAATAGCTTCTGTAGTCGAGCGTCCTGGCATAAAGCCGAACTGGTTCTCTGAAATAGGCACGATCTGTCTCAACCTCAACTCCACCACCCTCTCCCAGACCTTCATAGTGTGGCTTAGCAATTTGATACCCCTATAGTTGTTGCAACTCTGAATATCGCCCTTGTTCTTGTACAAAGGAATCATCGTGCTCCATCTCCAAGCTTCAGGCATCTTTGCCGTTCTAAAAATACCATCAAACAACTCGGTTAGCCACTTCACACCTGTCTCACCCGAGCTCTTCCAAAAATCAACGGGAATCTCATCTGGCCCCGTCGCCCTACCCCTTCGCATCTTACGAATCGCAACCTTAACCTCTTCAACCTTTACACAGCTACAATAATCATAGTCACGACGCCTTTCTGAGTGTGCCAAATCTCCCAGCACAAAGCTTTTGTCCCCCTCTTCATTCAAGAGTCCATGGAAGTAAGACTGCCATCTCCTCCTAATGAGTACCTCATCTACTAGTATTTTGCCATCTTCGTCCTTGATGTGCTTCACTTGGTCAAGGTCCTGGTTTATAAGTGTTGATTGTTCAATATTTGTGACTGTGGATTTCTATGTGACATTCAGTTGGCTCGGGTACCACGCCTGGTACGGATATAATAATGGTTGGCTTGGGTACCACGCCTGATACGGGAATACTAACGGTTGACTCGGGTACCACGCCTGGTATATATTTACTAATGGTTGGCTCGGGTACCACGCCTAGTACGGGAGTACTAATGGTTGGCTCGAGTACCACGTCTGGTACAGGTTCTATATCGGTTGGATCGGGTACCATGCCTGATACGGGTTTGATCTTACTTGCTTTGACTGTATATGCTGACGATGGTTCCATGAATGGACTGGGTTAATTATTGAATCTGTGAATGATTATTTTGGTCCTTGAGAGGCCGGGTTGCTACACTTAAATGTGGGAATGGTCCTGGGGTCGACCAGGTATTTCATGTTAACACTAGGTGTTTGTATAGAGATTCTTGATCGGTCCGGGAAGGATAAGAAGGGTATATGCTACTGTTATTTGCTCATTGTTTAAGATTGGTTGTTGAACCTGTTCCATGTGGTTGATAAGTTAGAAGGAAGACTGAGAGTTTGGAAATATATTGTTACGGTTTTAATTGTTACTTATTATTTTTCACATGTTGGGTTCCTGAGAGGGCCGGGAGCTATCATTATTATTTGATGTTTAGTTGGTCCTTGAAGGGCAGGGTTAGTGTGCTTAAGTGACAAGTTGGTCCTTTTGTGGGACGGGGTCGCATGTTATTGGCATAGATGATGTCCTAGGGATCTTTGTTTGATTCGAGTTATGTAAAAGGGATATATGTTTACTGTCACTAAGAATCATCAATGTCAGTTAGACTTGTTACGTGCGGTTGATAAGCTAAAGGGAAGACTTATGGCATGGTTATAATGTTGGTTGTGGTTACTTGTCGAGTATGGCCCTGGGGGTCATTGGGACGGTTTGTACTAGTAGGTGGCAATACGACAGTTGTGATCTACGTCACTAAGCAGTGGGTTTACTCCGAGTTGTTGAGTCATAGTGGTTGATTAGGGTAAAGGAATGGTAGCCCGGGTATGGGCATAGATGTCGGGTAATGACAAGGTTATTTGTGAAGTCTAGGTGTCAAGGTGACTTGGGAAAGTCTAGGTGTCAAGTGTAACTTGGGAAGTCTAGGTGACATGGTGACTTGGGAAGTCTAAGGGATAGGAACGTTGTTTTCGAAGCGGGTTTTGTTAAAGGTGGATGTGAAAGGGGTTGGAGTATTTAACTCATGTATTTACCTTGATTTCTTATATGATGGTAGGAGTGGCTTTGGGTCGACCAATGATGCCTACCAGTACGTATGTTTGTAGTGATTCTACTCTTGCTATACCTTTTGGGTATAGTCTGGTTACAGGGTTGGTGATGTTTCACAGGTTCAGGATGACGGTGATTCTCCAGCAACTCCTACTTTTGCTTCTATGGTGGGAGTTGAGTCTTCTTCATTTTGTATCATCTTGTAGTAGCTTTTGTACCGGCTTAGACTAGATTCTAAGGAGGGCTGATTTCAAAAATTGTAAAAGGTTTCCGCATTCTTGTAAACATTTTCATGTATTAAAAAGGTTTATTTTATGGTTTACTCTTTTTCCGCATTGCCTGTTGGATCGGGTGGTAAGGGTTCTCCTATCTAGGTGGATTACAGTAGGTGCCTGCACGACCCGATAATTGGATCATGACAATTTTAGTTTAGATTGTTTATTCTATTGAGTCACCCTTGTTTTGCAAAAATTAATTGACTAATTTTTTTTTTTGGATATGAACTATATACAATTGCAATGAACTAAATACTACTTTTTCCCACAACAAAAATCACATTTGAACTATATACAATTGCAATGAACAAATCATATTTATGGGACCAAATTTGCCAAGAAAAAAGGGCTAGAGTTTCACTAAGTTTAGCCAAATTAAAAAAATTAGTCAAAATAATGGAGTTTATCTGTAATTTTTTATTTAGTTATTATTTAGATACAATGATTTTTCATTTCAATTGTATGCCTTTTATTTTTTAGAAAAATATGTAAAAACAAAACTCCTATAACTCCATTATTTTTGTACAAATGATTTTCAAGTCAAAATAATGAATTTTTAATTGTGTATTTTTCTTTTTCAGGCTAATATAAAAAAATCATTGTGCGTAAAACTTCAGTATATATAGCCAAATAAAAAATTAACTTAAATAATGAGGTTCTAAAAATATATTTTACAAATTTGTCTTAAAAATATGAACCAAAAATAATTTTAGAAGGTAAAAAAAAATTAATGAAATATCTCATCGACAAAAAAATATTCATGTGACAGCGAGGGAAATACACCCTCTTATTTTAAGGTTGTCTAGGAGAGTGAAACTATCAAATAACAAAGTATAGGAAATAATTTGGATCAAAGATAATTTTAATGTCTATTGAATAAAATATGTAAAATTAACCTCTAAATTGAATTGTACCTTTAATTTTTTATATAAAGCTAGCATTCTATGTTAGAAAAATAGTATATTATTGATACTGCACAAAAACATGGATTCACTATTTTGAAAGTAAATTCGGTCCAGCATGGATTCAAATTGTTATGACGATCGCTCAAGGTTATATAATCACTTTCAAATATGTATACTAATTATTGAGAGTTTGAAATTTGTACAAAACTACTGCCTAGAATATAAAGGGAGAAGAACAACTTGCGACGAAGAAAAGAAGATTTTTCAATGTGTATTTTATTCACATGTGAAACTGTTTATGTCGGTGAATTACAAAAGAAAATTAATGGTGAATTAAAGGAGAATTTAAATCAATATTGCAAAGAATTAAATAGACGGTTATAAAAGTAAATTCAAATTCAAATTAGATCTTACGTATATCTCGCGTGCAGGAGTGCAAATTAATCCATTTTACCTTGCCAATCCATTTTTTTATGTAGGCAGGGTTTCTCTCTTTTACTAGCTTTTTATAATTTCAATAAAGCACAATTAAATATAAGAAGGATAAAAATTATCTTCATAATGAATGAAAGACTTTTGTATTTCATATAAGACTAATTTAATGTATTTGCATTGCATATGTGTGTTACGTTAGTGTAAAGAGTAGCATTTTTTATTAGAAAAATAGTACAAATTGATATTGAACATTAATAAAATAGTAAATAACTTATCATAAATAGTTGTATAATGACAACTCGGTGTTTAGAAAGTGATTTCGTCTAGACATAAATGCAAATCGTTATGACGGTCACTCTTTAAGATTATAAAGTCACTTTTAAATATGTGCACTCGTAATTGAGAATTTAAAATTTGTACAAAATTATTACCCAAAATACAAAAAGAGAATAATAATTTTTGAAGAAGAAGAAAAAAAAAATCAGAGTATATTGTATTCACATGTAAAATTGTTTATAAAGGATAAAGGTGATACAAAAAAAAATTAACGGTGAGTTGAAAGAGAATCAAAATAAGTATTACAAATAATTGAATAGGTGGTTATAAGAATTAAAGCAAAATCATATTCAAATTGGGCCATATGTATATCTCCCTCGCAGGAAAAAAAATAAAATTATTTTACCTTGCCAATTCATTTCTCATGTGTTTCATTCTATTTTAATAGCTCTTTTATAAGCCTAATAGAATAATTAAATATAACGAAAATATATTTCTAATGAATGAAAGACGTTTTTTCTTTTATATAAGACTAGTTTAATGTACGGGCATTGCACATGTGTGTCACATCAGTATTAAAGGTAGCGTTCTCTATTAAAAAATAGTAAATGTTAATATTGAACAGACACGCAATAGTAAATAAATTATTTTGTGTTATAACAAATAATTTTGTGTTATAACAACTAACTACTTTGAAAGTTATTTTGATCCGACAGGAATATAAGTCGTTATGACGGTCTGTAAAGACCGGGTCCGTCGTTACGGGTAGTTCAATCGGGCCAAGTTTTAGAGTTAGAAAACTCGAGGTTTGGGAATTTGAAATTCTGGGCTAGGCTAGCCTCGGCCGGTTTTGGAGCGAGGTAGAGTCTAGGGAAATCCGGGTAAAAATGGATTTAGGTGTCTTGGGTTGAGCTAGTTTTTCACGTAGCCAAGACATAAAGGAGTCCGGGGGACTTTTCGGAATCGAATTTGGGTAATTAGAACTCCCAAAATCGCGTTTAACGTGAAAGGGTTATTTCGGGACATCGGGAGAACCAAGTGTGTTGTAAAATGGCCAAAACTAGCAAATTTACGGACTTTCTGCCCGTGACGAGCGCTGTCACGCGCGATAGCGGCCACCGCTATAGCGGTAGAAATTACCGCTATAGCGGCGGTCAAGGGGCGGTCAACTCACTTAAGACCGCTATAGCGGCAGATGACCGCTATAGCAGAGCGGGGACCGCTATAGCGGGCCGACGGGTTTTAATGCAGAAACAGCTCTCCAAACATCAGAATTTCACAAGTTTGTTTTGGGAGAAGGGCTGGGCGAATTCAAGCGATTTTCTTCATTCCTCCGCCAAAAATCATTCCTAAGGTAAGATTTTCGTTCCCCACACTTTGTACTACATTTCCTATGCGGTAGAATTGCTAGAAGGAAAATTGAGGAAGGTTGGAATGACCTAGGGATGATGAAATTGGGGGAAGAAGGGGGTTCCAAACATGTATGTTCTTGGGTGTTGATTTAGGTACGTTAAAATGATCATAGACTGTTTAATTTCCTGTTTTGTCCATAAAAAATGACAAGACTAGAAGAATTAATGGTGGAAAAGCCCAGAAAAAGGGTGGGATGATCATGGGTGGCCTGGGATTTAGGGATTTGGTATAATCCGGGTAATGTACAGGCCTGTATGTTAATTGTATGCATTATACATTATTTTTAGACCAAGAACGTGAGAGAAATACGAAACACGGGAAAGCTCGGGTTGAATAGAGCTTGGAACATTCGAGGTAGGTGATGGCTTTCGTATTTCTGTAAATGTGTATATTCATTGTACTCGTTGTCTAAGTAATTGTGTGCATTATATTGCCTAGGGGATTAGTGTGGAATGTCTAAGTTCGGTTTACAGTCTATGTTTGAATGGTTTTTACTTGTTGGCTTTACAAGAGGTGTGCATTAATTTTATTGACTGTTGTTGTTGACATTCGGTTGGCTCGGGTACCACACCTGGTACGGGTATAACACATGGTTGGCACTGGTACCATGCTTGGTACGGGTTTACTTTATCGCATCTTGCATTGTTTCATTGATTATTGTATTACATTGGTTAATATTGGTTCCGTGAGAGGACCAGGTTGTTTTACTGAATGTGATACTTGATATTGGTTCCGTGAGTGGACCGAGTTGTTATCGAAAAGTGTTATTGATTGGTGGTCCTTGAGTGGCCGGGAACTGCTGTATGACTGTTGAATTGGTCTTGATTTAGGCCGGGTAATCACTTCTTGTGGTAGTTGTATAGAGGGAATTCCAGGGTGGGTCCGGGCTAGACGGTAAGGTGTGGTTATGGTTATTCTTGTATGTGGAATAGAACTGTAAGAGATGGATTCATGCGGTAACAAGCTAGGTAGAGACCTGTAGTCTAGAGATGCCTGTGATATTGTTGCATGTTTGCCATACTAGTTACTGGATTTTGTGTACTATTTATATACTGTTTTCTTGAATACTGGCTGATGATCCTACCAGTACACAGTGGTGGTATACTGATACTGCACTTGTCTTTCTTTTGGTGAGTACAGGAAATCTTCCAGCGGCTGAGACGAAACCTCATATTTAGCACCGATGTTTCCGATCATCAAGAGTGAGCTGTCGATTCGAGCTACCTTGGGATTATCATTAGAGTTTTAGTCCATTTGTTCAGACTTAAAAACTATTCTTATTTTGTTTAGGGTTGCATCCCCGTACTCTAAATTTAGTATTGATGTTTGGTACGATGACTTTCAGTTCCTAGGTGGGATTTTTCGCAGATTATTAACTATGATAAGTATTTTGAGTAGTTGATCTTATTTTCATTGCTAGTTTTGTTTGATGCTTGCTGGTTTTAGGCTGTTAGTCTAGGCAAGGGTTGAACTCTATTGGTTCGCTCATCCGGGGGTTGGGTGGGTGCCACTCACGACGGCTTGGGTCGTGACACGGTCGCTCCTCAAAGTTATATATACGGCCACTTTCAAGCATGTGCACCTGTGATTGAAAGTTTGGAGTTTGCACATAAGTAATATTACGATTCCTCTCTTTCAAAAAAAATTCACAATATACCCAATCATTTATAGAATATAATAATTTTTAATAACGAATTATTCTCTTATGCGATTTGCATTTGATATGGTTATTTGCTTCCATGATAGGGAGTTGTTTGATCGTCTTTTCGAATAGATTTTTTTTTTTGTGGACACTAAACATTTTAAAAGGTGTATTTACAGGTATCAAATGCCTATCCGTTCTAAAAAGATTGGAATTAAAAATATAAAATTCAACCCTATTTTTTTGTATTTGATAAAATAAGCTGACGACTACAAGAAAAGAAGCTGACTGCAGCCCCTGAATCCACAAGCCAAAAATTTAATTTGAATCTACCTTTTTTAAGAGAAGAGAGAGAAGCGAAAGACATATGGCAGAAAGAAATCATGTAAAGCGCGAAATTGAACATAAAAATGACTTTAGGCAGTGCTGTTTTTTGAAATAAAGACGTTTAGGTTTGACTAATAACTCTTTCGCTTTGATATCATCTCCTTTTTTATCAGTCGAGTCAATCTATCCGTCACTAATGAAATTCCTTGGTAGGCCCCTAATAAGCTAGAGAAAAGGGGTCTATTATAATCGGCGCAGTTGTTCCTATTTCATTTTCTTCTTCAAAGCCCTTCTTAGAAAGCACTCACTGAGTACTTATGGAATTTCAGATCTCTCTCGACGTCGAGAATTTTCCTCACACTCTACCTAGGTGGGAAGAGAAGAAAATCTCTTTTTATTTTTTATTAATTTGGCGTATAATTTAGTGTGGGCGTCTTGATTGATTTCACCTATTTGCAGGGTGATGTAGTTGTGGAGCATAAATGATCATTTTTGTGATCGTTTAGATCCCCCTTTCCATTAATAGATACTCCCAAGCTATCGATCACAAAGGAGAAAAACAACTTTTAAAGAAGAAGAGAAAAAATTTCAGTATGTATTTTATTCATATGTGAAGTTATTTATATTGGTGAAGGATAAAAGTGACTGCAAAATTGAATTAGTGATGAGTTCAAGGATAATTTAGATTAGTATTATAAAGAATTGAATAGGCGGTTACAAGAATTAAAGCAGAATTAGATAATTGAAATGTTATTTTCCTCCCAACCCTAAGATAACTGTTATGCAACTCATTTCTTGGGCAAGTGAAAAAATTGAATCAACCCAAAATGAACTTGTTCAAATTAGTTTCATGTATATCTCGCGCACAAAAGAGGTAAATCGATCTATTTTGCCTTGTCAACCCATTTTTCATGTGTGCGGGATCACTCCCTTTTATTAGCTCTTTATAAGTTCAATAGAGTACAATTAGGTATAAGAAAAAAAAAATTCTCTTCCTAATAAATAAAAGACTAGTTTAATGCACGAGCATTGTATGTGTATGTTATATTAGTATAAAAGATAGCATTCTCTATTATAAAAATAATATAATATTGACACTGAACCTAAACATAATAGTAAATAACTTATCACAAATAATTTATGTTATAGCAACTCACTATTTTGAAAGTGATTTCAGTCCGATATGAATGCAAATCATTGTAACAGTCGCTCCTCGAGATTATATAGTCATTTTCAAACACACACTCCTGATTGAAAATTTTAAAATTTGCATAAAACTACCATTCATAATACAAAAGGACAAAAATAACTTTTGAAAAAAAAAAATTAGTGTGGATTTTATTCACATGTGAAGTTGTTCATATTAGTGAAGGACAGAAGTTATTGCAAAAGAAAATTAATGATAAGTTAAAGGAGAATCTAAATCAATATTATAAAGAATCGAATTGGAGGTTATAGAAATTAATGCAAAATAGGATTCAAATTAGGTCTCACGTATATCTCACGAATAAGCGGGTAAACCGATCCGCTTTGCCTTGCCAATTCATTTTTTATGTGAGCGGAGTCACTTTATTTTACTAAATTTTACATACTCAATATAGCATAATTAAATATAAGGAGAATTTTTTTTCTTCCTGATGAGTGAAAGATTTTTGTCTTTTATATAAAATTAGTTTAATGTATATGCATATACGGTGTGTGTCATGCCAGTATAAAAGATATCATGCTTTGTTAGAAAATATAGTACAATACTTGATATTAAAAAGAAACATAATAGTAATTAACTTACCATAAATAAATCTGTACCATGACAATTTATTGTTTTTAAAAGCAATTTCAGCTTGACATGAATGCAACTCGTTATGACGATTGCTTCTTAAAAGTTATATAGCTACTTTCAAATATGTGCACTCATGAATGAAAGTTCAGAGTTAGTATAAAATTATTGTCTAGAATATAAAAGAAGAAGAATAACTTTCGAAGAAAAAGAGAGGACTTTTATTGTGTATTTTAATCACATGTGAAGTTGTTTATATTGATGGAGGACATAAGTTATTGCAAAAAGAAATTAATGGTGAGTTAAAGAATCTAAATCAGTATTACAAAGAATTAAATAGGCGGTTACAAAAATTAAAGCAAAACTAGAGTCGTAATATGCTTCACGTAAGTGCAAGAAAATAAATTCGATTTGTTTTGCCTTGTCAATTCATTTTTCTTGTGTGCGATTAGCTCTTTACAAGCCCAATAAAGCATTTTAAATTTAAGGCGAGAAAAAAAATTATCTTCCTAATGAATGAAAGGTTTTTGTCTTTCATATTAGACTAGTTTAGTGCACGAGTATTGCACGTGTATTATGACAATATAAAAGGTAGCATCTCTGTTAGAAAAATAGTACAACATGAGATTGAATAAAAAAAAATACTCTCCGAATTATTTTATTTGTCTTTTTTTTTTCACATCCCTTTAAAAAAATTAGGTAGAAGATAGTTTGACTAAATTACCCTTATTTGTTACTCCTTTCAGTTTTATAATTTTTATTTTGCACCATATTAATATCTCTTCATATTTATGAAGAGTTTTGGGCCAAAAACATCCTCAAACTATACTCACAACTTAATCTACATCTTTAAACTACCATAGTTAACAAGACACATCCTTGCAGTATTTAATACTTAGCAACTTTCATCTATTTATTTGACACTGTTAGAAAATTAACGAAATCACCCATGTGAATTATTTATATTCTACACCAATAAGCACAAATCAATATTCAAAGTTGATTTCACCGCTTCACTCCATTTTCCACAAGACCCAGCAAAGTCTTCTCACTCTTCCTCTGCAAAGTTTCTCCCAAGTCCCAAATCAACTCCACGCTTATTATTCAGGGCTTTAGCTAAAAGTCGTCTATTATTTTTGTATTGAATGAAGATATTCGAGGCGAGTAGAGAGATGATACCTCTTGGGATAGGACACGGGTTCAAATCATGTCATTCCTACCTATTTTTCTCCTCTGGGCAGTAATGAGAATTTCACTCCAAGTCCTGACAACTAGATTCGGAAGCAGCAAACCATAGGGGGATATCTTCGGAGGGCGAGGAGGTGTTTTAGGTTACGAGATAGTCTTCCGTCTACAAATTCAACTGTACCAGTTTTAAGAAAAACAGTGCCCCATCCACAAGAGTTTTTTGGCACTTTGAAGGCATATAATTATGAACAATTACCAAGCATGCATACAAAGAAAATATTTCATTACAATAGAGGAACTGAATTTACTCATTTTTTTGATCGATGAGTAATTGATGGGATGACTAACGGGGTTGGGGTTATTAGTTTCATTGTAGGAGAAGGTATCAAATATATAGGGGGCGGACGCATCTCTTCTTATCTTTAAAATAGGTGCAAAATAAATTTATTTCATGTTTCCAAATTAATTCAACCTCCATATTCATTGAATTCCTCCTAGGACCGAGACAATAAGTATGGGGTGAAAGAACTACTTATGAAATACTAAAAATTATGAGAGCGATTTGAAATTTCATAATGCAATATACACATTTTTTCAGCGTAAAAAATTAAAAGATGAAAAAAATTAAAAGAAAAACAAAAGATAGCAGAGAGGAAGATTGTGTTTCCTTCAGGTGATTGTGTTTCTTTCAGGTGATTGCGTACGCCAACAAGAGCATAAGTTATAAAATGATGACTATAGGGGATAGAGAAAGATAAGAGAAGTATCTCAGAAGAAAGTCCTAGCAAAAAATTTTGTTTCTACAGATATAGTTCATCAGGAAGAGTTAGCATTCATGTGTATAGTCATAATCCCATCGTGCAGAGTAATATGATTATAGCTCAGCATTGAACGTAAGAATTTTTTATGAGAAGAGAGTTTGTTGGTATTAGCTTAAAAAGAAATTTCGTTGAAATCGTGGGGAGGGGTGAGTGTGACCTGAAGAGTAATTTTTATTGGAGCTTTTGATGTCACGTGACTTGCACATGAATAGTTTTGTTAGTGTTCTAACAGTGTCAAACAAATAGATGAAAGTTGCTAAGTATTAAATATTTCAAGGATATATTTTGTTAATTATGGTAGTTTAAGGATGTAGCTTAAGTTTTGAATATAGTTAAAGGATGTTTTTGGCCCAAAACTCTATTTATGACAAAGGATAAATGTGAAAACAAACAACTAATTATGTCTTAATTTTTTTAAAATAAAATATATTATGCACCATCTATTTTTCACGGATATGATAAGTAAAGTGATTCGAAAGGAGTAATAAATAACTTATCATAAATAATTCTATGTTATAACAACTCACTATTTTAAAAGCGATTTCAATACGACATGAATGCAAATTAACGTTATGACATTGCTACTCAAGATAATATAGTCACTTTTGAACACGTGTACTCGTGATTGAAAGTTCAAAGTTTGTACAAAATTATTATCCAAAATAAAGGACAAGATCAACTTTCGAAAAGGAAGAAGAGGAGATTTTTCAGCTGTATTTTATTCACATGTGAAGTTGTTTATATTGGTGAAGGACATAAGTTATTGTAAAAAAGAATTAAAGAAAAATTTAAATCAGTATTATAAAGAATTGAACTATTAGTTACAAGAATTAAAGTAACATCATATTTAGATTAGGCCTCACATGTATTTTACGAAGGGGGCAAATCGACCCGTTAATACTAATGAAGCGTGTGAATGGAGTGGAGTAGGGGATGATAATGGAAGAATATATATCCATTCTTATTTATTTAATAAAATAAATAGAGAAAATATTGTGATCACTAAATTAATGTAATAATATATCCGGGGATACTTATTTTACTAAGGTAGAATAGATACAAAGAGTTCATATTTGTGCTATTTTTTTATCCCAATTTATATAACACAAATAAAATTTGGAGAGTCATCTATCAAATTTTTTGTACGATTTTTAAATATTTTAACTTGTTAATTATCGTGATTTATAATAATTTTTACATAATTTTCAGATAATATATGTTACTCTCTCTGTCCCAATTTATGTAGCACTGATGAAATTTGGAGAGTCAGCCCAATTTTTTAATATAATTTTTAGATATTTTAAGTTGTTAATTATTGTGATTTATAGTACTTTTTATGTAATTTTTAAATAATATATGTTACTATCTCTACTCCAATTTATGTGTCATTGATAGAATTTGGAGAGTCAAATAAATTTATTTATGTCTGTGAAATATTTTAAATTATTAATTATTGTTATTTATAATACTTTTTTTGTCATTTTCAAATAATATATATTACTTCCTCTGTTCCAATTTATGTGACACTAATAGAATTTTCAGAGTCAATCAAATGTTTTATGTTTTTTAAGTATTTTAAAATTTTAATTATTGAGATTTATCTTTTTACATAATTTTTAAATATATAATAAATTCAAAAGATAAGACAAACAAATTAAAATAAAAAAATTAATAAAAATGACCAAAATGTCCATAGATATTTAAGCATGCCTGCTTCAGCAGGTAACTCCCTCTTATAAAAGAGTACTTTCTCCGTCACATTTTATGTGGCGCCATTTGACTTGACATGATGTTTGGCAACCCGGATCGCCCAAGGATCCCTAGGACATTTTCTATGGTGTTTAATATGCAATTCCGGTCTACACAAGAATCACTCCAGCATTTAAACACATCAACCTGGCTATTTATGGACCAACATGTAATAAATACATCACAACGAATAAGTCTGATTCACTCATGAAATCATCACATAGAAGAACAATCAAACATGTACCAGCCGTGGTACCCATGTCAACCATAATAGAATATGTACCAGGCGTGGTACACAAGTCAACCGATAGATATCCCGTACCAGGTGTGGTACCCGAACCAATCAATGAACTATATCAAGCGTGGTACCCGAGCCAACCGAAGAATCACAGATATCATAACAATCACAACCACAATGAATACAACTCACACTTGTAAAGCCAACAAGCATTTAAGACAAGTTCGTTGCATGAGATTGACAACCGGATATCATTTAGCATTCATTTCTTTACCGAAACACGTATTGTACAAGCAACACTAATGAAATAATTAACATGCACACATAACGTAATCTGGGTCATAAGTTAATCATCACCTACCTCAATTCAAGCCTGAATACTCTACTAGACTGAAGCTTTCTCGTTTCTTGAAACTCTAGCTTGATCGTGGTCTAAAAACAATAACACACGCACAAAATCAACCCAAATGGCCTAAAATATTCTCGGATTACATCTTAATCCCAAATCCAGACCAATTTCATAATCATTCCACTCATTCCAGGGTCCTCCCACCTTAAATTTACCTATTTACTACCAATTCCATGACTATGCCAGTGAATTACGATAGGAATCTTTTAAATAACAACCTAATTCAAGAAACTCAGATTTTTTATCCCAACATTTCTTTTTTCCACCAGAAAATCCATCCTAGGTTAAGTTAAACCCTTCCCCAAGCTTGTAACTAATGATTCTAAGCTACAAGAATCAAAGTACTAGATTAGGGGAATAAAATACTTACCTTAGCGAAGGATTATAGTGGAAAAGTGCTAAGGGTCGCCCAAAATTGCCACAGCCCTCCCCAAAATGTTCTTAGAAAATAATAAATATTTTTGGGGAAGGTTTTATATTTACAACGACTAATTCCGCTATAACGGTCCAATGTCGCTATGGCAGAAGCCGCCTGTTTTAGCAGAGTTGACCGCTTTTGACTCCCGCTATAGCAGTGTCGGGGTAGCGGCATGTCACCCGCTATAGCGCCTGACACGGAACAGAAACTCAAGAATTCTCCCAATTTTGCCCATTTCGCATTACACCTTCAAACTTTGACGTTCCAGACCAACCTTTTTATGTTAAGTTCGATATCAGGAGTTCTACTCACTCGAATTAATTCTCAAAAATTCCTACGAACTCCTTAATGCCTTAGCTAATAGAAACTAGCTCAAACTTACTCATTTCACCTAATTCTTTTTTGGATTCCCCCAGACCTCTCCTTGCTCAGATTTTATCCGAGACTAGCCTAGCCCGAGTTTTTCAACTCCCCAACTCAGAAGTTTTCTAACCTGATTTCTTATATGAATAGCTCACCCATAACGAAGGTAAGGGTCATTACAACAGATACCAATTTACCCATCGTTCATCTCCGAATGATCAAATAAGAAAATGAGCTAAATTAAGAAGAATGTAGTACCTGAATCCTCAAACAAGTGAGGGTAGTTATCTTGCATGTCCTTCTCGATTTCTCAAGTGGCTTTTTTAACCGGATGATGCTTCCATCGAACCTTCACTGATCTGATTTCCTTTGTCCTCAACTTTAGGGAATCCCGATCAAGAATATCAATCGGCTCCTCCTCGTACTGAAGGTCCTTATATAACAAGTATGAATCTCATTTGATGATGTAATCCCCATACCCATGGTATCTCTTCAACATGAATACACGGAAAATTGGATAGACTCTGGACAAATTGGACGACAATGCTAACCTGTAAGCTATCGATCCCACACTTTTGAGAATCTCAAATGGACCAATATACCGAGGGCTAAGCTTACCCCTCTTGCCAAACCTCATTACCCCTTTCATAAGTGACACCTTCAACAGAACTTGTTCACCAACCTAGAAGGACATGTCCCTTACCTTGCGATCAGCATACTCCTTTTGCCTGCTCTAGGCTTCCAATAACTTGGTTTGGATATTTCTCACTTTTTCCTGAGCTTCCTTTACCAAATCAATTCCCAAAGGCTTCACAGAACCTGCCTCGAACCATTCTATGGGCGATCTACATCCACTCTCATAAAGTGCCTCAAACGGTGCCATGTCAATACTAGAGTGATAGATGTTGTTGTATGAGAATTCACACAACAGTAAGAACTGATCTCAATAGCCCCCTAAGTCAATCAGATATGCTCTCAGCATGTCCTCCAACACCTGAATCGTCCTCTCCGACTAATAAACCATCTGAGAATGAAAAATTATGCTAAAAGTGAGTTGGGTGTCCAACTCTTCGTAAAACTTGTCCAGAAACTTAGAAGTAAATTGTGTACCTATGTCTGAAATGATGGAAAGGAGCACCCCATGCAACCTCACTATCTCTTTGACATAAATTTTGGCCAACTGCTGGGAGTTGTAATCCACCCTGACCAGAATGAAATTGGCTGATTTAGTCAGCCTATCCACGATGACCCAAATTGAATCATACTTCCCCAAGTTCTTAGGAAGACCTATCACGGAGTCCATGGCTATCCTTTCCCACTTCCACTCAGGAATGGGCATCCTCTGAAGTAAACCTGCGGGACTTTGGTGTTCATACTTCACCTGCTGACAATTGTGACACTTGAACTCATATTCTACTATGTCCCTTTTCATCCCAGGCCACCAATATAGATATCTTAAGTCCCGATACATTTTGGTTACACCCGGATGAATAAAGTATCGCGAATCATGAGCTTCAGCTAACACATTCTGAACTAAGTCATTAACCCGAGGAACACATATCCGCCCTCTAAAACAAAACACCCATACACATCAAGTGTGGCATCCAAGGTCTCCCCAGACACCACCTTATTTTGGAGCTTGTTCAATTGCACATCCTTAAATTGTTTGGGCTTGATTTCCTCCAGAAATGTAGACCTAACCTCAATACTGGACAACGCTCCACCCTTTTCTGAAATGCCCAACTGCATGAACCTGGATGCTAGAGTTTGAATCTCTCTAGCCAAGGGTTGCTTGGACACCCCCAAACAAGTCAAACAACCCATGCTTATCACTTTTTGGCTCAATGCAACTGCCATTACCCGGATGATACTGAATAGTCATATCATAATCCTCCAACAACTCTATCCACCTCCTCTGTCTCAGATTCAGATCCTTCTTTGTAAATACATATTGCAGGCTGCGATGGTCTGTGAGCACCTCGCACTTGAAACCATAGAGATAGTGTCTCCAGATCTTAAGTACAAATACCACCGTTGTCAACTCCAAATCATGAGTCGGGTAATTATTCTCGTGAAGCTTCAATTACCTCAAAGCATAAGCTATGACATTTCTGTCCTGCATCAACACAACACCCAAACCTGAATGTAAAGCATCACAAAATACAATGAAATCCTTACCTTCAACCGACAATGAGAGGATATGAGTTGTAGTTAAAAGTGTCTTGAGCTTTTGGAAGCTCTCTTCACACTTGTCAGACCAAATAACTGGCACCTCTTTCTGAGTCAACCTTGTCAAATGAATAGCAATTGAAGCGAAATTCTTGACGAACCTGCGGTAATAGCTAGCAAGACCCACAAAACTTCTAACCCTAGTCACAAAGCTAGGCCAGACCTAACTCTTAACTGCGTCAATCTTTTGAGAATCTACCATCACCCTTTTTTTTGAAACCACATGCCCTAAGAAGGCAATCGAAGATAACCAAAATTCTTACTTCAAAAATTTAGCTTATAATTTCTTCTCCTTCAGAATTCTCAAAAAAATACGAAGATGTTCTGTATGTTCCTCCTTATTCTTGGAGTAAATGAAGATATCATCGATAAAAATAATCACGAAAGAATCCAAGAATGACTTGAAAATCCCATTCATCAAGCTCATAAAGGTTGTTGGCACATTAGTCAACCCAAACAACATTACTAGGAACTCATAATACCCACACCGAGTCTGAAAAGTCATCTTAGGTTTATCCTCAGGCCTAATCTTCAGCTGATGATACCCTGACCTCAAGTCAATTTTAGAAAATACTGAAGCACCCTGCAACTGGTCAAAAAGGTCATATATGCGGGGCAAGGATACTTATTTTGGATGGTAACCTTGTTCAATTGCCTGTAATCTATACACATCCTCATGCTACTATTCTTCTTTAAAACAAACAAGACTGGAGCACCCCAAGGAGAAGCACTGGGACAAATAAATCCCTTATCTAGGAGTTCCTAAAGCTGAGTTTTGAGTTCCCTCAACTCTCCCGGAGCCATGCAATAAGGAGAAATATATATTGGGCGAGTGCCCGACTCCAAATCTATACAGAAGTCAATATCCCTGTCCGGAGGCATATCAGGCAGGTCCGCAGAAAATACCTCTTGAAATTCAGAAACCACAAGGACTGACTCAATAGAAAGGGACTTCACACTAACATTCCAAAGATGAGCCAGGAAGGTTGAACACCCCTTCCCCACTAGCTTTATAGCCCGAACAAAGAATATGATCTTTACTGGCTTAGGCTTATACACACCCTCTCACTCTAGTATATCTATACCCGACATCTCTAGAGTGACTGTCTTGGTATTACAGTTCAACATAGCGTGATAAAGAGACATCCAAGTCATACCCAATATAATATCAAAATGTAGCATATCTAATATGACCAAATCTATCCAAGTCTGAAAACCCATAAACATAACAGAGCATAAATGATATACATGGGGCACTATAAAAAATGCCCCAATCAGAGTAAAAACATGAATAGGAGAATCAAGAACATCACAAATCAAGTCCAGACCCAAGGCAAATCTAACAGATACATAAAAATATGTAAAACTCAGATCAAATAAAATAGAAGTCATCCGATCATAGATGAGAATAGTACTTGTTATCACAATATCAGACTTACCCAGGCGTAACAATGAGCTTTATCATCAATCCAAGCAATATCTCTAGCTGGCTGCGTCATTCCCCTCCAGTGTTACCATTACCTCTGTTACCACCACAGACTCCTTGATTCTTACCTCGCCTACCCTGTGAGCATCTCCTGCCATTGCCATCTCCATCTGCTAGAACCACAACCTTAGTCTACTGTTGCACCTGATTACTTGCCTGCCTCAGAGGGAACTCCCTCTTAAAATGAACCAGATCACCATAATGGAAACATCCTTGCTCAAGAGAGGTCCTGCTGGCAGAAGAATAAGAATCCCCCTAGCTTCTAGGAGCTGGAGACTATTGAATAGCCCCTGAATGACCACTTGTAGAAGCTGACAAGGCTGGCTGAATAGGACAAGCCGAATGAACCTGCTGATTGGGTCCTCTGGAATAAGAACCACTAAAATTACCCACATTCCAGGACTTCTTGGCTAATACCTTAGCCTGCCCAACTTGCTTAACCCCCTCTAGTTTCTTCACATAGTCAATCACCTCATTAAAACTCTTCCTTGCAGAAGTCATGTGAACAGATAGAACCTGTAATTCAATATTCATGCCCTTAACATATAAGCAAATCCTCTCATCCTAAGTGCCCAACAGTTGGGTAGCATAGCGAGACAAGGCATGGAACTTAGCCTCATAGGCTATAACAGACATATTGCCCTGTTCAAGGGTCAGAAACTCATCCTTCTTGAGATCTCTCAGAGTATGGAGCACACGCTTCTCCAAAAATAGGGCGTGAAACTAAGCCTAAGTCATCAGAAGCAAAGCTGACGAAAGACACTCCACATTGGCCCTCCACCACTGCTTAACATCACCCTACAGCTGGAAAATCACAAACTCCACCCCATATTATTGTACAATCCCCAACTTGTGCAACCTCTCATAGTAATCTAAGATGAACTCAAAGGCATACTCATCTTCTGTATCATGGAATGACGGAGGTTTCATCTTCAAGAACTTGGTCAATAATTCATGCTCGATCCCAGTTATGACAGGACCTAACACTGGATAGAAGAATGCATCTGTACCTGAGGCCTCATCCATCCTAGAGGCTAAAGCAGCAGCGGGATGGGCACCCAAAACCTGAGTAGCCAGCATAGTTTGAGTGGCTCCAGTACCATCCAACCCACTTAGGAATGCCAACACCTACTAAATAACCTCGAAAGACATAGGGGAAAAACTTGCACCTCCAAGCAGCGGTACCACCTATGCTTCCGTGCTCTCCTTGTGCACTACCTCAACCTCTTCCTAAACATAATCCAGGGGTGGGGGAGGTGACGCTGGCCTCTGGTCAGCCGTTACCTGAGCTCCACCTCTGGAAGGTGTCGCTCTCCCCCTTCCCCTACCCCTTCCTCGCCCGCGAACTGCTGGTCCCGCAGCTGGAGCTATTACCCTTACTCCATTCCGTCTAGTATTAACCATCTGTGGACAAAAGAATAAAGAAAGTCAGATACCAATTTGGATCACCAGATACCAATTGGAATCAAGTTATAGCACAAAAGAGGAAAGAAGAGATAGTTTCCTAAAGTCTTGTAGCCTCTCGAAGAAAAGTACAGACGTTTTCGTACTGTTCGCAAGATTCTACTAGACCCATTTGGGTATGATGAGATCAACGAACCTAGGGCTCTAATACCATCTTTTACTGAAAACATACATATACAAAAGAAGAGCAAGTGCAGTATCAGTACACAAAACAATAGTGTACTGGTAGGATTATCGACCAGCTCCAAAATATGAAATATGAACACACAACTATAACGTAGTAAAACAGGAAAAACATGTATAACCCAAGTTAGTGAATATAAGAAAGACTTTCAGTCATCAACCTGACTTAACAACCACCTGAGACATGTACAAAACCACAACAACAACCCATATATGATTTCACACACCTTTTCAAATAACCCAGACCGCTCAAGGATCCCTAGGATATTATCTGTGGAGTTTAACATGCAATCCCGATCTACACAAGAACCACCCCAGCATTTAAACACATCAATCTAATCACTCATGAACCAACATGTAATAAATACATCACAACGAATAAGCCCAGTTCACTCATGGAACCATCACACAGAAGAATAACCAAACATGTACCTGGTGTAGTACCTGTGCCAACCATAATATAATCTGTACCAGACGTGATACCCGAGCCAATCGATAGATATCCCGTACCAGGCATGGTACCCGAGCCAACCAATGAAATGTACCAGGCATGGTACCGAAGCCAACCAAAAAATCACAAATATCATAACAATCACAACACAATGAATACAACCCACACTTGTAAAGCTAACAAGCATTTAAGACAAGTTCATTGCATGAGATTGACAACCAGATATCATTTAGCATTCAGTCCTTTATTCCCTAAATACGTATTGTACAAGCAACACTAATGAAACAGTTAACATGCACACAACATAATTTGGGTCACAAGTTAACCATCACCTACCTTAACTCAAGTCGAATGCTCTATTGGACCGGAGCTTTCCCATTTCTTGAAACTCTTGCTTGATTGTGGTCTAAAAGCAATAACACAAACATAAAATCAACCCAAATGACCTAAATATTCTCGGATTACATCTTAATCCCAAACCCCAGACCAATTTCATAATCATTTCACTCATTCTAGGGTCCTCCCACCTTAAATTCACCTATTTACTACTAATTCTATGGCTATGCCAGTGAATTACGATAAAGAATCTTTTAAATAACAACCTAATTCAAGAAACCCAGGTTTTTCATCCCAACATCCCTCTTTTTTCACCAGAAAATCTATCCTAGGTTAAGTTAAACCCTTCCCCAAGCCTTTCCCAAAACGTTCTTAGAAAATAATAAACGTTTTTGGAGAAGTTTTTGCATTTACAATGACTAATTCCGCTATAGCGGCCCAATGCCGCTATGACGGAAGCCGTCCGCTTTAGCGGAGTTGACCGCTTTTGACTCCCGCTATAGCAGTGTCATGGTAACGGCGTGTCACCCGCTATGGCGGCTGATGACACAGAACAAAAACTCAGGAATCCTCCCAGTTTTACCCATTTTGCAACACACCTTCAAATTTTGACGTTCTAGACCAACCCCTTTACGTCAAATTCGATATCGAAAATTCTACTCACTCGAATTTATTCTCAAAAAGTCTTACGGACTCCTTAACGCCTTAACTAATAGAAAAACTAGCTCAAACTTACTCATTTCACCCAATCCTTTTCCAGATTGCCCTAGACCTGACCTCGCTCAGATTTCGTTCGAGACTAGCCTAGTCCAAAATTTTCAACTCCACAATCCAAAAATTTTCTAACCTGATTTATCGCATGAATAACTCACCCATAACGACGGAAAAGGTCGTTACACTTGAGTAGTCACCCGTTTAGATTGATTAAACTATATTACTTTAAAATATTTAATTTTCAGGAATGTTAGATTAAATATCATCTTAATTGAAAAAAGTAATAGGTTATTTACATGATTATGAATAAGCATGAGTTAAAAGTTCTAATTTCAAGAAAAAGGTTAAGAGTTTTACAAATAAGAAATTGTTCATGTTTTTAAATTAGAAGGCATCTTGTAGGAACTAAAAGTATTAACACATACGATATGAAGATCTTTTTAATTAAATATTCTAATAAGGGATTTTTACAAAAATATACCACCGCCAAAAAAAAAATCAAAAAAAATAGCCATATTTTTATTTACATTAAAAATAGCCGGAGAGATGGCTCTCGACCAGAGGGGAGCGATTCGAACCGCCAAAAGATGGGGTATAAGTTTGTGGCTTTTAATGATGGACCGAGAACTTGCTTAAGGAAAGACTTGGCTTACCTCCAAATAAAATCTGTGGCTGCTGCTATTTTGCTTCGTTACCGACTATTACCCGTTCCAGGTCATAAAGTTGAACAAAAAATGTCATTAACTTTGTTCATGAAAAAAAGGATTAAAGTTTACTTGAATCCTCGTGAACTTGCACCTGCAACTCCAAAGAGTGTTATGTCTGCTTGAAGAAAGGGCAAAATGGGAATTAAAATATTTATATATGTGCATAGTCTAATGGCAATATTGATACTTATAATTGTATTTGCTTTGTTGTATTTTTCACTGTGTTTGTTATTATTTTGTTTGGTTATTCGAATCTAAGAATAATTTATTTGTATACTTGGAGGGGTACTAATACTATACGATGCTGAAGTCCATATACAGATATATTGTATATGTTTTTTCATGTTCAAATAAATTCTTAAAATTTAGTTTCTTTTAGTGATAATTTCCCTTTTGATTTTTGAGTATTAATTAATTAAACCAAGAAAGGCTTACAAGAAAGTGTAAGCAAATCTAGGGTACTAGTAGTATATATATAGTTAGAAAATTAGAATTTAAAAGAAGTATATAGTGGCTAATAATTATGAACTGTAAACTTTTGTTACAGCTAAATCGTGATTAATTTACATGATGAATTCACAAATATACAAATAAATTAATTTATTTAGCCATGATTTTTGTGTGGATAATTAAAAATTACAAATATAATTTATGTCTCATGCAATCAATTTTACCATGGCTAGACCGTGGTTGTATCTTATTCTTATCATGGCTAAATATATTTTATATCCCTATAAGTATATGTAGTGTATCGATATGATTTTAATAGTTACGTAATGTATCGATATCATATAAATGGTGTATAAACGTGTATTAATATTATATAAATAGTATATAAACGTGTATCGATATTGTATGAATGACGTATGAACATGTATATATGATGTGTAGATAGTTATGTAGTGTATGTATTATGTATCTATATTGTATAGATGTGTATAAACGTGTATCGATATTGTATATATAGTTATGTAATGTATCAATATTGTATAAATGATCTTTAAACATGTATCGATATTGTATAAATAATTATGTCATGTATACTTGGTACTATATAAATTATGCAGAATTAATGGAGGAAAGATATAAATGATGGTTATATCAAGGCAAATAATGAATTCTGCAAATTCATCTTTCACCGTAGCCATCATCTCTCACATTTTTCTTCTCCCGAAAAACAAGAACTAACAACATTAAATAAATAAATACATAAATTTTAAAAGTTCACGAGATTCGGCAGATCTGAGAATTTTTTTCTTCTTCAAATCTTTCATCATCACCTTTATATTCATAATTCTTACCTTTTTATTGATACTTAAATATATATTCACAAGAATTCTTCTACTTTTTCTAAATGGTATTTGATTCAATTGTATAACTGAAACTGGGTTAGTTTCTTTTAATTTTTTATTTAAGGTAGTACTCAAAGAAATTAGTTTAATGCTATAACTTAAAAAAAACTGTAACATAATGGAAGAACAAGAAGGAAAAGGAAGGAAGGAGGACCGAAGAAGAAGGTTTAATTTGGAGAAGAAACAATTAATGGAAGTGAAGAAGAAGAAAGAAGAAGGAAAAGCAGTAAAGGGCATATGGCCAAATGACCAATTAAATGAGTGATAATTTTAAGGGATTTTTACATAAATGATTTCTTCTAAATCAATTATTACTCTTATTTGGGGTACTTTTATTTTATTACATATTATAACCTACTTTTACCCTTAATAGCTTGCCTCCTTATCTGACTTATGTATTGTCTTCTCCATCTCTATTATCTTCTCCATTCTATTATCTTCTCCACAATCATTCATGTCGGATCTCCGACTCCGACAACCACCACACTCACCTACACCGCCTTCTTCTCCTCCACACCACCACCATCGCAAGACTCTCCGGATCTACCCTTTCAATTCCAATCTCTAATGAACCAGACCTTCCCCTCTTTCTTCATTTATCAGTGTGACACCAAAACGTCATAAACTTCGACAAAATGGAGACCCAGAAGCTCCTAGCACCAAAAATCATGGCCAAACGATCTCCAATTTAAAGATCTCTTTGTTTGGCCAGATATGGTGAAACCATTGGGAAAGGAAAAGGGAAAGATAGATCGGAGAAGAGGGCGGTGATAGTACTGTGGTTGTTGTGGTGTTGTTCTTTTTGTCGGAGTGTTGTTCGTTTCACCGGACATGGAGTTGGAGAAGAAATGAGTTAGTTGATTTGGTTGCTCCGTTTATGCCGAAGTTTACCGAGGATGGACAATTTCGTCCAGATCTGTCCATTTCATGACGGGGAGGAGGTGATTTTATTGGTTTCTGTTTTTCGTCGGAGGAATTTACCGGAGGAACAAAGCGTATCTTTAGAAGAGGAATGAAAGAGAAAATGGAAAAACAGGCGGCGACGATCTTTGAAATTGAGGGTGACAGGTAGACAGTTTGGGTTGGTCGGAGCTACTGGCCGTCCGACGGTGGTATGATGATGGTGATTCACCGGAGAGGAAGAGTTGAAACTTTTTAAAGTTGTATTAAAGTTAAACGATAGTTGTCATACAATTTGAATTCAATATTATACATTGTTATGAATTCGATAGTTATTATTTTAGAATAAATATAATACATTTTTAACAACGTAAACTAATTTAAGTATTACGAAAATATTTGAAATTCACATATAATACTTATAATATATTTGTATTAAAAATGTTTTAGTTATGTATTCACCACGTGTATTGAAACATGCCTATAATATGTATAATATATCGAATTCAAAATGTATTACAATTATTATTTATTTTTTTCTTTTATTAATAATGTTAAAAACGTATTATACTTGAATTTTAAACATTCAAATACTATTCAAATTAGTTTATGTGTTGGTACATTAAAATTGTGTTAAAAATGTGTTATATATGTATTTAGCTAATTTTGCTATTTTTGGTAAGAAAAATAAGGTTATAATTTGTAAAAGTAAAAATTATACTATAATTCGTAAATAAAGCTTTATAATACATTATCTATATAAAAAGGCCAAATTTTAAAGTGGGTTATTTTAGATGTAAATAAGTTTGATGAGCTGACATTTTACCTAATTTTTCCTTCTAATAAAGAAAAGTGTAAATTTTAATATTGTATTTTATATTATATATTCAAAAATAAGCTTGTGAAACCTATGAGTTCACGTGTCAAATAATAAATTAGACTCACATAAGTAATACTATTGATTATGTGACTCATAAAATAAATTTCTCCAAACATACAACAATAAAGGAGTTTCAAAAAACAAATTTAATCAAATTCAAGTGTCTGGTTGAAATTTTGTGAAGGCACTAAAATGATGAATGAGAATAAGTATAAGAGATCGTTTGGTTGGGAACAAGTTATTCGGGATTAATTATCCTGGGATTAGCTTTCCCAGGATAAGTTATTCCACCATGTATATGAGATAACTTATTCCATCACTATGGTATAAATGGTGAGATAAATTATCCCGGACTCAACAACCAAACACAACGTAAACTTTTATCGCAGGACTATTTTTGTTTATCTCTCACACCAAACGACCCCTAAAAATTTCCCAAATTACCCCCTAAACAACCCCAAAAAACAGCTCGGTAGAAAATAGAAGACTGCTATAATTTCCCAAGTGGCTCTTCTATCTTTGTCCCGCCCCCCTGCCTTCTTTGCTCTGCATTTATACAAATTACACCTTCTCACTCCCACAAATTACAACTTATACAAGCCAGAGAGGCTTCTTTCTTCGTCGAGCTCCTTTTACTTCTCAGTTCCATAATTGAATCTTTACCTTTTTCTTTTTGTGGACTATTTGACATGTGAATTCCTATATCGGAAAGGATTGAGAAATTTTGATTTTGGACGTGAGGGTTTACAGCACTTTTCATTCAAGTTTTCTGCCATGGAAGCTGCCATTCTCAGCTCTTACACACCGGCGGACCTCAGGATTCGAGGCAAGTCTTCCCTTTTTCTTTTTTCACACTTATTTGTCTTCAAATTAATCACCGCTCTGTCTTTTTTTTTTTTTGTTTTCTATGTTTGTGTTTTGTAGCATGTTATTTGAAATGCGTGTAACATGAATGAATTTCTAAGTTAATTTTCCAGTTGAGGTTTTTTCGTGTGCGTGTGTAGTGAAGGTTTGGAGACAGACCCTCGAGTCTAAAGGGTTTAGGTTGAGCAGGACCAAGACTGAATATATGAAGTGCAAGTTCAGTGAGACGACTCATGATGATGACGTAGAAGTGAAGCTCGATATACACGTCATCCAAAAGAGAGGGAGTTTCAAGTATCTTGGGTCTATTATCCAGTAAAATGGAGAGATTGATGAGGATGTCACTCACCCTATTGGTGTTGGGTGGATGAAATGGAGGCTCGCATCTGGAGTCTTGTGTGATAAGAAGGTGCCTACTAAACTTAAAGGCAAGTTCTACAGAGTGGTGGTTCGACCAGCTTTGTTGTATGGAGTAGAGTGTTGGCCAGTTAAGAACTCCCATATTCAAAAGATGAAGGTGGCGGAGATGAGGAGGTTGCGATGGATGTGTGGGTTTACTAGGAGAGATAGGATTAGGAATGAGGATATCCGAGATAAGGTGAGTGTGGTGTCGGTGGAAGATAAGATGCGGGAAGCGAGGTTGAAATGGTTCGGACATGTGAGGAGGAGAGGCACGGATGCCCCAGTGCGGAGGTGTGAGAGGTTGGCTATGGATGGTTTCAGGAGAGGAAGAGGTAGACCGAAGAAGTATTGGGGAGAGGTGATTCGACAGGACATGGCGCAGTCGCAGCTTACCGAGGACATGACCCTAGATAGGAAGGTGTGGAGGACGCGGATTAGGGTAGAAGGGTAGTAGGTAGAAGCGTGTCTATGCTAGTAGATAGGAGTGTTTTTTCTTGTTGTCCCGACTAGTAATCGTAGTGCTACACTTGTAGTTTCTTGTTCTTGGATTCCTCGTAGTATTATTTTGTGGCAGTGCTCTGTTTCTATCTGTTGTTTGTTACTACATATTACTACCTATTGTCTCTTGTTTTTTTATCTTGTATCTTTATTACGTCTTTTTTAGCCTATTTTTAGACTGTTTTTGTCTTGAGCCGGGGGTCTATCGAAAACAGTCTCTCTACCTCATCTCTGAAGTAGAGGTACGGACTGCGTACACTCTACCCTCCCCAGACCCCACGTTGTGGGAATACACTGGGTATGTTGTTGTTGTGTGTAATGAAGGGAGATTGTATTGAAATGGAGAAAGGTATTAACAAACATTGGTAAAGGAGTTCACTCCTTTCTTGCAACAAAAAATAGAAACAAAAGAAGCACCCCAAGGGTCAATGAGGTGGGTTAAAGAACCATGAGGTCTGAGACCGGTCTCAGGTTCAACTCCCAGCGGAGACAAAAATCACTAGGTGATTCTTCCCATCTGCTCTAGCCTTGGTGGACAGAGTTACCTGGTACCTGTTGCTGGTGGAAAATGGAAGTGTATCCCGTGGATTTAGTCGAGGTGCGCGAAAGGTGGCCTGGACACCACGGTCATCCAAAAAAAAATAATTAGAAACAAAAGAGAACATAAAGAGGGGCGCTGATTTGATAGAGCTGGCTGATATCATGTGTTGCAGTGTTGACTCATTTTCCAACTAAGCAAGATATGAAGAAAGCTGAGCAAAGAACTCAAGATCTAGGTTAACTGGAGAACAAAATAAGTTCTTCACAGTCACAACTAGAAAACACTGCTGATATAAGACACAACTGTCTTTCTCTTCAGCTTTGGTTTTAAATAAATTTGATATTACTAGTTTTTCCTGTTTTTAAAAAATGAACTTTTAGTTTGATAAATTGTAAGGCCTTCTGTGTGTTTCTAGAGTAGAATGATGCATAACTGAAGGAATGGTTCGAGTAGGGTATATTGAGAAACAGTTGATCTCTTTCATGATCTACTCTTATTTCAGTGAGATTTCCAGGTTCTGTTTAGTTGACATAACTTAATTTGGCTTGAGGACGTTATCCTATAAATACAATTATCATTAAAACACTTTTAAAAGGGGATGCAATTATGTTAATACCTTCCTAGGAAAAGAAATTGTTAGACTTGTAATTTTGGCTATGAATTTTACGTATTTTGGACTGGAGTATATATATTAAGAGCCCGTTTGGATTGGCTTATTTTAAGTGCTTTTTAAGTTAAAATAACTTTTAAGCTGTTTTATAGTGTTTGGGTAAGGTAAAAAAGTGCTTCTGAACACTTAATTTTAGGTCAAAATAGCAAAAAAAACCTAAAAGCTAAAAGCTGGAATTTCCAACTTAAAAAAAGCAGCTTAAAATAAGCCAATCCAAACAGGCTCTAAAACTCTTGCTTTTACTGTATACTGCATACCCTCCCCAGACCCCTTTAGGCGTATACCGGGTATGTTGTTGTTGCTTTTACTGTATACAGATTGTGGCAACATATAACTTGGATTATGTGCCAATCTTAACAAATCTAAAGTATATTTATTTGCTTCATGAGCCTATTACTGATGCTCTTTGTTGCTCTTGCTGGTAGAAACACATTTAAGACCAACCTTATTTTACTTTTGGCTAGCAGGAAAGTTTGCTGGATGTAATCTCCATTTCTATAATTTGCCATTGAACAGAACACGTATTCCTCTCAAGTTAAAATTTTCTGAATCGAGTAGAAGGCACTTCTCTTCACAGAAGGGACTGATATTGTCTAATGGAAAGAAAGAATTATTCAGCTATTTCACCCATCAACTTTCAAGTGACTATACAAGTATCAGGGCAGCATCAGGAGAAACACTACATTATGGACAGTCTTCATCAGTAAGTGAAGATGATGGAGTGTCACCAACATCTACAGATGCCAACGACTTTGTGTCCTTGCAACCTAAGCAGAAGCAATTTAGAAATAGATTCTTGAATTGTGTAAGACTGGGTTCCGTCCTTGATAATGCTGCTGAGTTTTTTTTCAAGAGTGAGATAAGGAGAAGGCTGTTTGTGACTGCCATCTTAATTGTCATTAGTCGTATAGGATATTTCATTCCTCTTCCAGGATTTGACAGGAGGTTGATTCCAGAAGACTATCTCAGCTTTGTCTCGGGATCTGTTGGTAAGTTGTTTTCTCATCTAGACCAATACTTTCCTAGTTAATGTAGTTCAGTTTTGAAATAAGTTGTTTAAGGTTATTGGTTCTTCAAACTCGCTGAACAGAGAGTGGGGAAGTGGTGAAAAGATGATTTTCTTTTTTCCCATGTAATTATCAATAAATTGTCCTTGCAGATCAACTTGGTGATTCCACTCCAGAACTTAAACTCTCTCTTTTCCAACTTGGGGTCAGTCCTCAGATAGCGGCATCCATTCTTATGCAGGTCAGCTTGCTTTCACCAGATATAAATTTTTCGAACCAGGATATCAAAATTTGGCTCTCTCTTCTATTTTCTATGTTTCATAAGCTATCTTATTATGTGAAAAGAAGTTCTTGTTTCCCATGTTCTGCTTAAATAAATTTGTTATGTTGGACCACCAGAGGGATGTACCAGAATAGCATTTCTCAAAAAAGTGAAATACAAATATCGTTTTGTGGACCTACATCTCTATGTAGTATGTACTATATAAACGTCAGGTGAAAAAATGTACTGAGTTTCCATCCGTGCGCCATTGGCCCGTAGGGATTTCTGGTTTATAAAAAGTAGAAGGAGAAATGTCAGGTGAAAAATGCCTAAACAGTATCTACATCTATCAAAGTGATTTCTAAAAGAGATCTAGGGGATCTTGGAGGCGGAAATTATCTGAGTTGGACCTATAAAAAGGAGAGGATATTATCTGAATTGGAGAAAAGTGAAAATAACAGCTAAACTTTGTTCTGTTCAAGATAATAAAGAAAGGTATTTGAACAACAATAGTAATCATACTTAGTGAGTGCCCCATTGCAAAAGTACCTTAAGCATTCTTCCAACATCATTTATTTTTTATTCATCTTTGGTGATTTGCTTAGGCCATTCTACTAAAGGGTTTTATCTTCCTCAAAAATAAAGAGTTCTTTTAAAGGATTTTTATAGAGGTGGAACAGAATGTGTTTGCTATTTAGTTGATTAATATTGTTGCTGAATGAGCAAGTGATTCATGAGTCCTTCTGGTTTCAGAGACCATGGCATATGAAATTGTTGGATTCATCTTTCTGTTGCATAATGCCTCAATTTTGTGCTAAACTAGTGAATGCCAACTTTCCTGTTCAGGTACTATGTCACGTTCTTCCTTCTCTAGTGAAGCTGAGAAAAGAGGGCTTAGATGGGCATGAGAAGATCAAGAGTTATATGTATGTCTAGTTTTTCATCTCAATAAGTGAGATGGATTGGTGGTCAATTTCTTTGTTTTGTCATCACAAACTTGCACAAGCTTATGAAACTTTGTATCTATTTTAGATGGTGGATCTCGCTTGGTTTTGCAATTTTGGAAGGTCTTATTCTCTCATGTCACTCACTTCCATATTCAATATATGCAGCCAGTCATAGGTAAGAAGTACAAAATTTCCACGTAATAATCAATGGGAGCATACTTTTGCTATTGTCATTTTCATTCTGCACAAAAGGTCACTATTATTTTTATTAAGTAATGTGGGAGTTCATTTTCCAGTTAAATTTTATTTCTTAAAATACATCATTCTAACTCCATTTCTTCCGTGCAAAGTACCTTTATAGTTGTCAAAAAAAAAGTACCTTTATAGTTGTCTATCTTTCTATCCCAGCTTGGGAAACTTAAATGACCTTTGGAAATTATAAAAATTGTTTTTTGTAATATTCCTTATTTTCCTAAATTTGGAAAAGAGAAGCGCGTACTATTCTTGTTGTCAATTTACTTTAGTTGATCTGTTTCTTAAAGCACATGTTCAAGGTAAAACTTGACAGTTATATTGTTGAAAATTTTGAAAATGCTTAGAAGCACAGCAAGGCAGGAAGTAGTAAATTCCTTGTTTTTTCCATTCCATCATGTTAGAATAGGATTAGGAATAGTATATAGAATCCTACTTGGAAAAGGATTGTAATGTAGTGTCCTAGTTGGAAAAGGATTGTTATGTAATGTCTATAAATAGGGTTTCAGTGTAATAATGTAGATACACAATTCAATAATACTTTTCTCCTATATTTCTCACATGGTATCAAAGCAATTGTGAGAAAAGTATCGTCGGGCATCATTCCAGCGAAATCAGCCGTCACTGTGCGAATTCCGGTGACTACTTGCCGCTATCTTTGTTTCTGTTGGTGCTGTGCAAATCCAACACCACCACAATGTCCAACAGGTCCCGGCGACCAAACCCTAACTATATTCTAGACCACCTTTTAAGTCAAATTTTGCTGTCTCTTGGATATGATACTTTTGACTCCTAAAACACGAGAATTGGAAGTTTAAATCCTATGATCAAGTCTTCCTTCTCAAAAATAAAAATCCTATGATCAAGTCTGAACCCTTAATGAGGAGATCAGAAAATCAAACATCACAGTCCATGAAGAATCGACGAGGGGGAGGTCGTTTTGGAAGATTTTGACCTAGGTGTAGTTATTGTAAAAGACTTGGACACAGTCGTGAAGTATGCTATTCTCGACATAAGTGTAGTTATTGTAATAGGCTTGGACACACTCATGAAGTATGCTATTCTTTGCATGGTCGACCACCTAAAAATGCTCATGTTGCTCAGACTAACACCACAGGCAACCAATAGGTTTATTTATCTAAAGAGGAATATAATGAGTATCTTCAATATCGAGCAAGTAAGCAGACATCTCTACCAGTAACCTCAACCGCCTAGTCTCCTACCTTTGGATCATGGGTTGTGGTCTCTGGCGCTTCTGATCATATTTCTGGTGATAAATCACTTCTATCAAATATTGTTTATTCACAGTCTCTTCCGGCTGTTACTTTAGCCAATGGGATCTAAACCAAACCAAAAGGAGTTGGACAAGCTGATCCCCTATCATTTGTCACTTTAAATTATGTTCTTTATGTCCCTGGTTGTCCTTTTAATCTTGTGTCGGTCATTCGTTTGACTCATGTCCTAAATTGTGGCATACTATTTCTTGAGGACTCTTTTGTCATGCATGACCGCAGTACGAGACAAACAATTGATATAGGATATGAATCACAAGGCCTCTACTACCTTACCTCTCCTAACTCCTCCGTGGCATGTCTAGTTACAGATTCTCCAGAATTAATTCACAAACGTTTGGGACATCCTAGTTTGTTCAAGCTATGAAAGATGGTGTCTAGTTTGTCTAATTTGTCCATATTAGATTGTGAGTCATGCCAACTTGGGAAACACACTCGCACTACCTTTCAACGTAGTGCTGAGAGTCGTGCATAGTCTATTTTTTCCTTAGTTCACTCTGATATTTGGGGTCCTAGTAGAGTCGGCTCAACCTTAAGGTTTCGTTATTTTGTTAGCTTCATTGATGATTATTCAAGATGTACTTGGATTTTTTTAATGTAAGATCGTTCTGAGTTGTTTTCTATATTCAAGGGTTATTGTGCTGAAATGCAAAATCAATTCGGTGTCTCTATTCGTAATTTTGTAGTGATAATGCCTTAGAATATATGTCTTCCAAGTTTCAGCAGTTTATGGCTCACCAAGGAATTATTCATCAGACTTCTTGTCCATACACCCCTAAACAGAATGGAGTAGCAGAGAGGAATAATAGACACCTCATCGAGACTGCTCGCACTCTTCTCATTCAATCTCATGTTTCGTTGCGTCTTTGGGGTGATGCAGTTCTCTCATCTTGTTATTTATTTAATCGAATGCCGTCCTCTTCCATTCACAATCAAATTCCTTATTCAGTATTGTTTCCTCAGTCACCTCTCTACTCTCTTCCCCCTCGTGTCTTTGGGAGTACATGTTTGTTCATAACTTAACCCCTGGGAAAGATAAATTAGCCCCCCCGTGCTCTCAAATGTGCCTTTCTTGGTTATTCTCAGGTACAAAAGGGATATTGTTGCTACTCACCTGATCTTCGTCGATACCTTATGTCAACTGATGTCACATTTTTTGAGTCTCAGCCTTACTTTACATCTTTTTCTGATCATGGTCATCTTAACATGTCTGAGGTCTTACCTATATCGACTTTTGGGGACTCTACAGTTAATTCTACATCTCCATCCATAGTGCCACCAGTCTTACCCGTACCTACTTTTGAGGAACCTACAATACCTTCTACATCTCCATCCACAATGCCACCACTCCTGACTTATCATCGTCGTCCACGTCCAGCATCAGGTTCACATAATTCCCTTCATGCACCCAACCCTGCACCTACTATAGACTTGTCTCCTCTCAATCAACCGATTGCACTTTGAAAAGGGATACGGTCCACTCGTAATACTAACCCTCATTATACCCTTTTAAGTTATCATCGTCTATCATCATCCCATTATGTCTTTGTATCATCTTTGTCCTCTGTCTCCATCCCTAAGTCTACAGGAGAAACACTTTCTCATCCAGGATGGCGACAAGCTATTATTGACGAGATGTCTGCTTTACATACAAGTGGTACTTGGGAGCTTGTTCCTCTTCCTTCAGGTAAATCTATTGTTGGTTGTCGTTGGGTTTATGTAGTCAAAGTTGGTTCAGACGGCCAAATTGATCGGCTTAAGGCTCGCCTTGTCGCCAAAGGATATACTCAAATATTTGGGCTTGATTACAATGTCACTTTCTCTCCCGTGGCTAAAATAGCATCTATCCGTCTTTTTCTATCCATGGTTGTTGACCGACATTGGCCTCTTTATCAGTTGGACATTAAGAATGCTTTTCTCCATAGTGACCTTGAGGAGGAAGTTTATATGGAGCAACCTCCTAGCTTTGTTGCTCGGGGGGGTCTAGCTTGGTGTGTCGATTGCGCCGGTCACTTTATGGTTTGAAACAGTCTCCTCGAACCTGGTTTGGAAAATTCAACACAATAATTCAGGAGTTTGGCATGACTCGTAGTGAAGCTGATTACTCTGTGTTTTATCGACATTTTGCGCCATATCTATGTATATATTTAGTGGTTTATGTTGATGATATCGTTATTACCGGCAATGATCAAGATGGTATCATTAGTTTAAAGCATCATCTCTTTCAACATTTCCAGACTAAATACCTCGGCAGACTGACGTATTTTCTAGGTATTATGGTTGCTCAGTCCAGATCAGGTATTGTTATTTCGCAACGCAAGTATGCCTTAGACATTCTTGAGGAGACAGGAATGGTGGGATGTAGACCCATTGACACTCCTATGGATTCGAATGCTAAACTCCTGCCAGGACAGGGAGAGCGACTCAGTGATCCTGGAAGATATAGGTGGAAGATATAGGCGTCTGGTTGGTAAGTTGAATTATCTTACGGTGACCATACCTGACATTTCCTATCCTGTGAGTGTTGTAAGTCAATTTATGGATTCTCCTCGTGATAGTCATTGGGATGCAGTTGTTCGTATTCTGCGATATATAAAGTCAGCTCCAGGTAAAGGACTACTCTTTGAGGATCGAGGTCATGAGCAGATCGTTGGATATACAGACGCTGATTGGGCAGGATCTCCTAGTGATAGACGTTCTACATCCGGATATTGTGTTTTAGTAGGAGGTAATTTGGTGTCCTGGAAGAGTAAAAAACATAGTGTGGTTGCTCGATCTAGTGCAGAAGCAGAATATCGAGCAATGGTTGTAGCAACTTGTGAGCTAGTTTGGATCAAACAGTTGTTGAGAGAACTAAAATTTGGAGAAATCAATCGGCTGGAACTTGTGCGTGATAATCAAGCGGCCCTTCATGTCGCATCAAATCCAGTATTTCATGAGAGGACTAAGCACATTGAGATTGATTGTCACTTTATCATAGAAAAGATACTCTCAGGTGATATTATTACCAAATTTGTGAAGTCGAGTGATCAACTTGCAGATATCTTCACCAAGTCCCTCACCGGTCCTCGTATTAATTACATCTGTAACAAGCTAGGTACATATGACTTGTATAGAATAGGAATAGGAATAGACGAATAGTATATAGAGTCCTAGTTAGAATAGATTTAGGAATAGTATATAGAATCCTACTTGGAAAAGAATTATAATGTAATGTCCTAGTTGGAAAAGGATTGTAATGTTATGTCTATAAATAGGGTCTCAGTGTAATAATGTAGATACACAATTCAATAATACTTTTCTCCTATATTTCTCACACATCCCACATTACCATCCTAAAGTGTCATACATGTCTCCTTTTGAAGTTTAACATTGTCCTTGGCTCAATTAGGAAAGAGTAAAGCAAGGGCATGAAAATCTCCTCTGGAAGTATACCTACCTTTTTCCTTGTTTTTATGTCTGAATTTTGAATAAATCATTAAGAAGGTATATATCCTATGAATTTCAAAAGGTGGATTGGATTGTGGTTAATTTGGTTTTAGGGAAATGCTAAGATAGTTAATGATTTATATGTACATGGTGATCAAAAGCAACAAATTGAATCTAGCGTATTGAATGGGATAGTATGATTGCTGCAAGTCTGGTATATTCAGGTTGCCCCCTCTTGTTTCTATCAGAAGTAGGTAATTGCAATGCAACATTTGTTTTTTGATCATTTTCTAGCAAAAATTTTCATTGACTTCTAATTGTTTCGACAATCTTTTTTTTTTTTTTGAGAAGGTAACAGTAATTGTCTCGACAATCTCTTTTCATTTTTTGTTCAATCGGATCAGAAACACTCCTTGAAGGTTGTAGAATTTCTGAAGCTTCTAGCCTTCATTCAAAGCTCTCTTAGTGCTGGTTTTAAGTTGATGAAATCTTTCTTTTACTGATGAAAAAGGAGATCTGTTATTTGGAATATTCAGAAAATCAAACTTCCTTGCGGAATCTTTCTTTTTGTGTGTTATTTAAAGACAAACCCCAAAGCCTTTTCAATTAGCTATTGTGTTTTTTTGCGACTCAAAATGCTTTGCTGTATAAGGGCCTTCACTATAATAGCATTGAATTGTTTTTGCTCAAAAAAAGAATTTTTCCTGTTTCATGATTATTTTAACGCCAACCATCTTTCACAGTTGAGAGGGTTTGTAAATTATTGTTCCTAATCCCGGATTGTTTAGGTCAAAGTTTCTTCTCATGCAGTTGATGTATTATTTGCATGATGGCTGCCGAAATTAGTGCTGCTCAGAATGACCTTCATTTTGTTGCAGGGTTAAGCATGTGCTGACGACTACCTCCCTTTTAGTTACTGGTGCAATGACTATGTCATGGATCTGCGACAAAATAACAGAGTCTGGATTTGGTATTTATTTCCTTCGGTGCTTCTTTCTGTATCTTATTTTCCCTTTTTTCTTCCTTTTTAAGCATATCTTAAAAAAAGGGGCAGCCCGGTGCACTAAAGCTCCTGCTATTCGCTTCTGGGGAAGGGTTGGACCACAAGGGTCTTTTTAAACATATCTTAGAATTTTAATTCTAATTGTTTTCCCCTATTTTAGGCATTTTCCTGTTTGTCTGTTAGAGACAAAGTTCCTTGTCCTTCCAAAAGAAAGAATAATAGAAATGGAGTTGCATAGGGAAGAGTTCAAAAAAATGGTCAACGACCTTTTGACTTTTGTCAATTGTGTTTAAACTTTACTTTAGGGGAAGTGGATTGCGTTTTTGTGACCGAAAAGAAAACTAGGCCCATTTGATTGGGACACAAGGAATAGTAAACTAGTGACATGATGACTCTTGTTATCTCTGATGAAAGTTAGTATCACTGGCTGTTGAAGTTGTTATGACATACTTTGGCCAGTCCTATTATAATTCTTCTGTTCAAATCTGTGATTATAAGAGTTTGAAGAATTATGTAATTGACCTAAATTGGCTGACCCCGACTAATTTGGCTGGAGACTTGCTTGATCTACTGATATATTTGAGGAATTATGTAACTGGCTGAAATTAGCCGACCCCAATTAATTTGGTAAGGAAACTTAGTCCATGGATTGATGTAAGTTATAACTGAATGATAAATTTGGTTAAATATTCCTTTTATGTTTCCTTGCTCTTCCCTTTTCATGTTTGCTGACCATTACTGGATGGTTCAGGTCAAGGATCAACTTTGATTATTTGTGTGGGCATTTTGACCGGCTACACAGAGACATTGCAGAAAATGTTAACTCAAATAGCAGGTGGGTTACAAATGAGATACTGTAGCTTCTTAATTCTTTTTTATCATTGTACTCTATTGGCAAGGATATCAGCATGTTATGTACGAGAATTGGTTCCTTCTTCTGTCCCGAACCCATTTTTAAGTTGTGGTGGAGTTTGGTCATGATCCGAGAAATAGTTAGAAGTACATAACAATAGGATTTGATAAAAGGATTGAATGATTAAAGTTTCCTTCATCCTTAACATGCACAGGAAGTAGCGGGAGCTGGTGGCTTTATGTACTTGCAGTACTAGGTTGTTTTACTGTTGTTACAATGTGGGCTGTCGTTGTGAGTGAAGGGTGCCGGAAAGTTAAGCTGCAGTATTATGGTTTTAAAGTTGCTTCTGCTGCAAGGTAACTTGAACCTCGAAATGCTGTTCATTTGAATTTTCTTTTTATTGGAAGCCAGATTTTCTGTTGTCGCGTATTGTGAAAGCTTCATAGGCGTGCTCACACATATCTTAATGCTTATGGAAATGTTTTTACAAAATAAGATTTCGGGGGACTCATATAACATTATTTGGGTAATAATGCAAACTTAAATTAAGAACTGGCCAGTACTATAATGAAATTTTATGATGGAATTTTAACTACTGGCTGTAACTGGGGCTGTATGTAGAGTGGGAATTTATTATCAAGGAATTGTTGAGTAGATCATATCGGTGAGTAGTATAAGTGCATCTAAACTTCCATTATGTTTGTACTTCCCTTAATTGAAGATTTCATGTGCATGCAATAGTGAAGTAACTGCTTTCTCTTGCATGCCTGATCATGTGTAAGTGAGTGCGACTAATAAGAGGATGTTAATGTACACTGTCATATTTGGATGCACATGCCATGTACTTCTCCACCAAATGAAAAAAGTGGCTGTGCTTGAGTTTGTAGCTTTGTAGGACAGGATTGAACTATTTGATTCACATAATTAATATTTCATGACTGAAACCTAAGTAATTTTGCTTGGTTTTGTTGATGATAAATCACTCAAACATGTCTGGCTTGTGCCTGCCATGTAAGTATGGATATGTATGCCCTCTCTCTCTCTCTCACACACACACACTCATACACGTATGCATGCTCATGTATACAAAAAGAAACTGTCCAGTTGCGACTTGTGAGGCCCTGAATAATTGAGTTGGAATTAAATTTGTTATTTAGCTTGGGAATTGGTTGCAACTTTAAATTTACACTACCTAGGAATATAGAAGCCAGTTATCGTAGAATTTAGTTTCTTTTACATACAGAGATATATTGTATTCATTTGGTAATAGTATATTATATATTGTCATCTGATTTAAGTTACTCATCTTGAGCAGAGAAGATTCTCCAGTTCCAGCGGTGGAGCCCTATATACCATTTAACATAAATCCAGCAGGAATGCAGCCTATCCTTGTTACCTCTTACCTGTTGGCACTTCCCGGCATCCTTGCAAGGTTACTCTATATTCAACTGAATTACATTACAGTCACACCACTACTTTAGTGGTTCTTTGCTTATTAAATAAAAAAAATACTTAAGTGGTTCTTTACCAATGTTTTAGGAGTAGGATCTTACCTACATTAGTGGTGTGGAGCCAATATTGTACCTGAGCTTCAGCTTTTTGAGATTTTTCAGCTACAGGTTCTGACACATACTTTCTTTGGCAGTCTTCTTGGTTCAAGGTTTTGGGAACGTATCAGAGACATTTTGAATCCTGACACTTCTCATGGGGCAGATCCGTGGGTTTACTATACAGTTTATGCTTTCTTTGTCTTCATCTTCAACATATTTGACATTGTAAGTTGCGATTAACTTAGCATGCAGAAAGTAGATATTAAAATATTACATGCTCAAATTATTTTTTCCTTGAAGATTGCCGTTTATTTGGAATGGACAGAACATCAATGGAATCAATTCACTACACTAGGTCCTTTTTAACAAAGATGTTTCTGGACTGGAAAAGTTTCTATCTAGTCCCTTGGATTGAAGCACTCCAGTCATTAGGGGAACCCAAAATACCAGTTGGTCTAGTAAAGGTGAAAGAATAAGTAAAAGATACCCAGACTTTCTGGTGAGTTTATGATGTTCAGTGCAGATGTTGGGAAAATAGAAATTGAATCAACCTTTTAAAGTTACTAATTAGGTAGCCAGGAGGTCAAAAAGGATAGAAGACCATATAAGGCTGAGTTTTCTCTGAATAAAAGTAAGGGGAGAAAGAGTAGTCATTTTAGGAAAGATGATGTCACGTAGAAAGGTTATTAAAAACTGATTATCTGATTTCAATCTCATATCAATTTCCATGCTTCTGTCCCTTGAAGAAAGAAAAGCTTTTGAAAGGTTTTCAGGGATATTCTTTCTTGCTCAGTTTTACTTAACGGTGAACTTGTGACCAGGCGAACATGCCAAAAGAAATTGCTGATTACTTAAACAAGATAGGTGCTAGAATTCCGAGTATAAAACCTGGAAAAGCCACAATTGCATATTTGACAAAGATCCAAGCTTCAACGCGGTTCTGGGGTATATATCTTCTTTCTATCTCTACACTCTCTCTAAACCTCTATTTCCTATTGTGTGGTTCACTAACAGATAGTACTTTTCTTTTTTATTTTTTTGGATTGTTGTGCAGGTGGTCTGTTGTTAAGTCTTTTGGCCACCACATCCACCATTCTAGACCATAATTTGCGTCGCATCAATGAAGGATATGCAATAGGATTGACATCAGTGCTAATAATTGTAAGTTCATGGTTTTCAGGCATGCATAGTTTCTTTCTGAGCGCACACAGATTCCTCTCCCTCCTGCCAATAGGCTCTCTAACCAAAAGTTAGGGAAAAGCAAATGAAAAAAGAGGAACAAAAAGAATGTGACGTAAATCTTTTTGACATCAGTACTAGTGATTGTAAGTTCATGGTTTTCAGGCATGAATTGTTGCTTTCTGAACACACAGATCTCCCTCGCTCCCCCGCCAATTAGGCTCTCTAACCCCAAAAAGAGCATAATGCGGGTGCCTTTGCTTAATCTGTTTCAAGCCGATTTGATTAGCAAATATCTCTTGCTTCTACACATCTTAATCTACCGGGGAACTGATTGAAGAAGGAAAATGACTTCTGTTAATGGTATTCTATATTCTCTTTTAAGCAACCAATAAGTTGTTGGGACACCTTCAGTTATGGACTTGAAATTGGTCTCTTCTTGTTCCTTGGAGAAGTTAATTGTTTCATCAATTGTCCAGCAGTGGCATAAACCTACTGTCGGATTGCTCTATAAGAGAATTAAATCTATAATTCATTCAGTCGAAAGTTCTCCCAATTCACACCCCAAAATCCCTTGGTCCTTTTAACACGACTGGTACTCCATGAATTGATCCTGAGCCAACTGTGCAACAATTATCTTTGGTCCTCCAAATATCTCCTTAGCCCTATTTTAACCCTCCATGATACCATATATATGCGGTATGAATTCAACTCCTCAAACAGTAATTGTGTCTACGCTGTCTGGGCTATCCAGGATCGTATCACTGTCAATCTCCTAGTCTTGTCAATTCCTTCTATGAGGAATGTTCCTGTAGTTATCTGCTCTACATTTTGATATACATGCAGAATGTTCCTGTAGTTATCTGCTTTATATTCTGGTTTACATGCATCATGTTGTGAAGCTATATATTGTAAATAGCAGGGAATCCATTCCCTCATCTTTCAGAGGGCTGTGACCTCGCGTTGCATCAGGCAAAAATTTAATCCTCTGTCCATTGCAATGTCATAAAGTAATGTATTTATATTGAGGGGTTGATTGGTAGATTATTATAAGTTTCACAAGGCAAATATGAAATTTTAAGATTGTTTAAAAGGACCAATAGTAGTGATAAACATGGCTTAACGGTAATGAGGTAATTCACATGATTTTTGAGTCCACAATGGGGGATATCTATTCCATATAGCAAAGGAAGTAAACTGCAACTGAAACCACAAGGAGGTAATATGTAATTAACCCACAAACTTATATAGGCTGAGTTTTTCAGGTAGAGAATAAGGTCAGCTTCAAATAAATAGTTTTCCTGAAGTTGTCTGGTAATTTTTATCAACTTAGTATAATTCACTGCTATTATACTCCTGGGAATGTAGTAGAATGGTCATTGTCATTCATATGTCGTACTGAAATATTTTTTCTTCCTGCCTCTGCTTTGCAGGTGGGTTCAATTATTGAATTGAGAAGATCTTATCAAGCATATAATGTAATGCCGAGTCTAAGTATGGCTTTGAAGCGTTATGGTGTATGAGATTGGAGGATGGCTCTATTCGAGGTATATCTACTGTGTCATACTTACTACATGGTCTGTACTATATGACTTCTCTTATACATTACTTGGTATTTGTGCAGTAAATGGGATTCAGTTCTTGCTTGCATCATTGGTGCTGAGAATATTTTGCAGTGTCTAGGATGTTTTTGAGTGAAATCTTAACTACCAGTCAACTTTTAAAACTTGGAAGATCAAAGATGTCGCAATCAGTCAACTCCTCCCGGTCAAGACACATTTTCCATATGTAGCCAGTAATATGTAGTCCATCCTTTGGCTGACAGAGTAACCATTCTTATCCCTCTTTCTTTTATTTTTCTTTGTCACATTTAGTTGTGTTATATATGATTAAGCGAGTTTTTGCAGGGCGTTTAGTAACTGCATAATAATATATAGGGAGTTCAATGATGCGTGAAACAGAAAAACCATTCGACCCACTAGCTCCACAAATTAGTTGGACTTCTACGTGCAATTTTTTATATTTTGCTGATGACAAGACGATTCATCTGCTTCCTGAATTGTGTTTCCAGGATACAGGATGACTAACACGCTATGAGGACTAGCCTGTGCTGCACATAACTAAATATAGACAAAGACAGGCATGACGGGGAGGGTTTATCAATTTGTTCACAAAGCATCATTTGGCTTTCTTACATTCCAATGTTGACAAACTGATGAAGCGCTGTCTGAGCATTAATAGAGTTCAAGATACGTGCAGAATAAGCACGCTCACAATGTATATGATTACATTTTTAAACACTCTCGATGGTCAAGATATGGCATGAAATATAATTTTACTTTAAATTTGAGGGGTATGTTTACAATCTTCTTGTGTTGGTTGAAACGTGTGCATCAGTGTGAAATTTCTAACCATATTTACGCGATGAGGACTAGCTTGTAAGCAAATGTTCCTTTCTTTTCTCTCTATTTAATGGAAACAGTGCAATGATTTGTTTTCCTTCTTCAGAAACTTTCCATTCTTCCCCAAATTCATTCACAACAAAAGAAAGGAATGAACTATTTCCAAATTACTACTTTCATTTCCCTTTCCCTCCTTCCCAAAACGACTCATTACTTGATAAATTCATATTTGTGCTCATGAAATAATTTAACCCCCTTATCTCAGTGAAGACCATTTCTGTTTGGTTTAAAGCGAATTACGTTGAAGCGCTTATCTTTGCTTTGCTTTACACTTAAATCAATTGTGAATTGACAAAATCTGCAAATATCTTTATTATATCATTGAACAAAGTACCAGATACTCATTTCTCCCCTACCTTCACTGATGTAATAATTCTTTTTGAAAAAGTGCTCCAACTGTTTAGGATAAAGAAATTAAATTTTGAGTTAAATGTTAGATAACGGTCAGTTGGTGAATCAAATGGCCGGTCACACTCAAATCTTATATTTTCAATGAGTTCTAACAATTATTAGTAGGCGTTTTGTCATAGATTCAAAATATTTTCCCGTTTTATTTGGAATTTATGAAGTTGACGTTGTGATTGGTTATACTTTATATAAAGGACATGAGAAAACATTTTATTTGAAATCTATAAAGATGGAGGTAGAAAACATATTTGAAGCACTCTTTCAAATTTGATATCCAACTTCAAGTTAAATTTTAAATTGTGATAACCGAACATAGATTTTAAAATAAAATAAAAAAATATTTTCTTAAAATGAATAATTCTCGTGGCTAAATAACTCCGTAGTCTTTATATTGAGAATTATGCTCCAAAATCAAGCAAGTTTGTACCAAATTTACTTGACAAGAAAGGAAGACTTTGAAGATGACACAAAAAGAGCTTAGTTGGCAGTTGTAGAAGCACCGACACCTTTTCACACATTGCAGGATAGTTAATTTTATTCCTTAGACCATCTCCAACCCAAATATCTATTTTTAGGACCCGTTTGATCATAAATTTTCCAAGTATTATTTGGAAAAAAATTTGGCAAATAATGTTTGATCATATAATTTATTATTATTTGACAAATATTTTTGATAAATAATCTAAATTTTCAAATACTAAGAAAAAAGTAGTATTTAGGCCAAATTTTATTATTTAGGAACTTTTAAAAATTTAAACTTTACCCCAAACTTTTATTTTTTATAAAAATATCTCACTGTTTATTAATCTCAACTAATATGTATTTACCAACCAACCCCATTAATAAACTTTGTTAGTTGACTCAAGTATGTAATAGTATTATTGCATAATACTTGTTAAAAATAATGTAAATAAAAAAATTGAATGCTCCTTTGTGAGTTGAGAAAACTTCGACAGCTCTTGCACTGATGTGTGAAATTATTTATAAGTAGGTTGGAGCTTATAATTTATGAGTTTAATTTTTTACATAGAACATATTCATTATAAAATGATAATACAAAGTTATGGATAATTTTAATAATTTTTAAACCTTATAGGTATAAATCATATTTTTTAAAAAGACAAATATTTTTCTTAAAAACTATGGCCAAACACATATTGAAATTTCACCCAAATCTAAACTCAAATATTATTTGCCAAAAATATTTGGAACATAAAGAATCTCTATATTAGAAAACCAACTTCAACCCACACCTCTATTTTTCACTTCAAAAAAGAATCTTCTTCTCTCTCTTCAATATTATATTATTATTTTTATTTTATTTATATTTTCTTATTTCATAAAATAAATCCTTTTTTTATATATAATCACCCTATATAATTCATATTCTTTTTACGGAGAAGGGCCTAAATTACCCTTTAAGTATTGGAAATGATACAAATATACCCTTCTTCCACCTTTGAGCTCTAAAATGCCATTTTCATCCATCTTTGATCTCTAAAATACCCTTCTCATCCACCTTTGGCCTATTTTGTCCTTCCCTTAACAAACCCTTTAGGAAAAATCAAGTGTTACAAGTGTGGAAAGCGAGGGCATATTGCTCCAAACTGCAAGCTTAATAAACTTAAAGCCTTAGAACTTGATGCAGATCTGCATGATAAGGTTTATAGTTTATTATATACTTCCGGTTCTGATGATGACTATGAATCATATTCAGAAGCAGGTTCAGATGTTGATCTTATTGATTTATCTGACCATGAAGAACAGGCTGATAGATCGTGTGCCACTTGCAAAGGTAATACATGCAACTGTGAAGAAGATGAAGTTTATAAATTGCAATCACAATTTCAAGATTTCAATCTTAAAACTTTCACTTATGATAATATTATTGAACTGTTAAAAGAAGTTACTGATAACAAACTTCGAGAAAAGATTATTAATTTTTCCACTGCTAATGATAATAATTCTAGCACTTCTAAATCCCTTGTTGATAACAAGAAAAATAATTTTGAATATTATGCTCCTTATTCATTAAAGGAAGTTGATAACCGTTTAATGATAAAAAATAAGAACGCTTTTGTTGAAAGAGATGCTTCTTTCGATGATCTAAAGGAAGAGGTTGAAAACCTCAAGAGAGAAATAAAAGCTCTCAGACATAACCAAGCTATTTGCGACCAACGGATTTCTCAAATTGAGAATAATGTTCATATCATTCCAAATCAAGCCAGTACTTCAAAAGGTAAAGAGGTTTACCATGATGAGCCTCCCTCGATTGACCCTGAAAATACCATGTTTTTGGGAATGATGCAGGTTGTCACTGCCCATAAATGGTATGTTAAATGCACCATTTTAATTGAAAATAGTTTCTCTATCACTAACGTTGCTATGATCGACAGCGGTACAGATGTTAGCTGCATTCAAGAGGGTCTTGTCCCCTCGAAATATTTTCAAAAGACTATGCATATGGTCAAATCCGCATCAGGACATGCTTTAGATATAAAGTATAAGCTTTCTAATACAAAAATCTGCCAGAATAAGGTTTGCATTCCTCATTTCTTCTTTCAGGTAAAAAAATCAGTTGCATCCTCCAATTATACTTGGAACGCCTTTTATAAATGCAATATATCCTTTTACTCATATTGATTCAAAAGGATTTTCAGCTTCGTATAAAGACGATAAAATAAGTTATACTTTCATCACTGAGCCAATAACTCGTGAGATTAATGCTTTAATTAATATAAAACAAAAGCATGTCGATTCTTTACAATATGAGCTCTTTAGCATGAATATATTTGAGTCTATCAAATCTGCTAAAATACAGGAAAAAATTAAAATAATTTCTGAACGGATCGCCATTGATATTTGCGCAGATCACCCCAGTGCCTTTTGGGATCTCAAAAAGCACATTGTAACTCTTCCATATGAAGAAGATTTCTCTGAGGATAATATCCCAACCAAGTCTCGTCCCTGCCAAATGAATTCTGAATTAGTAGAATTCTGCAAAAGGAAAATTGATAACCTATTACAAAAGGGTTTGATAAAACCTTCAAAATCTCCTTGGTCATGAACAACATTCTATGTTAATAATGCCGCAGAAAAGGAACGTGGAGCTCCCAGGTTAGTAATAAATTACAAGCCTTTAAACAAATGTTTAAAATGGATAAGGTATCCTATTCCAAATAAAAGAGACTTACTTTCAAGGTTATACGACGCCAATATATTTTCAAAATTTGATTTAAAATCAGGTTATTGACAGATTCAGGTATTTAAAGAGAATTCTTATAGGACTGCTTTTAATGTTCCTTTTGGGCAATACGAGTGGAATGTCATGCCATTTGGTTTAAAAAACGCCCCATCAGAATTTCAAAAAATTATGAATGACATCTTTAATCCATATTTGGATTTCATCATTGTGTATATTGACGATATTTTGGTATTTTTCAAAACTCTAGAGATGCATATTAAGCACCTTGATATCTTCAAGAAGATTGTTATACAAAATGGTTTGGTGATATCTAAATCAAAAATGAGTTTGTTTCAAACTGAAGTTCGCTTTCTAGGACATCTAATCTGTCAGGGAAAGGTCACTCCCATACAAAGGGCTATTGACTTTGCATCCAAGTTTCCTGACATTATCACTGATAGAACACAGCTGCAAAGGTTCTTGGGAAGTTTAAACTACATTTCCCCATTTTATAAAAACCTTTCTTGCGATTTAGCCCCGTTATATGACAGGCTAAAGAAAGATTATAAATCGCCATGGACTAATAGTCACACTACCTTGGTAAAGAATATCAAACTTCGTGTTCAATCTTTACCTTGTTTAACTCTGGCTAACCCTGCTTGGCAGAAAATTATTGAGACAGATGCGTCCAATATTGGTTATGGCGGGATATTGAAGCAAATTAACCCAAATGATAAAAATGAGTATCTTATAAGATTTCATTCAGGAAAGTGGACAGAGGCCCAGAAAAAATATGCTAATGTGGCCCATGAAATGCTTACTATTGTGAAATGTGTTCTTAAGTTCTAGGATGATTTATATAATCAAAAATTTTTAATAAAAACTTTTGATTATATAAATCATCCTTTACTAACCTGGGAGCTCCAAGTTCCTTTTCTGCGGTATTATTAAAATAGAATGATGTGCATGACCAAGGATATTTTGAAGGTTTTATCAAACCCTTTTGTAATAGGTTTCGCAAACTCCCGAGGGAAAAATTTGCATTCATTTCACGGAAAGCAGCTATGCTCATCATAGGCAATCCCTGTCAGACGATAGGCTTATGCCTCCGGTAAGATCTATTCATAATAGACGATCATTTAGTCACAGATTTGTGCCTGATATTCAGCATATCTCCCCTATTGAACCTATTTATGGTCCAGCACGAAATCGCGCTGCTTCTCTTCACACTATTGAATCTGCTAAAAATTCAAAGGTAGAGAAGGTTAAAATAAACCCCCGGACTAATATTGTTCAGGTTAATGATGCCAATGATGATAGTTCTGATAAGGACTTCCCTACTGCTTCTGATATGGAGTTCAATTTAAATGATATTTAAATGATTTCACACCAATTAGATTTTAGCCCAGGTTCCCTGGCAAGAAAACTAATTCAAAAGGAATTTTTTGATAAAAAGTGGAACAAGTTTAAAACTTGGTTTTTTGACTCTTATAGTAAAGAAGATATGAATAATATTTCTCAAGAATTCTATGAAGCTTGTGCCCTGCATAATCAAATTATGCACTTCGTTCCTTGGTTTATAACCACCTATTTGTCTTTATATGTAAATACTATTGAAAGGACTTATCGTGATGGAAATGGTAATATTACTACAACCGTTTACCCTCCACAGTCCGCTTTTGTTTTGCCTAACAATACAGGTATTACCTTCAGTGCATTTCAAAAATTAATTAACGAAGAAATTGCTTCAGTAAGTATTTCTGAGATTAATAAGCTCGTTTCTCAAAATAATTATTTGGGTTTATATGTCAAAATCTTGGGAGAACATATTAGCTCTCTTGACAAAAAACTTGATGAGCTAACTATTTTACTAAAAGGTATAAAAGCTGATATAGCTAAAACCAACGTCGCTTCTACTTCTGAAAGTAAAACAGATGTTGTGCCTACTTTTATTCAAAGGCCTCCTGAGATTCAGGATTTTAAGTTTAAATCATTAAATGATTTAGAAGAACTTCTTGATAAAAAGTTTTCTGGTTTAAATATAAAACCTATTGATTTATCACAAGAATTTTCTGAAAAAAAGGATCAAACTGGTGATTATAAAAATCAGGTTTTGACAGAGCTTAATAAGCTTAAGGGTGGTATATCTACCTCTTCGAGTCTAGTACTTTTAGTACTTAATTCTCCAAGATCCATAACACAATGAAGTTCCATATCTATATCTATCACTTTCACATCTATCTCATATACCATGAACATTACTAGGGATCTTTTCTGAGCAATATTTCTCAGAAATTATTGTAGAAGACCCGGTATAAAGAAGGAATATTTTTATCTGTGAAACCGACCTCAGGAGTCCATTTATGAATTCATGGTATCGAGAATTCAATAAAAAAATAGACTTGGTCAATTTTTTCCAACCAGCAGATATGATCTGCGTGATATAGTTCATTCAAAACATCTTGAGGAGTAGGACGGGGATAGTAGAATGTATTCATCATTGGTTTAGTAGCATAGCTACTATTCTTTCTGGGGTAACCCTTAAGCTTATTAAGCTATGTCAAAACCTGATTTTTATAATCACCAGTTTGATCCATTTTTTCAGAAAATTCTTGTGATAAATCAATAGGTTTTATATTTAAACCAGAAAACTTTTTATCAAGAAGTTCTTCTAAATCATTTAATGATTTAAACTTAAAATCCTGAATCTCAGGAGGCCTTTGAATAAAAGTAGGCACAACATCTGTTTTACTTCCAGAAGTAGAAGCGACATTAGTTTTAGCTATATCAGCTTTTATACCTTTTAGTAAAATAGTTAGCTCATCAAGTTTTTTGTCAAGAGAGCTAATATGTTCTCCCAAGATTTTGACATATAAACCCAAATAATTATTTTGAGAAACGAGCTTATTAATCTCAGAAATACTTACTGAAGCAATTTCTTCGTCAATTAATTTTTGAAATGCACTAAAGGTAATACCTGTATTGTTAGGCAAAATAAAAGCGGACTGTGGAGGGTAAACGGTTGTAGTAAGATTACCATTTCCATCACGATAAGTTCTTTCAATAGTATTTACATATAAAGGCAAATAGGTGGTTATAAACCAAGGAACGAAGTGCATAATTTGATTATGCAGGGCACAAGCTTCATAGAATTCTTGAGAAATATTATTCATATCTTCTTTACTATAAGAGTCAAAAAACCAAGTTTTAAACTTATTCCACTTTTTATCAAACAGGTTATATCCGTCGAAGACTGGGGAATGTCGACAATGAGAGAAAGACAAATAAGCCTCAACAACATTTCAATAAGCTTTACTTACTGGGATTATATCCAAGCTTTTGATAAAGTATTTTATTATAATAATGATAAATACAAGCACCCATGGTTTGTAAAAATCTGTGCAAAAATATTTACAGGGTCAATCCCTAATTGGTTTATTAACTGGTGGTCATACCACGGACCTACGGTCCAAATTTTACCCCCAAGATTACTTCAGTTATACAAGGAATGGGCAAAAGTGTCCCCGGACATTAATGAACTATATCACGCAGATCATATCTGCTGGTTGGAAAAAATTGACCAAGTCTATTTTTTTATTGAATTCTCGATACCATGAATTCATAAATGGACTCCTGAGGTCGGTTTCACAGCAGAAAATATTCCTGCTTTATACCGGGTCTTCTACAATAATTTCTAGGAAAAATTGCTCAGAAAAGATCCCAAGTCCAAGCAAATAATTGGACAAGAATTAATCGACACTATTGAAAGAACTGTTGAAGAGTATAAAAACCTTCCCCAGAAGAAGATTAGTATCAATGATCCTTCAGTGCATTTCAAAAATTAATTGACGAAGAAATTACTTCATATGAAGAAGATTTCTCTGAGGATAATATCCCAACCAAGTCTCGTCCCTGCCAAGTGAATTCTGAATTAGTAGAATTCTGCAAAGGGAAAATTGATAACCTATTACAAAAGGGTTTGATAAAACCTTCAAAATCTCCTTGGTCATGCACAACATTCTATGTTAATAATGCCGCAGAAAAGGAACGTGGAGCTCCCAGGTTAGTAATAAATTATAAGCCTTTAAACAAATGTTTAAAATGGATAAAGTATCCTATTCCAAATAAAAGAGACTTACTTTCAAGGTTATACGACGCCAATATATTTTCAAAATTTGATTTAAAATCAGGTTATTGGCAGATTCAGGTATTTAAAGAGAATTCTTATAGGACTGCTTTTAATGTTCCTTTTGGGCAATACGAGTGGAATGTCATGCCATTTGGTTTAAAAAACGCCCCATCAGAATTTCAAAAAAATATGAATGACATCTTTAATCCATATTTGGATTTCATCATTGTGTATATTGACGATATTTTGGTATTTTCCAAAACTCTAGAGACGCATATTAAGCACCTTGATATCTTCAAGAAGATTGTTATACAAAATGGTTTGGTGATATCTAAACCAAAAATGAGTTTGTTTCAAACTGAAGTTCGCTTTCTAGGACATCTAGCCTGTCAGGGACCACAATACATACTCTTATTAATCTCTTGTCCAACGGTTCTAACCTAGTAGTGGTTCTAACCGGACCAAGAGGCGCCCTTTTCAACACATATCACGGGCTAAGGAGGTCATGGCTTGCTACAGGCTTGCCAGACAGAGAGAACAAGAGTAGTACTAGATCCGACTGTACCACCATCTCAGAACCAAGTCAAGAAACCCTATAAAAATTCCTTTCCATTTTAATAAAGCTTAGATCCGTTCATGGTGCATATATGAAAGAAGTTAGGCCATAGACATAGACATGGAAGCCTTTTAGCCGGACATCGTCCGAGCTAGGAGAACAGAACTAAAGACTAAAAATTTAAAAAGAAAATACCTTAAAGGACGGCCAAGACCCAAGGATTGCTAACAAAACTGATCCAAATTTTTTATTTCAATCGGAACAGTGGCAAGCGCTTTCTTTTATCTTTACAGAACACATAAATTTTTTGTAATCTCTCTTCTCTCTCTCTTAGTTCTATAAAGATAAAAGAAAGCGCTTGCCACTGTTCCGACTGAAATAAAAATTTTGGATAAGTTTTGCTAGCAATCCTTGGGTCTTGGCCGTCCTTTAAGGTATTTTTTTTTTAATTTTTAGTCTTTAGTTCTGTTCTCCTAGCTCGGACGATGTCCGGCTAAAAGGCTTTCATGTCTATGTCTATGGCCTAACTTCTTTTCTATATGCACTATGAACGGATCTAAGCTTTATTAAAATGGAAAGGAATTTTTATAGGGTTTCTTGACTTGGTTCTGAGATGGTGGTACAGTCGGATCTAGTACTACTTTTGTTCTCTCTGTCTGGCAAGCCTGTAGCAAGCCATGACCTCCTTAGCCCGTGATATGTGTTGAAAAGGGCGCCTCTTGGTCCAGTTAGAACCACTACTGGTTAGAACCGTTGGACAAGAGATTAATAAGAGTATGTACTGTGGTCCTTGACAGACCCTTTGCTCAGGTAAAAGAGTTAGTCTCTTCCATACAGTCTGACAAAATCGTATAAAAATTCTTACATATTTCAGTTCTTATGCGTGCGTTTATGCGCCAGTATAAGGGTGCTGAATTGCTTGATCCTTGACCATGGCGGACTACCGCCCGGTCTCCGATCCTATAATCTGGTATCAGAGCCAATAGTGTGAAGAGAAGCAGCGCGATTTCGTGCTGGACCATAAATAGGTTCAATAGGGGAGATATGCTGAATATCAGCCACAAATCTGTGACTAAACGATCGTCTAAAAATGTTATATAATATAAATAATAATAAAATAATAAAAAGTGAAATAGAGATAGTATAGAGGAAAATATAGAGATAGGTTAGAGTTGCCCATCTCTATTTTTTTTCTCCAAATATAGAGTATAGAGGAGAAAATAGAGTTGGGTTGGAGTTGCTCTTAGTAGCTTAAATATCAAATAATTTTAGTCATAAAGGTATTATTTAGGGTAAACAATAGAAATCCCACATGTGTAGGGTCTAATTACTTCTTTAAACATTAGTTTGCGTAATTATATATATATTTTTTTATCACTTTTAAAGCTTCGAATACATCCCATTTTTATGCTAGTTGGATGTATCTCAAATACATGAACAACTAATTATGGAACTTTTAATTAATCAAATCCCTTAATATAAGGCGAAAATCAAGGAATGTATCTTTGTTTGATTAATTTTATTTTATTACTTTTTAAAAATAATAAATTCATTAATTTTATTAATATAAGACGAAGACATGTATATTTTCACTAATTTCTTTGATGTATTTATTATTAATTTTACATGTATCTGGTGTCAAAGATGCACTATTTATCAAATTTTATTTAGTGTATGCTTATATTATCTAGTATTAATTTCATGTATCTAATATTAATTTTATATATTTATCTATATGTATCCAGTATTAATTTGATTTATCTGTTTATATGTATTCAGTATTAATTTGATAGTATCTAATATCAACTTCATACGTTTTATCCAAAAATACATGTATCTAGTATCAAAATTGCCTCACCTAAATTTTTAATACATGTATTTGTGTATAGATACATGTTTAGAAGAAAAAGAAATACAAATACATCTTTATCACACATAAATCACTGCAGAAGAACAGCAACAAAAAAATTCATTGAGAAACTAGTGAAATGGATGAAAACAAAAATTTGATTCTCGCAAAGATTGAGTTGACAAAGTTTGCCTCCAACTATACACACAGGTAGATACAAAGGGAGAGGAGAATTTTCATGAAAACACTCACGCACACTACATACACTGAGGTCACGTTCTGGAAAGGGGAAGACCTGAGAGAATTCGAAAGGGATAGAAGACAAAAAGATAGAGAGAAAATAGGAGATAAGGATGGTCTAAATAGATTCATCGCATCTCAGCAATTTCTTCGGTGAATGACAACAAGTAAGCAGATCTGTTTTGGATGAGTTTGAATTTGGGTTGAGCGTGATTTGTGGCATTTGGGAAGGGATGTGTCGTGATTTTTGGGAAATGGATGTATCTGATACAAAGGGTGGAATTTTTTGTTAACATATGATATATTAAGTAATGAAAATAAAGTAATGGAAGAATTAGTACATATGATAAGAATATTTGACTTATTATGTAATTTATCCTACTATTTATCATAGATTTTTATGGGCCCTAAACTCTTTATTATCTTGAACCCTTATAATGATATCCGTGCTTTTCAAATATTAGTTCTACGGCACGTGCGTTGCACGTGAGTCTTGAGACAAGCCAATAAGATGTGTGTATATCGTTTATTCTAATTAATATTATTAGCAATATATTGACATTTATTCTTTGTATGGTAGATCTAGCACAATTTCTATATATATTTTGATTTTATTGTAGTAATGTTAAGTGCTTATTCAATGATAGTTATAAATTTCTACTTTACATACATATTCGAGAAATATGTAATTGTGTCATAAATTAAAAATTTAAATATACAAGAAGTTAGTGTTGTTGTGTAACCTTAAGATCCTTTATGCATAAAATTAAAAGGTGTACTTTTCATCCAAATCAATCTTTGTTCTTATATTACAATATTATCAATAAATTTTTGATTTATCTCTCATATGAAATCTGATTGCTCCAATAGGTGATGCTGGAAGCAACATTCTTTGAACCATTTCTCTTCTCTATACCCTTCAAGCATAGAGAAGGATAGGACTGCGTACGATAGACCCTTATGGTTGAGATTTTTTTCGGACCCTGCGCATAGTGGGAGCTTTAGTGCACCGGGTTATCCTTTTTATGCCCTTCTGACATAATTATATCAATTGCGCATTGGCATAATTATCCTCTCAAGATTGACTGCTCTATTTTAAAATAGTGAAGCATCACTTTTTCTATTGTCATGCACAAAATCTTCATCTTCTTATACATTCCTGAAATAAATTCTCATACAATAATAGATATTGGTTCACATGTTATTGTTGAATACGAAGGAGATACAATTAAGAAGAAAATCATTTACTATCAACCATTTGGTAAAATAAATTACTTGTTTATTCTGTAGAACATATCTTACGTATATATTCATAATTTTTCAGGTTCTAGAACTTACAGAAAAATAGTGTATTTCTGTAAAATTTATCCTTGGATAGTGGGATATGATCTAAGAAAGCAATAGTGTACAAAGCACTCCACACGTACCTATGCTTTAAGAGATCGTTTGGTACGAGAAATAAGGTGGGATGTCCTAAAATTAAGTCTAGGATAAAATCTATATTGCGTTTGGCTGTGTCTCCTTCAAAGCCATCTGTTTAATCTATTGCTCCTTTACATCTGCTTTCCACTTTCTCTCTTTAAGAGAATTTGGACTCTTTATCAACCGTCTATCTCTTTAACTCTGAGGCAACAAATAGTAATAATGATCTTAGATGAAAAATTTACATCCGAACAAGAGTTCAAAGAAAAAATACTACATGATCACTGAGATAAATTGCATTGTTCCATATAAGGATTCAGAAAATAAAAATAAAATAGCACTAAAATAACTAAGCTGGTTGAGATGACATGGAATTTGGATACTACCCAAACAGACAGAAAGAGAGAAGAGGATGATATTTTACATCAAGCCACATTAAAAATATTAAATTAATGATAAAAGTATTAAATTTCTAGTCACAACAGAATAAAATGTCATACCTGCAAAATGAATCTAGATAAAACATTTCTCCCTTCCAAATCAACATATTACCACTTGCCTAAAGGAACCATTTGATTGACAAGAATAGGGAACCATTTGATTGACAAGAATAGGAAAGGGAAGATTTAGAACATTAATATTCTAGCATATTCTCCACTTTTAGCAAGAGAAAAGTTGTGAAAAATATAATTTGAGACTTGCTCACATAAGAAACTTCCACTTAATTCATCCAAACTATGTGAAAGTCAAAATTAATTTTTTTTTCATACTAAAATTTTTGGTATGTAAAAAGAAGTGAACTTACATTTCATTTGAGTATTGTTGAGGATGTAGAGTGGAAGATCGAATAGATGAACGGAATATTAGCACGCATAAAATCTGGCAATAAAGTGGAAGAAGAAAAAACTATGTAAAGAAGATGTGTGAGAAGAAGAAGTCAATTATTTGAAGAAGTTGTAAGATATCATACCTATTGGCAAATAGAGAAGATGAAGATTGAGGAGAAAAGTCATGAAAGATTTAATTTTTAAAGAAAATCACGAAAATTGGTGTCAATTATTGGCAAAGGATTATTGAGAAGAGGTGTCTATGAAATTGTTCGGAGGATTGCGATTGTTCTTTTTTTATTTTATTTTTAATTTAATTTTTTTAATTGGGTTTTAAAATTTGAGGATATTTTAATAATTTTACTTTTAGTTTTTTGAGTTTATGCTTTTAAGGTACTATAAATAGTATTTTGAATCAAGCTCGAGCAACAAAGGACGGCTAATACCCAAGTATTGCATCAATAATCGGCCAAGTTAATTTCATAAAAATGATAAAAACTGATTATACTCCTCTTGCTTTTATCGTTGTGTGCTTTATTAATGTTATCTGTGATAGATATGAGTGTGATTGCTTTAATTCTTATTATCTTACTCGTTTGCTCTCTAGTCATCTTTATGCAAATTATTGATGGGTAAAATAATTCTTCACGAAAAATCTTTTAATGTGTTTTATCAGAGATATTTACACAAGATATTGTGTTATTTAAGCCTTTCTTATCTTGTTTTGATATTGTCACAAAATATTTTATTATTTAAGTCTTTCTTATCTTATTTATGCATAAATATAATTTCAAAAGATATAATTCTTGCCGAACTAATAGAAATATCTTTGTGAGTAATGATTCCTTTTTTGAAAAATAAAATTCAAATAATTTTATGCGATGGAATAAAATATTTCTCATCTTTTTCTCATCTAGATTCTTTTTTAGTTTTCTATAATGGTATGCCTCTACAAATATCGTTCGAACTTATAATTTAATAATTGTATTTCATAGTAACACAAAAATTAAAATAAGATATGTCTACACATTATTATTTTTAGACTCTATTTATAAAATTATATGGATTATATTGTTGTTGTACTGAACACAATATCCATGTACAATCATTTTACGTTTTGGTTGTTGCTGGTGTATTTGGCTGCTCCCTATCATTGCTAATTTGAAATTACATTAGGTTGTAATATTCTTTTTATTTGTTCTTTATTATTAAGGGATAGTAAAAATGGAACTGACACAAGTTCAATGATATCACTACCCTATACTACTTGGCCAAAGTGTCCCGACTTTCATGACATTTTAGAGCTTGTTGCTTAAAAAAATTTACTCTTTTAAGTGATATGATTAAAATTTGAAAATAAATGTTTATAAATAAGTAGATAAATGTTTGGATAAAAAGTGTTAAAATTGAAAAAAAATTGTTAATATATTTTGAAAACAAGTGCTGCAAAACACTTTTTAGTTGTAGGAGAAAGGGAAAAATGGAGAAGCGGGATGAGAATGAGAGAATGAGAGAAAAGAGAATATTTTCATATATTTTAGGGCTGAAAAGTAAGGATAGAATTAGAATTAGAGAAAATTACAAGGGATAAAAAGGTCAATATGTTGGTCAAACTTAAAAAAAAATTTAAACTAAAAGCAAAAAGCAGGTCCAATTTTTAGCTTTTTTTAATTGTTTTTTTACTTTACTTAAACACTTTAAAAAAGAAGAAGCTAAAAATAAATAAATAAATTAAAATCTGGTACTAAACAGGCTCTTAGTGGAACCTTTTCTTGGGAGCCAGCGCGCTAAAAATGGTAATTTGAATTTACAATACCGAAATCAGGAGTATAGAGCAGAGGACTGAGCGATGGAAGATGAAGGAGAAGGTTTCACAGTCATTGAAACAGCCTCAGATACTCTGGATAGCTCTATCAAATTCCATCTTGTTACTGACGTATTAGGTTTCGTCCTCTTTATGCACCACCAAATCCCTTCGTAAGTACTATAAATATTTGTCTCTGTTTACTAATTTGACTTTTTTTTTTTTGTTGTTCCGCTCTAATTGATCCTCTTTCTGTTGTTTGTTTGATTTTGCGCAGCTTACTGCAGGATCTCACTCTAGAATTTGATGAATTGAATACTGAATTTGCGGAATTGGTGAGTTAACGGACACTAGCATTTCTGCTACTGTAATGAGGCAATTTTGACTTTGCGAAACCTCTGTTGGAGATTTTATCATGTCATTTGCGAAACCTATGTTGGAGATTTTATCATTGCATATGGCTCATGTACTTTAAAGTATGCTGCCTTAAAGTAGGGCACCTTGCTTTCTATGGAGTAGGATTTTGATATTCAAAATTCCATATTAATTTTACGTAAAGATGATGTAGTAGAACAAAAACAAAAATTAACTTATATAGTGTCCGGGCCAGCTTGCGTGCACCTTGACTAATTCCACAATATACCTGCCACCTCCCACCAGCGACTGGTACCAGGTAACTCTGTCCACCAACGTTAGGACAGATGGAAAGAAATCACCTAGTGTTTTTTTTTTGTCTTTGCTTGGATTTGAACATGAGACCTCATTATAACTTATATCTTCTTTTGATAAAGCAAAACCAACCTTAACTGCTTATTTTAAGTTTGAAGTATGTTATGAACAAATATGGTGTCTTATATGTACTAAATATGGTTCGATACTTTGCTTTTCTCAGTGAATGTTTAGAACTCTATTTCTGTTTGTGTATAAGTTAATTAGGTTTCAGGTTACATTGTATCATAGAGCATTTTCGACAGAAGTCGGCTAAAACTTCAATAACAATTGGTAGAAGCAGATATAGTCTTAAGGAAAGAGACATTGTTACTTGCTTCTGAAGCCATTGTTCTTTTCTTTTAAGCATCCTTTGCAGTACTCATATCTCTTTAGTCTTGGCAGTATGACCTAGTTCTGACTTTCTTCTAGGAGACAGCTATTGCACAAGCGGAAACGTGCTCTTTACGTAGAAATCATGCTTCCAGGAAGAGGGAGGTGAGGATGGGAATAAGGAGACTGGATAAGTTAATGAACACTATATCCAGTTTCAGGACTGCTCTTCAATTAATGATCACAGAATTTCCTGCTATTCAAAGGGTTATTCTGATTCTTGGGCCCAGTCCTTTGCGCCCTCTAAGTGTGTACGAACTCAACTTTTCGCGTGAAACGGCAGCCTCTGGAGGAGATTTTACTAGGAATCGAGTTGTGGAAGCACTTTCAAAGAAGGTTTCTTCTTTTGTTTACTTATGTTGCATCTCATATTTCTCTATACATCTGTAAATATCTTGTGTGCATGAATTTTGGGTTTCTGTTTTTACACAGGCCATTCGGGTCTTAGTTTCAAAGGGTGCAGGATCTAGCTCCTCTGCTGGTATCTATTGCAATTACTATCCATTAGATATACATACATAAAAGATAGTTTTTCTGGGAATTCATTGCTAATTCTCGTGTCCTTTTAGGTCCTACCAAGTTGTTCCTCTTCGTTCAAGCTCCTTCATCAATTAACTTGCATCTGCATTTTCTTCCAAAGAGGGATTTTAGGTACAACAAAAAGGTAAATTGCCATAGGTTGTCCCTATGATTCTAAATTATTACAATTCGGTTCTTCAGATGCATATTCTCCTGGTAAGCATTCTTTATGGCAATTAAAATGTTTATCATTCTTAGCTGGTCCAGCTGTGCTAGTCAATTATTTACTGTCATCAAGCTTCTGTGATATCGATATGATGAGAATGACATCTTTCCTGAGCTGATGCTTTATGTAGAAGCTCCCTCCCATATCTCCCCTTCTTTTAGTAACTTTCTTTGCCTAGCAATGATAATGCTGGTTGATTGGTTTTACATCCCTTCTCTTCCTCACTTCATCTTGTTTGTATGCATCTCGCAAAATTTGAATCAGTATCTGGACCAAGATCTGATGTAAGTGAGATGATGGACCTTGAAGCTCCTATTAACTCTTAAAAAACAATAATCATCCTTTGAGAGTCCATCATGATTTCTAACTTCACTCTCCAGAGCCTTATAATTATGAACATCACAATATTAATCTATCTTACTTCTATAAATGTTTTGCCTCACAAGCGATTTTCCTGTTATGGTGCAGATAGTGCCTTTCAAAGTGTGGTTTAGTTGCCGAACCAAAAATCTTGAAAGAGAAGCGTGTGCTGATGATACTCACACTGCTAAAGCAATCACATCACATAGTTCTAATGTCGATGATGTTATCTGGTACTTCCGATTTTCAGGATATGATAACTCTGTATCTTTTGTCCTTTTTTTGTTGACTATGATGATAAATCTTTTCTTAGTCTATTCTTGCCATTGACATTGCTAGACAGAAATCTGCCTACAAAAGGAAAAATTCAACCTTTTGTTCAATATGTTTTATGTTTTGATAAATGGGGTGAGAGTTTTCTCAACCCTCAGCACTAAGATTTCAGTTTCACTGTTTGCTGTGCAGATTGTCATTGGTCTTGAAATTTAATAAATCAAAGAACTTATGTTGGCTCTTATCGTGGCTCTAACTAAAAATGACAGTTAAATATCGTCATTAGTTGAGCACTATTTGATTTGTGAACCTTCAAGTTGGCGAGAACTTTGTTTTAACATTTTAGCTATTTGTTTTACCTGCATCACTGAGATGAGATTTGAGGTTTTGACCTTTTCCCTCTGGCTAGCTAGTGACAGTCATGGTATGGAGTGCTTAAAACAGCCTGTCTAAAAGCCTAAGAGACACACAGAGGGAGGCTTTGATCAGTCTCGACCAAGCTAATGATTTCATTAGCGTAGTACATGGGTCATAGAGATGCGATAAGTTTTTCGCTATAGAATGACTGTCCTGTTAGCAGTGCCATTGGGTAGCGCTACAATTTTATTTTATGAATCAACATTAAATATTCCTCCTCCTGAGATAATCTATTGACTAATCATGCTTTTTGTTGCCATCTTTATGGTTTTGGTTTGAATTGGTTTGTCACCCAAATGTTATAAGCTGTCTGGCGTTCCTAGTTAAAACCACTAAATGGAATTAATCATTCCCTTTTTTGTTTCCTGATTCCTACATAATTTTGTCAAATTGACATTTCCAAACTACGGGACCCTTAAAAGTGTCCATGTAATTATCAGTTAGATTAGGGCAGCAGCTGCAACGGCCTTTTATATGCTTAAGCCTGTTTGGATTGGCTTATTTTAGTTGCTTTTAAGCCAAAATAGCTTTTTAGCAGTTTTGTAGTGTTTGAGTAAAATATAAAAAGTGCTTTTAAGCACTTGTTTTTAAGCCAAAAGTCATAAGTTAGAAATCCTAACTTATAAGCCATAAGTTATAAGCCCATCCAAACAGGCTCTTAGTTGTTTTTCCATGTTATGTTATTTCAACCTCAGGTTTAAGGCAAAAAATAATGTTGAGACAAGGGGCATTGCTGAGAATACAGTACTGTATTGTTACATTTGCAGGGTCCACATGTGCTATTCTTAATGGTATTAGCTTCAATGACTTGTCAGGTTTCAGTGTCGGCATATTATCAAAGGCTTGGCTTCCAAGGCATCCCCAACTGAAGAGTGAGAGGTTAGCTTCATCACGCATCTTGTAGTAGAATAATGTTGATGTTGACGTCAACCATATACCTTTTCCTTAAATTACTTTTTCCCTAATTTGAGTGTACTGATATTGGCCTATGTTTACGAGTGAATCTAACGTGTACTAGTGATTGTTTCTGGTGTCACACCTTCAGTTATTGAGTTGATGGGCTCTTCATTAGAATTGTAAAGTTCTTAAGATTTATAAGTACTCCTGTTCAAATAGAATAGGATTTAACAGTAGTAACTGGTCTAGCTCAAATTGAGGACGAAATATATGTATTAGTGGTATTGCTACTAGAAATTCCCGGATAGTGTCGACATATTTCACAGGGAATACCAGCTAGAATTTCACCCTAGTGTGCTAGAAAAATAGGGAGAGGAAACAGGGTGGGTGCCGGGTGCTACGGGAGATTTGCGCAAATAGGATAGTTACTATTTAAGTTATCTCTGCTTATGGAATCTGTGCGAAAAATGACCTTTTTAAGTTTAATGAAACAAAATTTGAACTAAAATATCCTCCAACCTCTCCTTGCATTCTCCAGAAGCTAACATTAATGCACACTTTTGTCCAGAGACCTTTTTAAGTTGGAAAAGTGCAAATGACAGTTGGCTTGAGCTTCCTTCACTTACTGCATTACACACTTCTTATTCTTTTCATCTCTGCTTAAACATAGAAAAAATTATTAAAGCTTAGCAGGTACAAGATTGAGGGAACAAGTCCAATTTTCTAGATCATTGTTTTCCTCAACACATACAGTTGAAGAACTCCTCGAGAAACATGAGCATCAGATTCTCTAGGCTGTTCGACCATCTTTGCTCCAAAGAGGATTAAATCTTCATTAAAAGTTTGCAACATAGTAATCACATTAAAGGAATGTTGACGCTTACAGTAATAATAGGTGAGACCTTTGAATAACTTCCTTCGTTCTCTTGAACTTCAAATCCAAGATCAGTTATCTACATATACTCCCATCAAAGTTACAGTTGCAGATGGCAATTACATGTATTACACCTCTCATTTTTTACCTGGACAATGCAAGGAAGACTTTCAGAGAAGATCTACGCTTCATCAACTTAGGAGATTGTGATATAGTATTGGGCAATGACTGGATGAAGAAGTTCAACCATGTTAAGTTTGATAATGAAAAGAACCGTGTCACTATTGGGAAGAAATGGGACAAGGTGGCACTAAAGGGCATTTCCAAGGATGGCGAGCTTAACCTAATAAGTAACAACTCAATGAGTAAGCTGCTGATAAAGGGCCAGAGTATTATGGTTCACTTGTTCATGGTAGGGGTGGGCATAAATACCAAAAAATCGAAAAACCGGACCGAACCGAATTAGTTCGGTATTTTAGTTCCGGTTCGGTACAAATTTTTAATATTTCTCGGTACTCGGTATTATACGTCCGGTTCTTCGGTAGTACTGAAATTACCGAACTTTCAATGGTTAAAATTTAAAACTTAAATATTGTCATTCTTTCATTCTGTTTCTGTGATTTTAAAGCTTTTATATTGCAGCTCATTTTATGTTGTTGGTTGCTCATTTTAAGTTATTGCTGCTGCTCATTTGTCTGGAGTACTTGTTACTCATTTTCTTTAGTTCTTACGTTGCTGTGCCTTGTCCCTTGAGCTGAGCACTTGAGCAGCCTGCTCATACGTTGCTGCTTATGTTGTTGGCTTGTTCCTCATGATTTTAAGCATGAGGCTGTGAGGTGTGAGCCTTGGGGTTTGGGCAGTGGCTGCTGGCCTGCTGCTCGTGGCACTGGACAGTGGCTGCTGCTCAAATTTCAAAGCATCTTGCTGAAATTTTCAGTTTTGGAAACAATTGCTATTAAAATTTATATTATACTTTAGTTGTCTCATTCAAATAAATACTGAAGAACCGAATTAAACCGAACTGAACTTTAAAAACCGAACCGAATTAGTTTGGTACGGTATTCGGTACACTTTTGACAAATCAAAAACCGAAGTACTGAACCGAAGTTAGAAAGAACCGAATGCCCACCCCTAGTTCATGGTCAGTGGCTCAGTGCTACCAACATTCTAGGGCAACAACAAATAAGTAAACCACTGCAAGACTTGCTACACAGATATGAAGACTTTTTTGATGAAACTAGAATATTGCCACCTGCCAGGTCCACGACCACTCTGTTCCATTAAAACGAGGGGCATCACCAGTCAGTCTTAGACCCTATAGGTATAACCATTATCAGAAAGAAATAGAAAAGCAAGTCAAAGAAATGTTCAGCACTGGAGTTATTCAACATAGTTAGTCCCCCTTAATTTCACCAGCTCTTTTGGTTAAAAAGAAGGATGGAACTTGGAGGTTCTTTGTGGATTATAGAGGGCTAAATAAGATCATTATTAAAGACAAATATCCTCTTCTTATTGTAGATGATATACGGGATGAGCTGCATGGGGCTGAGGTCTTTTCAAAATTTGGCCCAAGATGTAGGACATCATGAATTTTGAGTTATGCCTTTTGGATTAACTAATGCACCATCAACATTCCAGGCGTTGATGAACCAAATCTTCCTACCATTTCTCTGAAGGTTTGTTTGGTATCTTTTGATGATATTTTGGTTTACAATCTCATGATCGTTTGCAACATTTGGAAATAGTCTTTGACACGCTTAGAAGCAAGCTCTCTTGGCTAAGAAGTTCAAGTGTTCTTTTGGCCAGCCTAAGGTGGAATACCTTGGTCATGACATCACTGCAGAAGGAGTTTCCGCAGATCTCAGTAAGGTACATGCCACGATAGACTAGCCAAAACATATGATTGTCAAGTCCCTCAGAGGTTTCTTGGATCTCACAGTTTATTACAGAAAGTATGTTGCAATTATGAGCAAACTTGTAGACCACCAACTGAGTTACTAAAAAAGGATGTATTTCAATAGAACTTGGCAGCAGATGAGCCATTTTTGAAACCCTAGTAGGCCATGACCACTACACCAGTACTTGCACTATCAGATTATTTTCAGGAGTTCATTGTGGAAACATATGCTAGTAACACTGGTATAAGGGTTGTACTAATGCAAAAAGACATCCCTACAGCCTATTTCAATAAGGTTCTAGCTCCAAGGCATTAGGGTAAATCAATTTATGAGGAGTATTTGGCATTACTAAATGCCATTGATAAGTGGAGACACTACTTACAATATAACATTTCATTGTGAGGAAAGGACTGATCATCACAATTTGAAACTTCTATTAGAACAAAAGGTGACTACAACTGTTTAGAAGAAAGGCCTAACCAAACTACTGGACTGGACTATGAAGTACAATCCAAAAAGGGACTGAGAATAGGGTGGCTAATGCACTATCCAGAGAATATGAAGACCTGACTTCTGACCATGCCACTAAGACACTCGCCAAGCTATTAGGTATCAGCATGCCATTCTTAGTCAGATGCAAGATATACAAGACACTTTTGTGGGGGACAATGTGATCACTAAGTTAATCACTCAACTCTCTGTGGACAGGCAAGGACCAAGTCTGTATAGTTACTCATCATGAGTGCTCAAAAGAAAAATAAAATTATGATGGGAACTAGTGGAGACCTGAGGCAACAACAACTTAGCACATTCCATGATTCTCCGGTGGGTGGGCACTTTGATTAACTAGGAACAGTAAGAGGTTATCTTAGTTTTTCTATTGGCCAAAGATGAAGGATATGTTGAACTCTTATGTGGCCAGCTGTGGAGTATGTCAGAGGAATAAAGGAGAAAATATACATTACCTGAGCTGTTACAATCACTGCCGATTCCAAACCAAGCTTGTAGACATTAACATGGATTTCATTGAAGGACTTCCTAAATTCAAAGGCAAGAAGGTCATATTAGTGGTGGTGGACAAAATGATCAAGTTTACCCACTTCATGGCACTGTCTCACCCTTATACACCATTAAAGTTTGCCAGAAGTTCTTGAAAAGAGTCTACTCAATTCATGGGTTCCTTGAATTAATTGTGACTGATAGATACAAAATCTTTCTAAGCCATTTCTTGCAAGAGTTCTTTAAGCTGGTGGGTACACAATTGAGATATAACGCAACTTATCACCCTCAAACAGATGGCCAAACTGAGGGTGAAAAATGTATTGATCTTATCTGAGATGTATGAGATCTAGCAGGCCTATATTATTGATGTGGTGTCTACCAATGGCTGAATGGTGATATAACACCAACTACCACTTTAGTCTTCAGTGCACACCATTTGAATCTTTATATGGCTACACCCCTCCCCACATTTTCATGGGTCTTATGTTGGAATCTATTGCTCCGACTGCTGAAAATATGTTTATGCAACAACAATTCCAATAGTTGTTGAAAGACAATCTCCTACAAGCTCAGAATCAAATGAAGTTATATGCTGAACAACATAAGATTTGAAAAGAGTTCACAGTTGGAGATCAAATCTTCCTTAAACTTCAGCCCTACAAGCAAACCTCACTAGTTCTAAGAAAATGTCTTAAACTCTGCTTGGTCCTTACAAGGTTATAGAAAGGATTGGTAAGGTGGCCTATCAACTTGAATTACCAAGTTCCTCACATATTCACCCAGTGTTTCATGTGTCCTTGCTGAAGAAGAAAATTGGCTCTCGAGTTATGGCTCAAAGTGAATTGCCAGTCACAACACCGAAGGTCAATTCTTGGTTCAACCAATGGCTGAGATTATATTGTTCCTTTTTGTGAACTGAGATTAGCAAGAATGGAATAGACAGAGTTCTCTTAGAATATAGAGCTAGGTGAGAATGTACTTATGTTTACCATCTATTTAGATTCTTCTTATGTTGCAGGAAAAATCTAATGCATGAAAATGTTCGCATCAATCCAAATTGACAGCTCAATGGCAGTTGTTGTCCATTATCATCCAGCGTAACTTGAAAATTTTATAGCAATGCACTCTCTCTATAATTTGAAGTTTTAGAGGATCAGTTCTTTTTTTTATTGCAGAATCTTCAGAGATGAACTATGTTTTTTCTGGTTCTTATTGCTATATTTTGTTTTATAGAGTTTTAGTGTGTTAAAGTTATGAACTTCTCTTTATCTGTGCTTGCTTTACTCACTTTCAAGTTATTTTGCCATGAATTTAGTGATTAATTTTATAGTTCATGGTATATGTAGCATATGCGAAAATCTTTTAGCTATGTATTGAGATCAGTGCCATGCCACTTAAACAACCATTGCTTGACTTTGAGAAGCTATCAATCTCTAATTATAGATTTTTTGACTTTCTATTCTCCCATACCATGCTACTTCTAAGCAATACACCATGTGGAAATCCTTCATTGACAGTACAACTGAATCACTCCCCTATATCCACTGATGATAATAATAGATGACTCAATTCATCATGATCCTTTTATTTAACGGGTTGGTTAGATCAAATATTGACTACGACCAACGTCTGTCTGAATGCTCTCATTTTGACTCTCCAATATATATCTGAAACAACATGAATGATTTGACTCTTTTTTGATCATTTTATCTACACTTTTTTTTTTCTTTCTTTGGTCACAATGAACAGGAAAGGGAGGGACAAAATGTTTATTAGATGTCTAATGATTGACATTTAGAAATGCTGATCTCCAGAACTATTTTTTCTTATTTAGTTTATTTTAAAAAGCTAAATAGTGATTGATGGAGTTTAGACATTTTAATATTAATTTTTATTATATTAAATTGTGTCAAAATTATATAGTCTTTGTGCAATTACTTCCTTCTGTCCGTTAATGACATTTTGGTGTCATTACTCTCATCATTTAGTGGCTTAAGTTACAGTAGACAATTGGCAGCTTTTGGTCATATGGCAGTTTATGCCCTTGTAACTCTTTTCAATTGTGGCAATTAGTGACCTTAATAAGGCCAAGGACTTGGCTGCATTCTCTATTGCCGTTAGAGGCTGTTAATCCTTTGACTATTTGGCATAAAGTGGTGGGTTTATTTTCTATTAAAACCCTGTAACTTATGTAACCTATAGGCCTTTTACCTACTCTCTTTACTACCCCATATTCATTCTTATTCAATACTAGGATGAATACCTCACCTATAAATAGAGGTGGTCTTGCATATTTTTCCAAATATAAGAAATATAGAGTGCAAAAGAGTTAGTAAAAAAAAAGAGAGTCTTATTAGTTGAAGGAAGGTGTTCTTGTGTTGGAGCTTTGGACTCAACTCTTGTCCAGAGTTTGTTGAGTTATACTTTGTGTGTGAGCTGTTGTATCCTGGAGGGGACAAGTCAAGAATACTACTGCTGGACCGGTGAAAACATTTGCTGCAGTGGGCTTGAATCTCCTTAAAGAGAGCGAGATATCCGCGCCTCAGCCAGAAGATAATTTTTATTTTCTTCATTGTTTTTTCAATTGTTATTGTAATTTTCACCAACAGTGATCAATTGAATTTGTTGTTATTGTTTGGTTATCCTTTAGGGAGCCTTGGAGTAATTGGTAAAGTTGTTGCCATGTGACCAGAAGGTCACGGGTTCAAGCCTTGGAAACAGCCTCTGGCAGAAATGCAAGGTAAGGCTGCGTACAATAGACCCTTGTGGTCGGGCCCTTCCCGGACCCTGCGCATAGCGGGAGCTTTAGTGCACCGGGCTGCCCTTTTTTGTTTGGTTATCCTTCACAGAACATCTCAATAGTGCCTAGCTTGTGGCTACTATTACTTTGAAAGGAGATTGCAGACGTAGATCAAGAACGTCCTTGACTATTGTTATTGAATTTCAGTATGTCTAGGCTTTCAATTGATTAGGAAACGATCAGTGAAGAAATGATGGAGAACTGATTGAGCTGATATCTTGTGATTTGTACCTAACTCTCAACTAGCGGGGATGTGAAGTCATGGAGTATGATTATAAATTTTCATATATATCCCAGTAATCCAACTTAGATGAGATGACTATAAATTTTACTTACTGAATGCTCAAGCTTTGGATGAAACAAATGGTTCTGGTTGTGATTGTGGCATCATTATAAGCCTATAAGGTATGCTTGCTGCCTTAGTGGTAAACAATAAACACATAACACAAATTACAATCAACTCTGATAGACAGACCTCTAGCAAGGTTTAAGTATTGCCTGTTCTTGCATTTTCTTAACATTTACCGCTTTTCCACTTGAAAATGGAACAAGTAAATCAGCTGATATGCAAACTTTTACGTAGTGGCGGATCCAGGATTTTCACTAAGGGGGTTCAAAAAATAAATATGTAGTGTTTGAGATTTGAACTTGGAACTTCAAGGTGTATTTTGAACTCCTAAGCTACTAAGCTAACCTCTACTCTTGTGTTCAGGGGATTCAAAATCTATATATACACATAAAAAAATTAAATATTACCTTATATACATAGTGTAATTTTTTGCCGAGTGGGTTTGTGTAGACACCCTCGCCTCCCTCTAGATCCGCCCCTGCTTTTATGATAACATTATTAGCAATAATGAGGTGAACATGCCTCACAATCACTGTTTTCGTGTAATATTGATTCCTTGGTGCATATGACAATTATTTTGAAGTTCTCTTTAATGGTGATTTCCTTTATACTAATACTGAATGAGTAAATTCTTTCCTTTAGATTGGGCCGTTCCTTCCATTAGTAAGTCATAACAAGATTTAACAGGAAAAACACTTTTGTTTCGTGTTGTCCAGATTAGCTTCATTACTTTCACTTGATAGTAGTCCATGTATTGTATCGAAGGGAATGCTTTTAGAACTAGAACTTCTTACTTGGCATTTAGAAGCTTAGAGATTTGCTAGAGAAAGAGGTAATGCTTGATGTACTTGACATTTGAAGAGATTCTGATAATGAGTCTGGAAAAGAAATTTTATTTTGGATTGTTTATTGAAGAGTAGGAAAACTAAGAACGCAACCTATTTGTTTGAAAAAACTTTCTATCAAACCCTCATATGAAGAGAAAACTTACCTGAGTGATTCTTAGGTTTTAGACGCATGTACCACACCACAAAAATATTTGGTATAGATTTCAATTACAATGATTATTAGTATCGTTTGCTCACTTACTACAGCAGATGCTTGACCATATTGTGTTGCATATTTGGCAGGAGCCCATCTCAACTATTCAAACAAAGATTGTTATTGTTAATACATTTCCTCGAGAGGAAGAGAACAAATCAAGCTCATGAAGGTGTGGAGTTATTCAGATCTCGAAAAAGCCAAAGAACGTAGAGGGATGCTAATAGGTAGGTTGAAGACATTGCAGAGAGCTGGTGCTCGAAGTACTCATATCAAGTCTACTCTTACCTATAGCCCGATAAAAGTTTGTAAGTTATTATATCCAACACAATCATGTATTGATATGGACAACAAATTTTACTTTACCTAACAGAATTCACCTCAACTCCTGCAAAGCACAATTGGAAAACACAAGTGTGAAACTCTGTCATCCAAGAACATACACAAAAATGACTAGTTCCAGTATAAAAGTTTTGGCTGGAATAACTTGTTATTGTCATAATGTCATCTAGTATCAGAATAAGGGCTCAATGACTCCATCAGTATATACTAACTTAATGCACTGTTCTTTCTTTTAATATTTTGCTGGGCAAGAAAATGGAAATTTCATTGGATAATATATCAGCTTATAGTGTGGGGACAACTTCCAATGTTGTTTCTTATTCTCTGTTAATTTTAAAGGTCAATTCTATAATGGAACTTACCCAGTTATTCAGATGATCATCATGATTAACTTTATTAATTAAGATTACATTTCGTTTGAGACTAGAGTATATTGGAAACAATCTTCATATCTGGCAAATAAAGGTAGAGGTAAAGTTTGCTTACATTTATTCTTTCCGGACAACATTTGTGGGATTACACTGAGTATGTTGTTATTGCTTGATTAATTTATTACTAATTAATGTGATTCCTAAAGTCTAAATTTATCTTTCATTTGGCTATGGAAATAAAAGTGATAATAATTTGAAATTAAAATCATACTCTTTAACCTTTTTCTTCAAGGTAAGGGTTTATGTACGAATACTACAGTAGTTAGATCTCAAATGAATACTAGATGGGAAATTAAAAAAAAAACTACGTACTTCATTTCAATTTATGTACTAATGCTCTTTGACTTGACTTGGAGTTAAAAAAAAAGATTTTTAAAACTTATAATCTAAAACAAGCTATAGATATTTTGTGTAGTTTTAATTAACAAACATGAATCAAGAATTTGAAGTTTATGAATTTCTAGAGTAACCTTAAATTAATATACCCTAATAATTGATTCACAATCAATTATTTATAGATATATATAGATTTAATTTCTTATTATATACATGTTACAAGCAAAAGTTATCGGATCGTAAATTGTACTCGATATCCATCACTGATTATAAATTATCTTATTAAGAATAAAAGAAAAAAATCATTATTAAATTATTTTTATAGATGTAATTCTTTTGTAAGATTAAATTTAAAAGGAAAAAGTATTACATAAAAAATTGAGAATAAGGAAATATGAACGACAGGGCAGGGAGGGACTGGGGAAGATTTACTAATCTGGAAACATCGCTCAAGAAAATAGAGTTTCTTCTCCTAGCTAGCTGATTTGAGCAAACTAGTTTACGAAAGATCTTAAAAAGTTTATTTAGGGTTTGTTTGATCATGAAATATTTTTATTTTTTCGGAGTTTAACTTAAAAAAGAAAAACAGTTTGATCATGAAATTCTGATTTTTTTTTATTTTAATCAAGAACTTTTTAAAAATTCCAATAACAACAAAAAAGTGTTTTTACTTCAAATTATTCACAAAAATTCAAAAACAACTCTAATTTATTTCATAGCCAAACAAATTCTTATTTTTAAATATTTTTTTGTATAAAAAATAAATTATTTTTTCTATTTTCACAATAAAACATGACCAGACGCCTACTTAATCTTTTCCGAGGTAAAAAAGAGAAGAAAAAGAGGGACCGGGAGAAAGGTCCAGTGACAGTAAAGTAGAACAACCCAAAGTCCAAACTTGTAGATTGTGTCTGACATAAAATATCGTTGTGAATCAATTGTCCCACATCGCATAAAAAGAGAAATGTTAGTGAGCTTATAAGTTAAATGGGTTCTCCTACCTATTAGACTAGTCTTTTGGATTGATCTCTTTCATTTGATTTGTAACATTGATGCTTTCATTGAGAGTGGGGACCACGACTCGGAGTGGTGGCCTGGACCCAAGAGGGGTGCCAGTCGTGACCGACTGGGCCCAGCCGTGACCAACGAGAACTCTAAGTGGTGGCCTGTGCACCAGGAATGGTGGCCTGGACGCAAAAAGGGGTGTCAGCCGTGACCAACTGGGCTAGCCGTGACCAACGAGGTCGTTGGTTCTCAAGCGGGGGCGATTGTTGTGAACCAATTGTCTCACATCGGATAAAAAGAAAAATGTCAATGAGCTTATAAGCTAAATGGGTTCTCCCACCTGTTTGACTAGTCTTTTGGGTTGGGCACTTCCATTTGATTTGTAACAAATATCTCACTCTTTGTTTTTTTTTTTTCATTTGACTGGTTGTTAGCCAAACAACATCTCTAAAATAATTTTATTCAACTAGGATTTTTTCACCCCCACAGAATAAGAAGAAATATTGGCTAACATATAATTTGTCAAAGAAATCAAAGATAGAAAAGTGTGTTTCCTAATCATTCAGATTTTAGCCATTAAAGAGTATTTATTTTTTTAGTTCTGTTTGAATTTTATAATTACTTTAATGGATTTGAATAAATTTGAATGATCAAATTATATAACAAAATTTTAATATCAATAAGACGTTATCCATTGAGGAGAATTTATTACTTGAACTTTTACCTTATATACAGGTTTCTATTTCCACCTTGTAATTTTTTCTCTATTTCTCCCTCTCAGTGGCTATGCAGAATTTTTTGTCAGTGGTGTCACTTTTTAAAATGAAAAATAATAAATAAAATAATGTAACACCATATTAAAAAAATAAAATATAAATAAAACATACTTCATGTATACTACTATACATTTTCTAAAAAAATTATTATAACTTTTTTTCAATGAGTTTTTTTTTTTTTTTTTGAAATATATTCAAGATAACCTCATTAAATATAATAGCACTAAATATTCTTTTTATACAAAGCACCAAAGGATCAATAAACAACTTATTATTCATGATTTTATAAATTACTTTTAATAAATTTCATAGGTGAAAAAGAAGGTCAAAGAAGAAAAATATAAAAAATGTACAAAAGAGAGGCTATATAGGTTTGAACACATGATCTTGGCTGTTGAATTCAAGCACCAACCAACTGAGCTATGCACATCTTTGTGTCTAGGAGTGTCACCTTCATAGATATTCTCTATCATTCCTTTTGCCTTTAATTGTATATACATATTTAGTATTTTTTTCTTGACGAAGCAGTGTCACGTGACACCCCTCGAGCCTTCCTAGATCCTCCCCTGCTCCCTCTTGTCTTCCGTACATAAGTGTAATATATATGGACTCTAAATTTTGAATACATTATTGACACAACTTGTCTTCGGAGAATTAGCATCGTGGTAAGTAAAAAGCTTGAGTCCAGAATTTGAAGGACATTTTTTCAAGCAGACAAATCAAAACATGTTATACTTTTTTTTTGGAACCAAAAGGGATTTGTCTCCAGCTCCCTAGCGAGTAGCGACATGATCACCAAATGAACGTTTGATATGTGGGCCCCACACTATTTTCTTCATGGCTCGCTTGAAAAGTAAAAGGCAAAATTTCAGAAATAGCTAACATTTAGGCAACAATGAGGCGTCGTAGTTAAAGTTTGCCTAATTACAAGACATATATAGCTACAATTTAGTAGCTAACTATACAAATATATTATACAAAACAAATTTCCTTTAGAGATTTGTATATGAGCCCCAAAATTCATTTTGTATACAAATACAGATCTTTAGAGATTTGTATATGAGCCCGAAATTCGCTTTGTATATAAATACAAACATATATGAGCCCCGAAATTAGAGATTTGTATATGAGCACCGAGATTTATATATGAACCTCGAAATATACAAATACAAAAGAAATGTATATTTAGCTAGTTCGTTTAAACCTTAGCTACAATATGTAATTATTTTAAACCTTAATTACGCCATGTAATTAAGTCTAAAATTTTTCTACATCGCATAATTTTTCCCAAAAAATGTCCTTTAAGCTTCGGACTCCAAAAGCCTCGGACATGGACTACACGGAGGAAAAATTAAAGGCTTGTCTGAGTTATACATGATGGCTCCATTTATTTTGAAAATGACACTCTTCTTTTCTCCGTGGTCCGTATGTAATCGGGTTGATGCAAACATAAAAAGTCTAATTTTTGATTTTGCACTATCTTCTAAGACATTCTAGCTAGCTGTGTATTATTGAATTATTAGGCAATCATCAACATCCATCAAGTCACTATTTGCCTTGAAAAAATGGTACTTTGAGTACTATGCATGATTCTCCTTATAGATTGACCATTGTAGTCCGGTCTTAATGGATTGAATTGCCTTTTTTTTTTTAAATTTTTTTTGAACAACCTCTGCTTTTGCTTTTTCACGTGCACTTTCATTAGGTCATAAAAATAATAATCTCAAATTCAATTATAAAAATTGTTATGCCTCAATCCCAAATAAATTGAGAAAACAAACACAGATTTCATACATTCTGAAAGGTGTACATGAAAAACAAACAAGAGAAACGTTCCGCTCAGTAAACAAGTAAAGTAAACTGTAAGTTTCCCATGTGAGAAAAAGAAAAAGACCCAAACCATCAAAGATATGCGTTTGGATAATATTTAGTTCATGAAATTGAAAGTATAAGTATTTAAAATCGAAATTGAAAAAGAGTATGTATCTGGATGAGAAAAAAGAGATTCTATATAAATAGAGCATCTTATTGAAAAATATACATGTATTCAAGCCAATTGTACTTTGATTCCCATGATTATTCCTTCTTGGTTTGATTCCAATTAAATTTCATATGAAACAAATGTACGTGAAGATTTTACTGCCTTGAAAGAAAAAGGGCAAAAATACGCATAATATTTTATCTTTCAAGTCAAAAACCTAAAAAGAATCTAGAATAAAAACTTTGTTACCTAGGGATACATTATCAACTTTAAAACATATATTCATATATATCACTCATTGATTCATAGTTAAGATTATAGACAATTATATATATACTAAACTAGCTGCTTTTCCATCCTTGTGCGAATTTCTTTTCTTATTTTATTTAACTCTATATATACTTGTTTAGTGTGTCCCAAAAAATTGTCTTGTCCAACTTCTCCAAGTCACAAATGTTTCTCATAATTATTTGCTATGTGTTGAAAGAGTTAAGGAAAGACTATTTTTTTTTGAGACAAACTGATAGAGAGATGAATTTATACTAGCTAGATCTGGGGATTATCTGATGTATAGACTTTTTCACTTCCAGAATGCTTGCTTTCCTTCCATGTATATTTTCTTTTACCTGGAAAATCAATAACAAAAGAGTTATGTACACTTATGACATAAAAAATTATTTAAACAACAGTCAGGTTACTAGTAAATGATTTACAGGCAACTCTATTTAAATGAGTCTTAATTAATAATTTAAATTAAATGGTAAGTAATTTAATATAACAGATTAAATCACATTGTGACAAAGTATACGTTTTTTACACTATTAATGGATGGATATCTTTAGAAAAATGTCATATTTGTATGCAACTTTGGCCAAGATATTGCACGTGCTAAAGATACACTCACTTTATACTAAATTAAATTCAGAATACAGTTATTAACTCTTGATCAAGTCGTTATTCTAGAATTCAGAACTTATGTTATATTGTGAAAATTATAGAAATGATTTTATACGTACCTTAGCTCTTAACTGAGCGAATAAGAGGCCAGTATTAAGAGATGATTGAATGGCCACAACTTCGACCTTAAGTTGCCTTAGCATCTGCATTACATCTAACAATAACCCTTCTTTGTATGGACAGCGCAGCTCCACCAGTGCATCGTTCTCTATTATTGATACTTGTACTTGCAATACATCTTCATCCTCCGCCGTCATCTTTGACGGCGCTCCGCCAACACTTCCCTCCACCGTCTTCATACTCCTCCCAGCTTGCAACGCCTTCACTGTTGCTGTACCACTCTCTTCATCTTTCATTGTCACGGACAAAATTTAAACTCAGTTAACAGGTAATTATTTACAATGGTATATAAAACTTTAACTCTTCGCCCATGACATATGGGTAGTGCTTAAACTATACTAGCTAGACATGCACTACTTATGGATTACTCATTTGTCCATATTTACTTGTCCATTATATATACTAAAAATAAATGTTTACTTTTACTTGTTCAATTTAAAGAACTAAAATATAAATCATCATTATAATTTATACATATTTTACCATTGTTATTAAGTACTCCAGTTCATCTCTCAATGAGCGAGATAACTTACTCTCTCCCTCCATTTGTACTTGTCTAGTATTGACTTGACACACCTCTTAAGAAACAATCAATTGAATGATAATTTTACTATATCACCTTTTGCATATAATGAATTCAATTTTTGGGAAATGCACTGGAAAATAACTATGATTAATTATAATAATAAATTAAAAACTAAATAATAAATTATCTCTTGATATTTCATACTAAAATTAGAGTGTTTTTCAAAATTTTATATTCTTAACTATGGCTAGAATGCTTGTTAAATGGACCTAATCTAGACCTTTAAAAAATATATTTGACAAGTGTCACTCATCTAAATGTGTACTTGAGAAAATGGAGGGAGAGTGTAATAGAGGAGAGCCATAGAGGAGAGCCAAATCCGTAAAATAAATATACCTGCATCTTTGGTGGGGTCCGTGTGACGATCACGTGCTTCAAGATCCTGAACTTTCTTACGTAACTGCTTCACGTACTCTATGGTGTCACCAAGAATCGATGCTTTATCCATTTTCGTCACGAACGGCACTAAGGACCTTAATATTATAAAACGCTCATTCAGCTTCTCTCTACGACGTCGTTCCGCAAGTACATGGTTCCCGCTTGGCTCTTCTTGGTTATGCGTACTACTTATCGTACAACCTTTGCGGAATCGAGAGGCCGTAGAAGCAGCCGATGAGTCGACCGTGGCCACGACGTCATGTGACTTTGGAGAAACAACTTCAACTTGGTACAACTTAGTGTGGAGAAATGGGACAGTGAAGAGTATGCTTTTTAGCAGCCACTGGGGCCCGCTGCCATTGCCGTTGTTCAGAAGTGGACCATGGCGGTGGCAGCGGGCAGGATTTGGGCTGCAAATGGTGGGCCATAATGTGAAGGCGGATTGGGCCGAATCATGAGAAATGCAGCCCATTATGGTAGTACTAGAGGAAAATTTGGAGCTTGTGTTTGAGATGTGTTCAAGAACGGCTGACACTGTTTGAGAATAATGTGTATCTTCTTGTGATAATTCATCATAACTAGGGACACCTGCATTTACCAAAAAAATAATAATAATTTGAATTTAATTTTAGGATTTAAGATATAATTAAGGAACTATTCCAATTTAATTGAAGTTAAAAATTAGAAAGAAACTCGATTTTTTTTTATGTAATCATCATAGTACAATTCACAAAGAAGAAAAATACCATGGAGTATGGGGTATCAAATAATCATTCTAGGATGGAAATAGAATAATTAATACGTACGCTATTCAATTACTTAAAGATTTTCTTACATTATTCATGTAATTTAACTTCTAATAACAGGTTAGTACTTATCACTAGTAAGTCGTAAAGTAATACTTTCTCATAAAGATTTACTTATAATTATACTATAAAATATTTTATCCATCTCAATTTATATGACGCAATTGGAATTTCAAAAATCAACCATATTTTTCTTTGATCGAAATATCCTTATATGCCTTTTAAATTTTTTAAATTATTAATTATTGTGATTTATAGTACTTTTTATAAATTGTGATTGAAATGTCTTTTTTATGTAATTGATTAACAAAATGGGTTGTTTGTACTTTCTTTTTAATACTTATATATTTCTACACATGTGTAGAGGTCGTTTGGCAGAGTGTATAAGAATAATACATAATATGGTGTATTAGTAATGCTTGTATTAGTTATGCTTGCATTAGTTATGCTGAGATTTTTCTTATGCGGTGTTTGGTTTAGTGTATTAAAAATAACATGCATTGCATAATTTCTAAAAAAAATTAAAAAAATTACAAAAATACCCTCCACAAATATGGTAGAAATGATGTGGAAAGTGTTTTGAGGGACAATTATGTCTTTAGTCATTCTAATGCATGCATTAGAACCCATTGCATTACTAATACATGGAAATTCATGGTATTAGTAATGCATAGCTCAATACACAATAGAGTGTATGACTAATGCTTGCATTAGTTATACATAGGTAGAAAAATCATACCAAACAAGGTATTAGTAATACACAAAGCTAATGCATGCATTAGTTTTTCTAATACACTCTACCAAACAACCCCGTAATGTGTTAGTATGATACAATTGACACCTTTTTATTTTTGAAAAGTCGAAGTCATAATAATCTATTATACGAGTATATGTTAGTCGAAGTAGAATAAACTATGATTTTTGATTTACGATCCTGTAAAATATCGAAATCAAACTTCAAAATACCGAACCAACCGAATTAATTTAATATGATAATAATATAGTACTTTTAAAAATTGAATACCAAAATTATCGTATCAAAATTTCAAATAATTGTATAATACCATAGCATGCCCACCCTTAATGATTACACAATATCAACATACAGTACTGCTAAACTATTTTAGCACGCGGTAGAAGGTAAGTTAACTTATTTTTAAAGTTATTAATCTCATTTTTTCATGAACAATTACGTATAATTATCTTATAAATAATTTGATAAGGTAAAAAATACTTTATACAGTAAGCATATAAAAGTTAAACTCAATTTTTTAAATATATTACAATCAATTTTTTTAATATATTACAATGTTATCGAATAAAAAATAAACTTACTAATCAAAATTCGCGTCAGACAAATATTTGACTTCACTACAGCCTGCGTACAAAAGATCCTTGTGGTTGGGCACTTCCCAGGATCAAGTTCAAATATCTTTTATTTTTTTTCCTTATTCTAATGGTGGTGGTTTAATTTAATTTAAAATTATATGGATAACTTTGATACTTTAATTAAAGGAAGTAGATCAATCATCTGAAGGTGATATGTTGTGTGGGGAAGTAGTACAGTAGTAATTAAGTAGCATGTATAAAATAGGCAGACAACAACGACTTGTGGTAAAGGGTGATAAAACATTGCATAAGAAAACATCATCACCAATGACATAATAAGATGCCCTAATGTGTTTTTGTCCTACTACTATACAGAGACCTCAATTTAATTATTCCAATCTCTCTGATAGGAAAATACAACCTACCCCTCTACACCAAACTGCCAAAATTGTACCTTCAAAATTTTACTCACAAAAAAAAAAAATCTTTTCTCATCTACTTGGAATTACTTTAAGTTCATATACATGTGAATGTTTGATTTTAAAATACATGAATGTATATCAACAATTGAGTCATATTATAGGAATGTTTGTATAATTTATTCTACATACACTTCCTCTATTTCAATGTAAGTGTTTTACAAGAAAATAATGAAGATTTTTGAATTTTGTGAATTTTAAATTTTAAAAAACGCGCTTAAAAAGATATGAATTAGCTACAAATTTTATCGCGAATTTGTCGCTAAAAGCTCCGTAGCTAACAACATTGTTCGCTAATCCATCACTAAATAAGATTGACCACAGTTTTTTACTATATTAAGCACACAAATTGTCCATCGCTAATTTATGTCTTTTTTATTATATACCGAATGAACATTAAATCTAATGGTCTTAATATACCATATAAAATGTTAGATTAAAGAGTGATCAAACGTAAAAAAGAAATAAGTTTTATTTTTTGAAACAAACTGAAAAAGACACTTGAATTGAAACGAATGAAATAATAGATAATTGAGTACTTAAGTAATACCTGGTAAATGTTGAAGGTCTTGGATGTTAGCCCAACCAATTGGAGTCTCAGCTTTGAAAGAGTCAGCTGTATTTCCAGCTTGGCTTACCCCAACCAAATGAAAATCAGAGTCCATATTATTAGAGCCATCATCCGGCGAGCCGAGCCGTATAGCTTCAGACATATCAAGCTGCATGAGCTCACTAGCCTGATTAGCCGAGCCCCCACTCTGAATTGCTATATTCTCCGACTCTAATTCAGCTTCATTATCATCATCTCCTTCCTGTTCCTCGTCCTCGTCCTCGTCTTCCTCTTCCTCCTCCTCGTCCTCGTCTACTTCTCCGGCAATACTGACAGATGGCAGAGTATTGCCGGAGTAAAAATGTGGCTCCGAAAAGGTGGTGGGATTGGAGGTGGAGTGCTCAGATAAAGCCGGCTTTGGTGGCTGAGCTTGTTGTGGCTCAGTAAAGAAGCTCTTTATATGATGTATGAAACCAATGTCTTCTTGAACCTATGTTTTTTTTTCAAGTCATGGATACACATACAATATTCTTTCAATCGATTAAATTATATATACTGATAATATAAAAATTTATATCGACAATATATGTAATTTAAATTTATAAAATTACATTACTGCAAAGTGTATTCACGTAAATATATTGAGAATTTGTTTTACGTTTTTACCCTTTCTGTAGTTCCCAGTTCCACTACACCGTCCAAGAGAGGAATGCAAACGACAGTCTGCAACATTTTGAACAATGATTAGGAAAAATAAATTTTATGAGTCTCCTAGTTTAATTTGTTGTCTTACTTTTTTTTTAATCCCGATTTAAAAAGATTGTTTCTTTATTTTTTTTAATAATTTTTTAGTTTAAATTTTCAACAAGCTAAGATATATTTAAACTCACAAGATTAAATAATATTTTGATGCATTCTACATATTTTTAGTTTAAGATCATAAAATTTAATTATTCTCTTTTTTAAAGCTTGTGTTAAATTAAAATCAAACAAATAAATTGAAATGGGGGAGTCTTTTCTTTTAGAAAGTGAAGTACTATTTCTCAAGAATTTTTAAACAATAATTGGAAAGCTATAAATCAATATAAGTCAAAGGTGTGCAGTTTACCTGTATGCGGGCACTCTATAATAGGCATGTCAGTTCCATGGATAAAACAAAAACAAAAGAGCCAGTTAATTAAATTGCTTTCAACGAATGGATGACAAAAAACAAGAAAAAGAAATACGTAACAGTTTTATCTTGGGGCACAATTTCTCTGACCATCAATGTACAAAATCTATTATATTAGGGGAGACTATCATATAATTTACTTTAAAAAATACATATTTATATTTGAAAATATTTAACAATGAGCTTGCCAGTTTATCCTTTGTGAGAATCTTTATAGCTACATAGACATTATATCTTGTAGTCTCTAGTCACACAAATATTATATGAATCATAAGTTTTACAAATTTCTTTTTTTGTTTTCACATAAATATTTATGCCACATAAATTGAAACGGAAGGATAGAAAAAGTCTTATGTGATTCTAGATTAACAATAAACAAGAGTCAAGTGAAACAATTGAAAAAATAATTAAAATTTCCTACGTATAAGAAAATAGTAGTAATAATACCTTAGCAAGAATAGCTCTACAGAAGACCTTGCTATCAACCTCGTTTGCCCCCATTATCCATATGTGATGTTTCTTTGAATAAACCTTGCCTGGTAATCTTCTTTGATGAAAACAAAAGATCAGAGGTAATGTTATATGAGTACTATTTCTTTATTGATCGATTTATTTTTTATAAAAATTATTTATATATTTATTGTTTTCATATCGAACGCGAAAAAATAAGTAAGAAAACCCACTTATTATCAAGAAAATATATTTCATAAAAAATATTTTCCATCAATACCGAACACACCCTTAAGGTTGTCAATTATCTTATTACTGTACTATAAGAGGTATTTTAAGCAGAGTTGCCACAACCCCCTATATCGCATCTTGGTTCAAGTATTTCTTTTTAGTCTTCAATGACTAACAATTTTTTTAAATCTAGTTCCCACTATTCCTCCGTTCGTTTTTACTTTACCATTATATTAAAAATAATTTTTTATTTTTACTTGTCCACGCATATCAAGATAAAATTAATTTCTTTTTCATATATATATATATATTATCCTTAGCATCAATTACTCATTTCAAATCATTTTTAAGTCCATTAAAAATATACATCAATTAATATGAATATCATGATAAGCATATGCTTCATTTATTATTTATTAAGAGATGTGCAAAGTCCATTGTGAATAGGGGTGGCAACTGAGTGGATTGAATTGAATTTGGATGGATTGTATATGGATTGAGCTAAAATGGATTGGATTGCAATCCACCCATATAAATATGGGTAAATATGAATTTGGTCAAATATGAATTTGATCAAAATGGTTTTAACCCACTTTCCTTAAGCCAAATTTTTAAAGCTTTTTATATGTTGTATGCATATCAACTCGTTGATATTAAATCAAACTATTTAGTACTCTAATATAATAAAAGAGTGATTTTACATAAAAATCAAACAATTTTTTTATGTTTTTCGAAAAAATAAAAAATTCTACCCGCCTCCTCACATCCACTTCACCCCCCCCTCCCAACACCCACGCTACCTCCCCCCCACCCTCCACCCACCCACACCTAATTTTTTTTTGATTTTCCAATAAAAAATAATTTATATATTTTTCAAAAAATAAAATCTACCCAACCCCCCCCCCCCCCTCCCCCCCCCCCCCCCCCCCCCCCCCCCCCCCCCCCCCCCCCCCCCCCCCCCCCCCCCCCCCCCCCCCCCCCCCCCCCCCCCCCCCCCCATTTTTTTTTTCCAAAAAAAAATAGTCTTTTTAATTTTTTTTAAAAAAATAAAAATTTACCCCTATCCACCCCCTCCCGCACCGGCAGCCACTCCCCCTCCGTGCCAACCACCAGCCCACCCACCCCCAATTTTTTTTTTGCTTTTCCAAAAAAAATAATTACCCCTCTCCCGCCCCGGCACCCCTCCCCCCCCTCCGTGCCAACCACCAGCCCACCTACCCCAATTCTTTTTTGTTTTTTTAAAAAAAATAATTTTTTTTATGTTTTTTAAAAATAAAATAAAATTTACCCCCCCTCCCCCCCCGCCCCGTGCCAACCACCCACCCACCCCAATTTTATTTTTTTTTTCCAAAAACAATAGTTTTTTATGTTTTTCAAAAAAAAAATAAATATTTACCTCCCTGCCCCCTCCCTCCTGCCCCCCTCCCCCCGTTCCAACCACTCACCCACCCCAATTTTTTTTTTTTTTTCAAATTTTTTTCTTCTGTTTTTTAAAAAGAAATTTTTTTTTACCCCCCTCCCCGGCACCCCCCCTGCCAACAACCCAATCACCCACCCAATTTTATTTTTCCTGTCACCCACACCCCATCTCAGCCCCACCAACTCTCCAATTTTTTTGAAATTTAAATTAATATTTATTAAAATTAAAAAATTAATATTAATTTTTTTATTTTTTAGCACAATTAAAAATTTGGGTAGAATTAAGTGATATTATGGGTCTATATGGATACTCATATTTTACCCATTTTGACCATATTTGTAGGAGCTCTTAAAATAGCTTGAAGTCCATATTTACCCAATTAAAATATGAGTGATTCAAGCCATTAAATATGGGTTAAATAGACTCACTTTATTAATATGGGCTAAAATTGCCACCCCTAATTGTGAACAAGTAAAAATGAAAAGAGGAATAATTATAAGCAACCCAAATTAATTAGATCCTCAACAAGGAAGAAGAGTAAGCATTGAAGTTACCACATTATTAATTAACTTATTTTATCAACACATTTAGTCTATAGCTAATAGACTTGTAAGAGTTAATTTCTATGAATATATGGTGTCTCATTAATGAATGACACAGGGAAGTCACAGTTGAAGTTACTTCTTTTGTGTATTCTTGCTTTTATTTCGATGTAACAACCCAAATTAATTACTACTTTGTATGGTGAATATTGGTTAACGTTTATTCACTCTACTGAAAATTCTACTAACACTAGTTAGGAAGCTAATTAACTCAAATTTAATTTATTTTTTAATTCATTTAGCTTTCAACCTAATTAGAGTGTATGCACTACAATTTGAAGAAAAATAAACAAGAAAAGTAGTAGAAGTATCATAATTATTTAACCATAAATATTTTTGAATTCGGCTCCTCTCCATTTTTATTGTCTTTTTTTCTCCAAGATTTTATTTGGATGAGAGACAGATGACATGAGTTAAAATTAATGATTAAAATTTAATTAATTAAAAAGAGATTCTAACCATGATTTGTATAATAGATATTTCATATATTTACGTCCAAATTTTTTAGTAATCTCACAACTATAGCTATAGATTATTTTATTCATAAATGTATTTTAAAAAAAATCACTCTTCCTCCTTTTTTTTCCCTACGTCTAACTTCATTTTCTTACTTCCTCATAATCTATCTTCCAATTTCTCTTTGGATTAATCTTTTGATTTCATTTTGACCATTAGACACTTTTTCTTTAAAATTAGCTATAAACAGAGATGACGACACTTTATTATTTTTTAGTAACTAGGTTCCTTTTAATCATGTTAATTAATTATTCTTATAATGATATCAATGAAGCTCAATTATATTATTGTAATAATTGCTAGAATCGTAGATTCATATTCATGAAAATAAATTTTCTCTGCAACTACAGTTTTTGGTGTTGTCATTTTCTTTACAACAAATGTTGTTTTGGCACAAAAAGGAGAAAAGAGATGAAATTGTGAAAGTTAAAAAATCTGGCAAAGGAGAAACAATCAGAAAGTTCTAGAACTGATGAGAATATATCTACTATTTATAAATCATAGTTAGGATTTTGCTTTGGTTAATTATTTTGATCATTGATTTTAACTTAAGCCATATGTTTTCCATCTAAGTAAAAATTTGAGGAAAATTAAGACAATAAAAACGGAAAAGAGCTCCACCCAATATTTATTTTAACTTATATATATTGACACTGTATTTTAAAAAAAATAATATAAGTTGCAGCTAACCGTCCATAATAAATAGATTAGTAACATAAGCAATGTATAACTTTCTACATCACCATGTTAAGATTACATACAACACGTAGTTAATTAATTGTCATAATTTTAATTAGTAGGTAATAGAAAAGATGCAGTAAAAAACTAATTACTTCCTCCATTCTCTTTTGTTTAGACATTATTTCTTTATAATTCTGCTAAAAAAAGAAAGACGCATTTTTATATTTTTCTAATGAGAAATTTTTATATTAACACAAATAAAGCATGTTTAAGACTGTAAATTTCAAAAGTAATATAATTAACACAAACATTATGGCATAATTTTTTTCCTTTATAAATTTTTACGTCAAGTCAGATTATTATGACAAACAAAATGAAATTAAAAAAAAATAATTAAACTGTCAGTGCATATAACTTACCCGATGAGTGGAGGAAAAGAGAAAGAAACACACATGAGATAAAACCACTCGGATTCCGTCAAGTCCTCCGGTGATAAGGCTGCCGACGGCCTTCTCGCCGGTTGATTCGACTCGCCGGCAGAAAGTGATTCATAAAGTTCTCTAAGTTGTTGGCTTCTATGAAGTGAAGCTTCTTCAGCACTAACTTCCATTGGTTGCACTGTTTTCCTAGTCTTTATTGCCCCATTGTAATATCCATCTCTCCACACTAACACCCTATCAAAAAATAACAAATTAAATTAAACAGTAACATACATTTCAGAACCAATTAACTTTCCTAACTTTGAACTCAAGACGTCTAAATTCTGAATCTTCCACTATGTAATACGATATATAATTCTTGATATGAAAGAAAGATGTACACTTGTTAAGGAATCAACCATATTTTCCACCCATATTTTGGAACAAAAAGTTATCTCTATTGTTGTGTTACGCCCTATTGTCTTTTATACTCTATTACATCTTTTTTAGATTTTTTTGTCTTGAGCCGAGGGTCTATCAGAAACAGTCTATTTACCTCACCTCTGAGGTAATGGTACGGATTGCGTACTCTCTGCCCTCCACAGATCCCACTTTGTGGGAATACACTGGATATGTTGTTATTGTATTTCGGAGCAAAAAGTGCGTTAAAATCTTAAACAAGGAGAAAGATTTTTATTTGATCAAGGTGGTAGATCCAATCTTGAGTTTTGTGTGTGTGTTTAGCAAATAAGTTCAATAAGTATAAATAGAGTTTAAAATGTAAATACATATAACTTGCTTTTTTATTCAAGACTCAAAACGTCTAAATTATGAAACTGATACGATTCTTAGGAAGAAAGACGTACATACCCTTGTTGAGGACAAAATTGCCAGAAAAGACTATAAGTCCATTTAACTGATTGCACGGAATTCTGCAACATGGTTTGCAGCTGCAGGCTACTAGGATGTATGATCTCCATCATTCTACTACACAATATTAATATTGCAAAAAAAAAAAAAGAGAGAGAAAAAAGTGAACAAATTGGCAGAGAGAAAAAAAAATGTTATTTGGATTTTGTAAAGAGGAAGTGATATTTTTTTTCTTTTTGTAAGGTTTGATGGTGGCTGATTTTGACTGGTTGGTGACTACCAGACGGTTATGGTCTTATAGTTCATTTGCTATTTATTAGATTTTGTAACCATTATAAGCTAACAAGTCATCACTTTTTTTGTCAGAGACTAGACGAATGACTGGGCGTTGGATTTTTGATGTGGTCCATTATATCCTATTATTAGAATGATATTTAACCACAAATGCTTTGACCCTAATTAAGTTGCTTACTATCTATGGCTATATGTCAACATCTCTGTTTAATTATAGGCTTCATCTTTGCTGGGAGACTAACTAAATGTGAGGACTAAACTTTCCTAAATCATTAATTATATTATACGTACTTCATATTTGAAAAAAAAAGAATGGAAGAGTTCACCACCAATGAGTGTCACGGCCCAAAATTCGGAATCGTCATGACACCTATCTAACCCACTTATAGATAAGTTAACTCGAAACACAACTTAAGAATACTATACGGAAATTAACAATCTAAAATTGAACAATTTCTAAAAAGAAGACTTTCATAGAATCTCAAGTGCGAAAACGAAAACAACGGCAATATCTATCCCCAAACCCGAAAGTCACTAGTACAAGCAAGCCTCTATAGAATCTCAGTACAAGTCTAAAAGCTAAAAATGTCTACAAGAAAATGAAAAGAACATAAGCGTAGAGGAGATCCGGGTAGGCTGCGGATCAGCCAAGCAGCTATCTCAAGATTCTGATGACTCCACTCCGGACGACTAACAATCAACGGTCAGATGCACATGGCTCTAATCCTGCACGACAAGATGCAGAAATAACAAGCGTGAATACTAATCCACATGTACTCAGCAGTATCATCAGTTGACCTTAACAAGCCATCTGCACGAAGATGAATTTATGAAACTCATCGATATACTTATATTTTTCTATCACTTTGTACTTTAAAGTGATCACTTGGTGTAATCCTTTGGATTAAATACCAAATTTAGATGCTTCATTATAAATAGGTTAAAATTTTCATTTTTTTAACAAAGGTGAATTTTTTTTAGACAGTATAGTCACTCATCAAAATAAAAGCAAAAAAATGTATCTTATTTATAAACGTTTTCTGATTATTATTTTGGTGGACATTTTAGAGGAGATTTGAGTTGGTCGGGATTGAAAAAAAATTCAGCTCGTTGGGGAAGATGAAATGCTACAATTTATAAATATTATATAAACAGTGTATATGAATGTATATACATCCCTGTGACATAGTTATACATCATATATACATGGTTATATACTATTTATACAATATTAATATATTACATATACATGCAACTATATTAGTTGAAAAAAAATTATCGCCTATACAGTTATGTAAGAAGCCCTTAAAAAAGAACTAGCTTTTTGTTGGGCCCGTTCAAATTGGTAAAGAGAGACTCTGGTCTCTGGCCCAATTATAAGAAAATTTCTCCAGATATTCTTTTTAGGAATTTTGACATTCACAGTTGGTCGATTCAAGCATTTAACAGTTGGTTGACCTTCTTTTCCACACTTAGAATTAGTAATCAAGAGAATATTACACCTGACTGCTTAAAATATTTCAAATGTTAGCAATTTTTCAGAAAATTCTCCAATTCAAGTGAAATCCCTCATAGCAACCCTCCCTTTCACCCCACCAAAATTCCATCAAATCAAACTATCCTCAGCAACCACCAGCTCCTTCCAATTACACTATAATTTATATTTTTAATCTTTTACAAAGAACATATATATATACACACACAAAATACTCGCGATGCACTAATGATACACTAGGATTCGCTTGCAAAACACATGATACATTATATATATAATTTTTATACATGATATAAGAAGAAAGTTATAAATACATTCTACATGAAACATATATATATATATATATATATATATAGGTATAAAGTGCATATATATTTTTTATCAAACAACAACAATAATAATATACCCAGTGTATTCTCATGAAGTGGGGTCTGGAGAGAATAGAGTGTACACAGTCTGCACAATTACCTCAGAAGTGAGGTAGAGAGGCTATTTCCGATAGATCCCTGGCTCAAGACAAAAACAGTCTAAAAAGGACAATAATATAAAACAGGAAATAATAGATAGTAACAAACAACAGATAGTAACACAAACAAGACTACCACAAAATAATACTACAAACCATCTATTCAGAATACCAAACATTAACAAAAGTCCAAGAATCAGAAACTACACGTGTAGCACTACGACTATTAGTATGGACCCAAAAATAAAGCACATCTATCTACTAGCAAGGGCACATCCCTTCCTACTAACCTTCTACCCTAATCTGCATTCTCCACACCTTTCTATCTATTGTCGTGTCCTAAGTAAGTTGTAACTACACCATGTCATGTGTAATCACCTCCCTCCAATACTTCTTCGGTCTACCTGTACCTCGCCTGAATCCATTCATAGCCAATTTCTCACACCTCCGCACAGAAGCCTCCGTGCATCTCCTCATCACATGCCCAAACCATCTCAACCTCACTTCCCGCATCTTGTTTTCCACCGAAGACACTCATACTTTGTCTCGAATATCATCATTCCTAACCCTATCTCTCCTAGTAAACCTACACCTCCAGCGCAACATCCTCATCTTTGCCACCTTTTTTGGATGTGAGAGTTCTTGACTGGCCAACACTCCGCTCCATACAACATAGCCGGTCTAACCGCCACTTTGTAGAACTTACCTTTCAAATTAGGAGGCACCTTCTTATCACACAAGACTTCGGATACAAGCCTCCATTTCATCCATCCTGCACCAATATGGTGGGTAACATCCTCGTCGATCTCACCATTCCCCTGGATAATAGACCTAAGATACTTGAAGCTACCTCTCTTCTGGATGACATGAGTATCAAGCCTCAGTACTACCACGTCTGTTTCAGGTGTCACCTCACTGAACTAGTATTCCATGTTACTCAGTCTTGGTCCTACTCAACCTAAACTTTTTAGACTCTAGGGTGTGTCTCCAAACCTCAAACTCAGCATTAACTCCTTCACGAATCTCGTCAATCAAAACTACGTCGTCTGAAAATAAATATACACCATGACACCTCACCTTGTATTTATTGCGTTAATACATCCATTACCAAGGCAAATAAAAACGAACAAATGAACGATTCCTGGTGCAGCCCCATCAATATTTTATCCATTATAAAATATTATATGCACTACAAATACACAAAATACACTAATGATACATTAGAAATTCGCTTGCAAACTGCACAATACATTCTACATATAATTTTTAAATATTACATAATAGTGTAATCACTATATAAAAACCTATATATAATTTTATAAGCACATTGTTATATATGATACAATGTATTTATATATTTATACAGAGACTATATAATCGTTATATGAAATTATCCTTGAATTGTCCAATCACCATTAAAATCTTCATTCAATTCAAAAGATCTTTACTTATAAAATATCGTTATGGCCTAAAAAAGAAGATGAAGATGAAGAAGAAGCAATCACATGTACAAAAATAAAAAGAAGAAATAAATATTTATAAGGAAAAAAATTCTAAAAAAATAACTGTGCCAAATTTTTTTGTTGATGAAGTTGTTAACCATCGCTCTTGGTAGTAGAGAATGATAATAAATGAAAGAAGATATTGACAAAATAGTGTCGGCATAGATAAAGAGTGGCCAAGTGAAGATGATGAAGCAAAATAAATTAGAGTGAAAAAAAAATTACAACACATATATTTGATGAAATGAAATAATAAAAAAAAGAGGATGAGTAAGAAAGTAGTATTGAGAAAGAAAATATGTGCATTGGGTAGAATGGAAGAAAAAGAGAGAGGGTAGGAGAAATAAATGCACAGGAAAAGACGGCCAAAAATGTTATTTATTTTACTAGATATGATTAGCTAAATAATTTTCAAATGTGGGGTGAAATTATTTATTTCCTAGATGTTGCTCTGTGTAGATTTTTTTCTTTTTTTCTTTTTAAGTGTTGTTATTTAACTTTTATACAACAACAATAACATACTCAATGTAATTCTACAAGTGGTCATTTATGGAGAGTAGAGTTTACTCAGACCTTACCGCTATGTTTAGATTTTTAAAATTAAAGGAAAAGAAAGTAAAGAGGCACATGTTTTTACTTAAAAAGGTACAGAAATTATTTAAGCAGAATTAGAGCCGCAATCAATGTGTGGTTAGCCCATATTTTTTATTTTAAAAGGTACACACAAAATGCTTCAAAGTGGAATCGAACTCGCGATGCCAGGTTTAAAATGAACAATCTTTGCCACTAAGCTACATCACACGCTTAATACAACGGTGTTCAAATTATTAAATATAGCCATAAACAAAATATTTAGCTTATGTATCTGATGTAATTTTTTGACGAAGGGTGTTCGGCTGACCACCCTTGCTATAGGGTAGCACTGCCCCTGGTTCTAATCCCGCCTTCTTGTTATATTGTAGGTTATCACACCCAATGATTGAAGGGCAATTGCCCGTGTATCTTTATGAGTGTTTCTCCGACGAAGCTAGCCGGGAGAGGTTCATGGATTATCGGAGACTGGGCTTTTGCTATAAGAGGGGGTGCAAGCTGACAGGTGTGGATGCAAAGGGAGCCGCCTTCCATCGCGGAGTTCGAGAGCTCAACTGGGATTCATTTCCTGCATGAACAGGCTGGGTCCGGGAGTTTTATGCTATCCTTCCTACCATCCGTTGGGATGAACCCAACCAAACTATCCAGATCCGAGGGGTAGATGTTTTGGTGGACGCCCGTACTCTCAATGAGGTGCTAGGAGTGCCTCATGTTTTGAATACTGCCTACAAGGCCAAGGCTATGCTTTGGGATATGACATGGTTGAGAGATACCTTAGTAGATGCAGAGTTCAGAGATCAGGTCTACTGGGCCAGTCCCGAGGGCATCACCTAGTGCTTACTTCTCTGCTGATGCTAGAAGGTGGTTAAATTACTTGGTATCCCGAAGAATCCACCCGTCGAGTAACAAGACTGATGTGACTTATGCCCGGGCTCTGGTGATTGCTTGTGCTATGCAGGAGATCATCATGAATGTGGGAGAACAAATTATCTCCGAGTGAAAGGACTTTTACCAGGGTCATAGGAAGGGCCCCTATATTCCGGGCTTGGTGTCTGAACTGTGCAGGCGGGTTGGAGTGCCTGAGGATCATACTGACTTGGAGGTGGCTATGGACGACCCCTTCGACCCTCTGCGGGTGAAAGTGCTCTTCCAAGAAGAAGAAGAGAAAGGTGGATGAAGCAGGAAGCAGGAAGCCGATCGAGGATGCCGACGATGATGATGATGATGACACTCTTGCCCCTTCCTAGCCTCAGCCCCCGATCACTAGCACCCAGCTAGAGGAGACCTTGGTCGCGGTCCGGAGGTTCACGGAGGTCACCACTGCTGGAGGTACAGCCCCGCCCCCTTCTGCTCAGGAATTTGCAGCACTCCGCAGGGAGTTAGAGGAGGAGAAGATGAAGAGACGCTCCCGTGATCGTATGTTTTCCCGGATGTGGAAGACCGTCAAGGTCATGTTCTCTTGCGTTACCCCGGGCCAAGAGATTCCCACTCTGGAGCCCGAGGACAGGTAAGAGTTCCCCTTCCTGAGCGATGATGAGGCTTAGGACCTCCCTCCCCTTTACATTCAGACATTTACAACTTTTTGGGTTTCGCCCCCGTTTTGGGGATTGTTTTAGACAATATTTCCCTTCTTCTTTTCCCTTTGTTTTAGCTCGTGGATGCTAGTTTTCAGACACTTTCCCTTATATGCATACTATGTTAGCTAAATCATTGATTTTCTTGTTTTTACATAGCAATTCATAGCTTAATTCTTGCTTTTAAATTATCTCGGGAATGAATGAAAAATAGGGAAAAAACAGAGTGAGGTTTCTGCCTTGCGCCTTTTCGCTATAGCTGTTGTCACTCTATTATAGTGGTAAAAATCCCGCTATAGCAGGATCGCCGTAGCGGTGCAGTTCTGCTATGGCGGTCCCGATGATAACAACCCAGAAATTTAATATTTCCAGCAAGTGTATCCTTCCCTCTTCCCGGTCATCATTGTCTAGTCCCGTCGATCCCGTCATGTTCTTAGACTACCCCCAAGGCCACTCCTGGCAAAGCACAGATCAAAACTTAGCATCCAGTTATCCCCAATCCTAAAAGATTCACAGGAGAAAATTAATCACAACAACACCTTTCCGCTATCCTGCAGGGATAATCTCATTGTTTTCATGGTTCCCAGCCAAGTCCCGACTGTCCTGAAACTGAAGTTTTCCTACAGCCATAATTTACATCCCCTTACCACCTTAACCGATGATAAGTCCTTTTCAAGATGCGATACAAATTTTTAAACCAATACATTTAACAGTTAAACACAGACCCAAGATACACTACTTTTAACTTATGACCCTTTGTAGACTCAACATTCATATCAAGACAACCAATTACACACCATTCAAGTAGGTCCTACAAACACAGTAATACACAACATTTCAACTTCAGGCCACAACAAAAATCAAGTCACATAAATTTACCTGCTATCCGTATTCATGGATGATGATTAGCCGATTATCCATGTTTCACCACAGCCTCTGAGGCCAGATACCAATTGGAACCTTCTCGGTTCTAACCTCTCTTGCTTGTCTTATTGCAACCAAAGTATAATAACCCCCTTTACTTCGTCAAGATACCAATTAGACTCAGCCCATACAAGAAAGTAACGAGCCACATGAAAGAATGAAAGAGGAGAGATATTTCCTAGAATGTTTCATAGCTTCCCAAAGATTAGATGTGGACGTCAACACACCAATCCGCAAGACTCTATTCGAATATTTGCTCTTGTACTGAGAGATTGGTAACCTAGGTTCTGATACCATCTGTCACGATCCAACCTATCGGATCGTGTGGGCGCCTACTCTATGCACTTAGATAGACGAACTCTTACCACCCGTCCAACCGGTAAATGCGGAAAAACTCAAGTATAACCATAATCCTTTATTTTTGATACATGAAAACCTTTACAACTTGTTATTCTGGAAAACTCCTTTATGAAGAATTGCAATACAAACCGTTTCACATCTTTAAAACACCCTCCCTAGGACCTAGTCTAAACAGGTACAAGAGCTACAACAAGATTTATGCGAAAAATGTAAAAGAGACACAACTTCCGTCATGGAATCGGAGGACAGAAGCTGCTGGAGATCACCATCGTCATGTACCTATGAAACATTACCAGCCCTGCAACTAGACTATACCAAAAGGATATAGCAAGAGTAGAATCAGTATAAACACACGTACTGGTAGACATCATCGATCGATCCGAATCCACTCATACCATCATATAAGAAAATCAGGGAATGCATGAAAATAACCAATATAGCTTCATCCTCCAACATCGCATCACCCTTCTAACTATAATCCAAACCTCAACTCTTCTTGTTCCTTCCACTGCCAACTCCCTCACTCTCAAAATTTCCGAGTCACACTAACCTTAGACATTCCAAGTCACACTAGCCTTAGACTTCCCAAGTCACACTAACCTTAGATTTCCCAAGTCACCTTAACCCTAACCCAACCACTAAATCCAATCCTGACTGCCTCTCCATTATCCTAGTCAACCCCCCATGACTATGTATCCAGAAATGATCCAGTCCCCGTCAATCCAGACCCACTACCTTCATGGTGCTACTCAAGAGTATGTGGACCCCACTAGGGTCCCTAGACAATTCCCCAACGTGACAATACCAGCTAGTAGTACGACACCTGACTCTCAGTCATTCCCCTAGCTTACTAGTCACCTCTAATCTTCTTTTATAACTATGGTCAACAATCCACAATAAACAATAATTATACCCATTACATATCTCAGACCCACCCTGGGATCCCCCTAAACAATACATAAGTGTTAAACATACAACCTGGTCTACACCAAGACCAAACTCATAGATCAATAATAATAGCCCAGCCTCTCAAGGAGCCTATGCAGTATCACAATTTATAAACATAACCCGGTCCACTCATGGAACCAATATCAAAGTGCAACAATGCAGTAAAGTAAACCTGTACCAGGCGTGGTAGCCGAGCCAACCAGTTAGTATTTCCCATACCAGGCGTGGTACCCGAGCCAACCGTTAGTATATCTCGTACCAGGCGTGGTACCCGAGCTAACCGTTAGTATACCTGTACCAGGTGTGGTACCCGAGCCAACCGAATATCACATATGTCGTGCCCTATTTTTACCAAAGTTAGATAAATCACAACTTATGGACTCTAAAAGAATTTAATTATGTACAGAGTCGCCACCTAATTTTTAAGGAAAATAAGGAAACCTATTTTGATTATTGATATGTATGACTCGCATTTTATTCTGCAAAAATCAATTGAGATTCTAGGTAAGAGTTCAAGTTATTCCGAAGGGAAGGTGTTAGGCATCCTTCGTAATCCACAAATGTGGTACTCGGCTAAACTTATTTTTTTAAAAAGAGAGGAGGTAAAAATCATTTTTTTGAAAAGTATAAACATGAACAGCAAAAAATATATATATACATGTGCAAAGAATAATTTTAAAATATGCGTATAAGAGTGTAAAAATATATTTATATGTACATGAGAAAATTTAGTATGTATGAAAATTTATATGTAAGAAAGTATATAAAAGAGTGTAAAAGAATGTATATTTAATATAAAAAATATGTAAATATGTTAATATAAAAGAATAGATACTACTATAAAATATATATCTATAAGGAAAATGTGTAAGTAATATATATTTAAGTACGAATAATGTAGAAATAAATACACTGAGTAAAGAGTGTAAAAGATGTGTAAAAATATGCATAATGTTAAAAACGTATCGAAAAGATTGTACAATGATTATATTGATTGACTTGCATTTTTCATTATGTAAATATTGCTTCACTTTTGCAAGAAAAAATGAGTTTAAGAATGAGAAAAGAATATTAATTTTCAAAAGAATATGTAAAGAATCATTTGTAAAGTTTAAGTAAAAATGATTAAAAGGACGATTTGAGAAAAAAAAGACGACCTAATGTCTACGTGAAGTAAAAATGTGAATTAATTACCTGAGTTAAACTAATTTATTTGTAAAGTATTTACGGCCTAAATTTTTCTTATGCACTAAGTAAATAAAAAAGACACCCCCAAAGCCCCAAAAGTAAAGTTTTCACTATACTTTATCTTTGTACAATTATAAAAATATAAACAAAGGCAGTGAATTTTGGGGAGATTTTCAAACTCCTTTTAATTGTCCTCTTCGGGAAGTATCTTCACGTACCTGTATAAACACTTAGCAAAAGTATCAATAACAAATAAATATTTATCAAAGTGAATTAAAGAAATACGTATATGTATGTATATATAGAAAAATAAAATTTTATTACAGAGTGGGCTCAGATATGCGGTTGTATTAAGTTTAGATACGCCATGGCTGCGAAACATCGGTTGGCCACCCGAGATCACCTCGCCAAGATACGAATCATAAAACTTTTTATTTCGTCTTTGTAATATTAAAAATTTCGTCATCACCCAATTTTTTTTTTCTCGCTACGCATGTTTATATGTATCCGTCTTTTTTTATTGTGGAGGCCTCAAAAATCGATGATAGTTTTTTCATTGGCCAATGTGTGTAGTATTTGTTCAATATCAGTGTAATATAGAAAATAATAAAGAAAAAGGACAAAATTGTCCAAAGTCCAAAAAATGATAGCAAAAGCAAAATGGTCCCAAAATATTTCATGAGAGCAACCAGCAGTAGCAAATAGTAGCAAATAAGCTAGAAACAAAGCAAATTTAGTAGCAGTGAGCAACAAATAGAACTTAGCCAAAGAACTCTGCCATTCGCCGGAAAATTCAACTCCGACCAGATCTAAAAGCGGGGCACAATAAGTTGCCTGGAACGCAAAGCAATAGCCCAACACAATGCAAAAATAAAATAACATAATCATCAAACAAATCAGTCTCCTCGCCGGTGTTAATGGCATTTCTTAACAATGACAGTTATAGACAAAACAAAGCGAAAGGGGGCGGCGTTATTTCAATGGTGCCAACACCGGAGCAACACTTAAAAGACAAAATCCGACCAGCAATAAGAATCCCAAAATTTAAAATTTGTCCGGATCTCAGAAAACAGACATTTAAATACATAAATCCATGAAAAACCCAGATCATTGAGAAATTCTTTGGTGGGTTTAATAATGATGAAAGGGAGGACGCAGTGGTGGTCCTCCGGCGGTACTTCAACGGCTTTCGCCTGAGCAACGCGATAACACACAAGGAACCAAAGAACAAATCACAAATCCGGTCAAAAACTTGTCAGAAAAATCAAAACTAGTTAGATATAGACACATTTTTAGGCGGGTGTGAGAGCCTTCCATTAATGGAGAAAAGAGGATGGGAAGAGGGGGTGGCGGTGTCGTGGCTGCGTGGTGGTGTTCATCAGAGCTCGGCCACGACGAAGAAGCTCGTGAGAGCTAGAAAGTGAGAACCCAAGAATGAGAGAACAAATCTGCAAAAAAAAATGTGTGAAATAAAAAATGTATGTGTGTAGTGTAGTGTAGAAGATGTGTGAATGTGTGTGCTTTGTTTTTGTTTTTTTAATGTTTTAGAAATATTAAATGCACTCCCCTTTATTTATAATGCAAATTGAAACTCCTCTATATCCATAGAATAAAAGATTATCTCTTCTTATTGTTTGGTTATTATCTAATGGTTTTTTTTCCCTCTTATTAACCAATATATAAAACTTATTAATCAGAGGATAATGGCCGTATTTAGTCATGTCAATTGTCACCTTTTAAAAAAGGTGACAAGACTTTGACTTGACCAAACTTTTACACTGTATTTATAATTAATTAATTCGACTCTTTACGTTTGTAGAATGTTTCAAAAAGTATAAATAATGTACAAAAATATGTGTGTGTTAGTATGTGATTACAAAAATGTAATAATAAAATAAAATGTAATGTGTTGTAAAGAATTGAAATTGTAATATTTGTATTGTGTATGTGTGCAGATGACTGTAAAAGTATTGTGGTTATCAAAATTGTATAATGATAATTAATTGATAATAATCTTAATATTTACAAAAATAAAGGATAATTATCACTAAATTATAAGGTAGTAAAAATGTGACAATAAATTAATAAAAATCTTAATATTTACGAAATTAAGAATAATTATCAATGAATTGTAAAAAATAAGAAATATATCAATAAATTGATAAAACTCCTAAAATAAGGATGATTATCAATAAATTGTTATATTTCAAGAAAAAATGTGTAAAAATATTTTGTGCTCTTTAACGATCAGGAGACCTGAAGACGCTAATTTTAAGCACGGAGAGCCAAAATTGGGTGTCAACAATATAAATTCACAGTCACAAACAAAGAACAATCAACACTTGTAAACCAACAAGCAATAACACCTAGTTCATTTCACAAAACTGAAAACAGGACTTTTGGACATTCCTAAACCATTCTCTAAGCAATGCAACTCATATAATTACTTAGATAAAAGTACACAACATACAATGCATACAAGAAATGATTACCATCACCTACCCTTTCCCCGAGTACATAACTTAGCCCTGAATCCCGTCCGAAGACTAAATCCCATCTACCCCTTATTAATACATCTTGATAACTACATTGATTCCGAACCTTTACGAAGTTAGTGACAATATGTATCACGACCCAGACTGTCGTGAATGGCACCCACCTAACCCCCGGATGAGCGAACCAGTAGAGTTCAACCCTTTGCCTAGACTAACAGCCTAAAACCAGTAAACAAAAAATAAACTAGCAATTAAGCAACGCAAAAACTAAAGCTTTAATATATCCTGCGGAAAATTCCTCATAGGAACTGAAAGTCGCTGTACCAAACATCACTACCAATATCTAGAATATGGGGATGCAACCCCAAAAGAAAATACGGAAATAGTTTCAAGTCCGAGACAAGTGGACTGCAACTCTAAAGATAAGCCCAAGGCAGCTTGATCAAACAACTCACCCTTGAAGTCAGAAATCATCGGTGCTAAAGATGAGGTCGCGTCTCAACCGCTGGAAGATTTCCTGTACTCACCAAAAGAAAAGCAAGTGCAGTATCAGTACACCACCACTGTGTACTGGTAGGATCATCAGCCAGTTTTCAGATAAATAATATATAAATAGCACGACAATATCAAGTAATAGGTATGGAAAATATGCAACAATATCAACAGACACACCTAGACTACCAGTATTAACTTAGCTTGTTCCCGCATGAATCCACCACCTATACTCTGAGCCACAACCATATACCAATAACTATACCTTTCCGTCTAGCCCGGACCCACCCTGGGATCCCCTCTAGACAACACAATAATCAATGAACAACCCGGCCTAAACCAAGACCAACACAACAGTTCTACAGAAATTCCCCAGCCTCTCAATGGCCTCCAAACCAATAATACGTTTCAATAAGCAGCCCGGTCCACTCACAGAACCAATATCAATCAATGCAACACAACAATAAAAATGCAATGATGCAACAAAAGTAAACCCGTACCAGGCGTGGTACCCGTGCCAACCGTTATTATTTCTGTACCAGGCGTGGTACCCGTGCCAACAATTTGTTATACTCGTACCAGGCATGGTACCCGAGCCAATCGAATATCAATAATCCACAGTCAAATGCATGAACAAACAACTTGTAAACTAACAAGCAAATACCGTTCAAATCACAGACTGTAAAGCAGGAACCTTAGACATTCTACACAACTTCCCTAAGCAATGTAATTCATACAATCACTTAGATATGAGTACAAAAATATACAACATTCACAAAAATTGTAAGCCATCACCTACCTCAAAATGATCCGAGCTCTATTCAACCCGAGCTTTCCCGTGTTCTGGATTCCTTTCTCGTTCTTGGTCTAAAATAACACACAAGTACGTACAATTAACACACAAGGCCTACACAATACCCAGATTACACCAAATCCCCAAACCCCAGGCCACCCATGATTATCCCACCCTTTTCCTGGGATTTTCCACCATTAAATCACCTACTTCTATAGTTTTTATGGATAAAAATAGAGAATTTAACAACCTATGATCATAATAACATACTTTTAACGATGTCCAAGAACATTCATGCTTGAAATCATCTTCCCTCCCCGGATTCTACCATTCCTAGGTTATTCCAACCTTTCTCCAAGTTCCCTCCTAGCAATTCTACCGCATAGGAAATGTAGTACAAAGATTGGGGAGTAGAAACCTTACCTTAGGGAAGAAATTCGAAGGAAAAAGGAGGAAAATCGCCTGAAATCGCTCTAGTTCTTCTCCCAAATAAATTGTAGAAAACTGAACTGTTTTGGGAAAGTTTTTGCATTAAAAACCCGTTGGCCCGCTATAGCGGTCCCCGCTCTGCTATAGCGGTCCTGCTATAGCGGACGACTTCCGCTATAGCGGTCTTAAGTGGGTGTTGACCGCCTTGACCACCGCTATAACGGTATTTTCCACCATTATAGAGGAGGTCACTACGACGGACCGTTGAGTTCATCACGGACAGAATGTCCGGAAATTTTCTAGTTTTGGCCATTTTACAACACACCTGCTTTCCCCGATGACCCAAAACAATCCCTTCATGTCAAACGCGATTTCGGGAGTTCTACTTACCCAAACTAGATTCCGAAAAGTCCCCCAAGCTCATTTATGTCTTGGCTACGTGGAAAACTAGCCCAAAACAAGATAAATAGACCAATCCTTACTCAGATTTCCCTAGACTCTACCTCACTCCAAAATCGGCCGAGGCTAGCCTAGCCCAGAATTTCAAACTCCCAAACCCGGAGTTTTCTAACTCTAAAACTTGGCACGATTAGACTACCCATAACGACGGACCTGATCATTACAATATGGGAAACCACCCCTTATCCTTGGTGATTCAGACACTCCTTATTATTCTACTCATATGCCCGAACCTTATCTAAGAATTTTTCTATTTTTATTACCCATTTAGTTACCCAAGCAATTTCTGGTTTTTTGAACCTTTTCGACATCCCAGTCCCTGAAATCCTATCATTTCACCATACCAAGACAATATGAACAGCCCAAAATATATTTCATCCTCCCACCATTCAATCCAATCGATTTCTAGTTCACACATAGCCAATACCAAATCCACCAGACTCCGTGCTCGGAGGCCTAATCATGGATTCTCCTTCTCAACTATACAACAAGTACAAATGTAAACAGGTCTATCTACTCAAAAGTGAAAACCTAGCCTACCTGGATGCCAAGCAGCTGCAAGGATGCGTTTCTGGCTTTGTAAAAGTCGGCCGAATGACGACCCTGGATTCCATTGTTCCGCGTCCCTTCAGTCATAATCCCTCCTCCTCATTGCTCCCAAGCCTTGGAGCAGCTTAGGAGGATTTTTGGAGAAACCCTCGTATGTTTTCCCAACTGAGGAGGATAAATCTTTAATTAAAATCCCATTCTGAGGCTACTACCTCTCGTCATTCTGTTATAGCGGATGGCCTTCCGCTATAGCGGATAAAACATCGCTATAGCGGAGTGACGTCAGCCCAGATGATTTTCAAAATCTGAAATTTTTCGTCACGTCACCCCACTTAATACCAAAAATATTTTAAATCATTTCTGAAATTTTACAACGTCGTGGTTCCTAAAATAATGACGTATCCGGTCGTTACAAGATTTGGAACGGTGCTGCCGTAGATTGGAGGTGGAGGAACTCGAATACATATTCATTTATTTTGCATTTATATTTGTATTTGTATTTTTAATTGACTATATTATCTTAATTTTTAAATAAACATTTGTATTTGTATTTACACGGTAAAAATACAAAATGACTTTTATTGTTTGAATGATTTGATATATGTATTTACAAAATAAAATACAAAATCTATTCTATTTTTTCTTAATTGTGTTTGTATATTAGATATCTTTATATGAGAATATATATATATATATATATATATATAATTCAATAAAAAAAAATATTATATGTAAATAAACAAATATAGATACATATTACTCAAGGTCAAATACATATTATACGTAAACAAATGAATACATATTGAAATACATATGTATACATACAATTCAATACAAATAACATATTGTACGTAAATAAATAAATATAAATACATATTACTCAAGGTCAAATACATAATATCTATCTTTTTTAAGTAATATTTGCAACACAGACTTGCAAAAAAAAAACAAATTAATTCATGTTGTCAATATATTCTGCAATTCGTATTTGAATGATAAAAATTAGAGATTTATTTTTCAAAATCCAGACTTTTGATGAAGAACTTTGAATTTCAGATTAGAGATTTTGTTGTTGAATAGTTTTCCTTAAAGTTCCCTATTTGAAAATGGAATCTAAAAAATCCAGATCAGCGTTATATAAGAAGAGAAATATGCTCATTGAAGATCCTTTCCTTTTTAGTCGTAATAATCCAACTAAAATCACTCAACACCCCCCAATTTGTATTTGTATTTGTCCATTAAAGCTTTAAATATAAAAAAATAGCAATATTTTAGCTTAAAAACTGCTATCTCCTGTAATAAGCAAAGTTGTGCTATTTCTTCCTTAATTATGGGCTCAAGTTTGCTATTTGTGAAATTTTCTCAAAAAAGAATGATAGAGTTCACCACCAATCAATGCCACGACCTAAAATTCGGGGTCGTGATGACACTTATTTAACCCATTTATAAATAAGTTAATTCGAAACACAACTTAAGAATACTATATGGAAATTAACAATTTTAAATTGAACAATTTGAAAAAAGTAGACTTTCATAGAATTTCAAGTGCGGAAACGAAAATAACAACAATATCTATTCCAAAACCCGAAAGTCACTAGTACAAGCCTCTATAGAATCTCAGTACAAGTCTCAAAGCTCAAAATGTCTACAAGAAAACGAAAAGAACATAAACGTAGAGAAGATCTGAGTAGGCTGCAGATCAGCCAAACAACTATCTCAAGATTTGATGCACATGGCTCTAAACCTGCACGACAAAGTGCAAAAATAACAAGCGTGAGTACTAATCCATATGTTCTCAGCGGTATCATCGGTTGACCTTAGCAAGCCATTTGCAAGAAGATGAATTTATGAAACTCATCGATATACTTATATTTTTCTATCACTTTGTACTTTAAAGTGATCACTTGGTGTAATCCTTTGGATTAAATACCAAATTTAGATGCTTCATTATAAATAGGTTAATATTTTATTTTATTTTTAACAAAGGTGAAATATTTTTAGACTATATAGTCACTCATCATAATAAAAGCAAAAAAAATGTATGTTATTTATAAACGTTTTTTGACTATTATTTTGGTGGACATTTTAGAGGAGATTTGAATTGGTTGAGATTGAAAAAAATTCATCTTGTTAGGGAAGATGAACTGCTACAATTTATAAATATTATATAAACAGTGCATATGAATGTATATACATCCCTGTAACATAGTTATACATCATATATACATGGTTATATACTATTTTTACAATATTGATATATCACATATACATGCAACTATATTAGTTAAAAAAAATTTATCGCCTGTACAGTTAAGTAAGAAGCCCTTAAAAAGGGAAAAAACTACCTAAATAAACATACCTACCTACCATATCTACTAAATAACTCACTACTTTATTTTAATTACACTTTTTACAATAATTTATCAAAAACTCCCTTCATCCCCCAGATACATCGCAAACCTCCCTTCTCCATATCCTAGATTTGGTGCCTACAATCACGAAAACTGCCATAGTTCAAACATAATTCTTCATAGTCACAGTAACCTTTTTTTTTCCCCATTATTTCTCTTTCATCATCTTAAACAAAGCAATTTTCACCATTAATAGTTGATTTTGATGGTTATTTGCTTAAAATTATTGAGTTTTATTGATGATTAAACCATTATTCATGTATCCTATATTAACCAAACCAAGATATACATGTTTTCGTCTTATATTAATGAAATTAATAAATTTATTATTTTTAAAAAGTAAGAAAATAAAATTAATTAAACACATATACATGCTTTGATTTTCACCTTATATTAAGGGATTTGATTAATTAAAATTTTCATAATTAGTTGTCCATGTATCTGAGATACATACAATCAGCATGAAATATGCATGTATCCGAAGTATGAAAAGTGATAAAAAAAATGTAATTAGGTAAACTAGTGACTTTAAGAGTAATGGGGTTCTAAAGATGTGAGTTTTTTGTAAGTTACCCTTAAAAAAGAGAGAAAAGGACATGGACTGACCCTTTTTAAAACAAATGGCCCAAGTTTGGTTTATTGGACATTTGTGTATCATTCGGCCATTTTAATTCCACTGAATGACCACTTTCAATTTGGGCCATTTCGGGCCCATTATTCAGTTTTTTATTTATTTTTTCGCTACAAGCAGCTCAAGGTGTATATAAAGTGTATAGAAACTGTATAATTATTGTATAGAATATCTATATGTATAAGATGTGTATAGAAACTATATTATTGTTATAAAAATATGTATATGTATCATTGTTGTATAAATGTGTGTAGAAAATATATAATTGCTATATAAAAACTGTATAATTATTGTATAGAATATGTATTTTGTATATGATTTGTGTGTAGAAATTGTATCATTATTGTATAAAATATGTATAAATATAGGATATGTATAAAAACTGTATCATTCTTGTATAACATTGTATCTATCATGATTATATATATAAAAAAATAATATCATTATTGTATAAAATGTATATGCTTCTTATATATTTCAACTAAACTTGCACATTATCATTTGAATATTTTAAATATATAAATAAAGTGTATAATATTTGTATATATTCTATAAATATACATTGTGTACATATTGATTATACATTTATTACACATGAATTACATATAAAAAACTAGAAGAACTGCATTACATCGACTTTTTTCTATTTTAACTATCTTTATTCTATTGGGAAAAACAAAAAAGAAAAACAACAAAATCGTATTTGATTGTAAAAAAAACAGAGCAGATTTTTCTTTTCTTTTCTTTTTTTAAAAAAAGAGCAGCAAAAAGAAATTTAAAAAATAATGACGAAAAAATAAAAAAAGAAGAAGAAGAAGATAAGAGCAGTAGTAGCGAGAAAATGCCAAAATGGCTAATAAGAGTGGCAACGGAATCGGGAGGTGCCGATACCGGTTCCGATCCATCCCGGACCGTTACCGGTGGACTCCGGTTCCGTCCGGTGTAGGGGCTGACCGGTAGGGGTAACGGTACGGAAGGGGTAAAATTACCGGATCATCCCGGTCTGGTCCGTCCCGATACCGGTCCGGTTCGATCCGGGTGGGAAACCAATTTTTGATTTTTTTTTAATTAAGTAGCCGTTGGGTTAGCCGTTGGCAACGACCAGTGGGCCCCACCCAACGGCTATTTGAGCCAAAACACCCCCCCATAACACCCCCTAACCCCCAAACTTTTTTTAATACCCCAAAGTTTTTAAAAATACATTTTAGTCCTAAATTTTAACTATAAAAACCCCCCACCCCTTCATTATTTACTACACAAAATTTCTTCTTCTTCATCTACTCTCTCAACTCTCAATCTTCTACTCTTCTACTCTTCTACTCTCTATTCTCTAATAGTCTCTATTAAATTGTTAATTTTATTTGTTGGATTATTTTGGAGCAATTTTCAAGCTTCAAGTTTCATCTATCAATTTCGGCTTTTGGTTATACACGTCTGTTTTTACGCAGACGTTTGGTACATTCGTTCCAACTTTCATCTCTTTACTTATTTATTTTGTTGCATTTAATTTTTGTATTTATTTATTTGCTTACTTTTAATATTTTAATATTTTAATATGGAATCCGGTGATAAAAATATCGGCCAGGGTAAAAAAATACTTTTTGGTAGGTTGACTAACGCAGTAACCGAAAAAACTAAAGTCGGTAGTTCTTCTAAATCCAAATCTAAAACTAGACAACAATCTCAATTAAGAATAAATACGGATGATTTTACACATGTTGATGAAACTCCTTTTAATATTGATAGCAATACTCAATTAGATCATGAATCTTTACAGACAAGGTTTGGTAATTTTAATGAATAACTAGATGAAGAAGTAGAATATGATAATGAATATGATGGTAATGATACTTATGATGATGATGAAATAGAGCAGCCTACGGCTACTAGTCCCACTCTTGCTCCCGCTCCCGCTCCCCCTGTACATCCTACTAGGGCTAAGCCAAAGGCTGAACGTCCTAAAAATTCTGTTGTGTAGTAATTTATGACTCAAAGTGAGTATAAAACTCAAGCTATTTGTAAAATATGTAAATATATTTTGAATCATAAAACTATGGGAAAGTCGGGTGGGACGGGACATTTAAGAAATCATTTAATGGGATGTTGTAAAAATGAATTTTTGCAAGCTCAGGCTATAGCCGATGCAAAAAAAATATGGTACTCCCCTTCCCAATGCATCTGTAGGAGTAGGGGCCTCTAACATGATCCAAACACAGTTAAACCCTTCTAATGTTTCTGACCCTAGTACACATCGCAGTTATAGTAGAGAAAGAGATCTTGAAGAATTAGCTAAAATGATTGTTCTTTGTGGCTTGCCTTTTAGTTTTGCTGAAAATCCCGATTTTGTTCATTATATTCAAATAGTGTATAATCCTTCTTTCACAGTTTTTTCAAGAAATACTATTAAAAAAGCTATTTTTGATTATCAAGGACAACATGTACAATATCTTCGTTGTTTATTTAACTATAATACTTGTAAAATGGCTATCACTTCTGATATGGGTCGTAGTCCTAATGGTAACGATTATTTCACTATTACTGGTCATTGGATTGATGAAAAATGGAACATGCAAAAAAGAATTTTAGGTTAGAAATGTTGTGAATTGCTGAAAATCGGTAGTTACATAGCTCAAACTATTATAGATGTTTTACAATTTTATTGAATTTGTAATAAAGTAATTAGTGTGACCCTTGATAATGCTTCTAATAATACAAATGCTGTTGATAAACTAAAATCGACAATTTGCCCTATTTATAATGACGAATTTCATATTAGGTGTGCTGCACACATATATAATTTAATTGTTAGAGATGGTATAACAATGTATAATAATGGTTGTATAAAATGTGAAGTTGCATGCCATTTTATTTTTAAATGTCAAGTAAAGTCTAGACGTGTAGAGTTTGAAAATCGGTGTCGTGAATTAGAACTCCCCCCTAGAAAAATTCCAAAAATAGTGTCTACTAGATGAAATTCTTTATATGAAATGCTTAAAGTTGCTTATGTATATAGAAAGCCTTTACAAATGGTTTGGAATGCTCACAATTCAGATAATGATTATAGAATTTCTGACATTGATTGGAATGAAGTATATGAACTTAAAGAATTTTTAAAAGTTTTTTATTTAGCTACAAAATAAATATCTGGACTTTATTATCCAACTATTTGTTCAGTTTTACCAAATATATGTGCTATTTCTGATAAAATTTTTCAATACAAAAATATTCCACGGTTTAAAGATTCTATTAATGCAATGATTAAAAAATTTAGAAAATATTTTATTCCTATTCCTCAAATTTATTTAGCTGCTTGTTTATTAAACCCAACTTACAAAGAAATAGGTGCAGCACGAATGGTTGAAAGAATATATTCAAATTTATATATTTTAGAGATTATATATCAGCAAAGTATCCAAGGTGACGAAGTTGCCGACGAGGACAAAATACCTAGTTTGTCCGATGTTAAAGATAGCATAAGAATTGAAGCTAGAAAATTGTATGACTTGTATAATTCTAGTAGAATAGATGATGAAGTACGTAATGTAGAACCTTCAAGTTCTAGGCGTAGATATTCAAATGAATATGATATTGATGATATGATGGAAAATTATCTTGGTCTTACTTCTAATGAAAGGAATGATTTTGATGAATATCATAATCAGGGAATGGAAAGCATTAAGGATGCACAAGGCAAACCTCAACATTTGGAATGGTGGAAGACTCGCGGCAGGTCATTTTCAAAACTTCAATCGGTGGTTCGAGATTTGCTAGCTATTCAAGCATCTTCAGTAGCTTCGGAGGGCGCTTTTAGTGCAGCAAGATATCAAATTGGGGAGCATAGGTATTCATTAGCATCAAATAGCTTGGAGATATCGGTATTGTTTAGAGATTGGATCAATGCCGAGCGAAGGAATTATGGGCGTCCTAGTTTACCTAGTGAAGACGGCATGGATGCATTGGAGGATCAAGCACAACAACCACTTTCAGAAAATGTTACCAGGAAATTGTTAGAAACTCTACGTCAAGACTATTTTCAAGGATTCAAATATTAGTTTGATAGTTCGAGGCCTAATTCAAACAGAACCCTTCCTAGAAGGTGGCTGCGTAGATTAGGTCCTCTTCTAATATTTGTAATACAAATTGTATTATTTAATTTTTATGAATAAAATTATAGGTTATTCGCCTTAATTTTTTTTAATTATTGTCTTCAATTAATACAAGTCTTTTTTATATATTTCAATTTTTAAATGTTTCAAACTTAAGTATACAATTTGAAATTTAAAAAAGTTTAAAAAATGAAAGTTTGATATAGTTTAAAAAGTTTCAAACTTAAGTAAGTAAGTTATTAAGTTAGTTATAGTTTAAAAATTTAAATTTAAACTTTTAAGACTTAAGACTTGAGAGTTTGAAAAGTTTTTAAGAGTTTAAAATTTGAAATTTAAAGTTTTAAACTTTTAGAGTTTAAAATTTAAACTCTAAAAAAAGTCTAATTTATTAAGTTATACTTTTAAAAGAAATATAAAATAACTTATATATTTTGAAACTTTTTCAATTATAAATAATCAAATTTTAATTTAGTTAAAATTTTTAAAAAAAGGGAGCGGGACCCGATATATCGGTCCGGTCCCTGTCTGGTCCGGTCCCGGTAGGTACCGGTCCGGGACAAAAAGGGATAAATTTCCGGTACTACCTGTACCGGTACCGTCCTGGTTCCCGGCCAACCGGTGGAAGATGACTCCGGTACCGGTCCGGTTCTGGTTAATACCAGTCCGGAATGTCCCGGTACCGGTGCCGGTGCCAGACTTAATGGCTACTAATTGAGAATACAAATTCAGTGACCATTTTGGTGGCAATTTTTTGGGCCGAGTGGCCATTTTTGTCCATTTCCCTAAAAAAGACTTAGCTTTTTGGTGGGCCCGTTCAAATTGGTAAAGAGAGGCTCTGGTCTCTGGCCTAATTATAAGAAAATTTCTTCAGATATTCTTTTGGGCAAAGGACAAAATGGCCCATCGCTAGAAACTATTTCCACCCAAATGGCCCAAATAATTTATTACCCTTAATTAGTCGTTAAATTAATTCCACCGACTAAGCATAACAACCAGAGCTTAAAACTATCGAAAAAACTGAATAAAAATATCTTTTTCGCGATTTTCTTTTCATTCACGATGCAGACTCATAATATATGGGATATAACATGCATATGAGGTTTTCTGTATAAGGAATGCTCATTTGAGTATACAATCTCTATCATTATTGTATACTAATAGATTTCTGTATAAATTGTATAAATCTGTATAAAATATGTATAAAAACTTTATCAATACTACATACATTATGTATCTGCATAGGATCCCTATATAAAATGTATCATTATTGTATAAAACCTGCATAAAAAATTGTATATAACATGTGTATGGGATATAACATGTATATGAGATTTTTTATATAAGGAATGCTCATTTGAGTATACAAACTGTATCATTATTGTATACTAACAGATTTCTGTATAAATTGTATAAATCTGTATAAACTATGTATAAAGACTGTATCAATATTGCATTCATTATGTATCTGCATAGAATTTCTGTATAAACTATATCATTATTGTATAAAACATGCATCAAAAATTGTATATAACATGTGTATGGGATATAACATGTATATGAGATTTTCTGTATAAGGAATGCTCATTTGAGTATACAAACTGTATCATTATTATATACTAACAAATTTTTGTATAAATTGTATAAATCTGTATAAAATATGTATAAAAACTGTATCTTTCTTGTATATAAAAATATCTATATAATTCTGTATAAATCTGTATAGGTATTATCTTAAATGTGTGGATCAAAGATGCAAATGAACTTTTAAATCTACAAGTCAAAAAGAGTCAAAAATCTTCATGGTGACAAGGTTTATTAATGTTCATACTTGCCCAATTGCGTAGAGGATGCTTTCACAACGTCATGCTACTTCATTAACCATTGCTAAAATGGTGAAAAACAATTTTGTCAATCTGAAGTCGACATATACCCCAACAGAGATCATGGATGAAATGAGAAACCTTAATGGAATTAGGATGAATTACAAAAAGTGTAAAGAGCAAGAGAAAAGGCGCTTGTATTGTTAAGAGGTTCTCTGCGTGAATCGTATGGTAAACTGTCAGCTTACCTGCATATGGTTAATACGATAAATCCAGGGTCATTCACAAAGTTACACACTACAGAGGACAATCACTTTCTATATGCTTTTTGTCTCCCTGAACTCATCAATTAGAGGATGGGAATATTGTATGCCTACCATCATTGTCGATGGTACTTTCCTTAAATTAGCATACCGGGGCACCATGTTGTGTGCTAGTGTGCTCGATGTAGCAGGTGAATTTTTGTGGAACTCTTTTTACTATAAAATTATGCTTTTATGTGTGTGAACTTCAATCTTTTAAAACAGTTTTTGACATGTTATGGTATAAGCTAAACAATACATTTTTGAGTTTTCATTATTGAACTTGCTAGTACTTGGTTAAAGTAGTACTGTTGATACTGAGTGTTAATGCTGGTACTTGATCATATCAATACTTTTTCATTTGTGTAATTAGGTAAAATTCTGCCTCTAGCATATGCTGTTATTGATTCTGAGAATGATGCTTCGTGGGAATTGTTTTTTCAAATGTTTAAATTGGCTTATGATGAAAGAGAAAGCATGTGCATAGTATCTGATCGGCATGATAGCATATTGAGGGGAGCTTCAATTGTATATCCAAATGTAACTCAATGTATATGCATCTACCACCTATAAAACAATATCAAAGGTAAATTCAAAAAGAATCAAAAGCAACAAAAGAGAGTCTTCTTTGCAATGGCAAGAACATACATAGAGGTAGATTTTGATCGGCTCATGGAAGATATAGACAATATTGACAATAGGGTAATGAGTTACGTGTTCGATATTGGCTATGAAAAATGGTCCATAGCTCATGCCACTGTCGACAGATCCATGGTGATGACATCAAATATAACGGAGTCCCTAAATTCATCAAATAGGGAGGAAAGAGACTTGCCAATAACAAAATTACTAGAATTCATGATGGATTTGGTCATGAAATGAAATAATGAAAATAAAAAAGCTGCAGAAACTACATTTACTGAACTAGGCAACAAGTACAACACAATAATGAGGGAAAATTTCATTTTGTCTGATACAATGAGGGTAAATATTTGGCTTTTGAATTCTATTTCATATTGACTAACATGTTTACTAATACGTTTTGGTACATGTTCAGGTGATACCTTCTACTAATTATGTGTACACAGTGATTGATCTTGCTCAAAAGCGAAATATTGTGTGCATGCATGAAAAGAAATGTAGTTGCCAATGATTTCAAGTTAATGGAATTCCTTGTCCACATGTCATGGTAATATTGAGCTACACGCATATGGAGATACAACGCTATTGTGCTCCTTATTACACCAGAGAACATTTCATGAAGGCGTATGAACTGCCAGTGATTTCACTTTCTGATGAGAGCGCATGAGATATTTCAACGGAGGTGTTATATATTGTAGTCCACCCATCCATCTGGAAACCAAGACCAGGCAGACCAAAGAATAACAATAGAGGCAAGGAGATTATGGACTATCTATCTACGCAGCGAGTTTCATGTGGGCAATGTGAAAAAATTGAACACAATCGAAGAACATGCGAAAATGCTCCAACAAGAATTGAATAGAGTTGCCATAAAAATACTTTCTATTTTTTATTTTTTCTTTCAAAATGAAACAATTGCTTACATTCCAAAAATTACTTAGCGAAGTATGACATTTACAATCAGATGCTTATTTGATGAATGAATAAAAATCCACTAGTGTTTCAGCTTTTTAGTATTGTCTATAAATTCTTTTACTTATGTCTATTGAGTGAAACTGAGCTAAATAGACTAAAATGTGTGACTTATCACACCCTACTGAAAACCTATAGAATATCTCAAGGCATTAAATTGTGCAGGTTAAATAGATATACATGCAAAAGTAATCTGAAATTAAAGTGTGCATAAGCTCAAATAACTGTGATTGTGATGATTAGAGCAAATTGGTCCATCAGCAGCTACACTATATTCAATGTTGAATTGGTGATGGAACAATATATATACAAATATGATACATATTATGTACATAAAAATGAAGCAAAAACATATTCAATAGCTTCACCAAGTTTGACAGCAATTAACAAGAAGAAAAGATTCACCATTCCATGCAAGAAGTTAATATCTAGCAAATTGATATAATATTTAACATAGGATTTTAACATAGTACTATGCAACTGTATCACCACAAAAATTATACCAAAATTATGCAATTATACTAGAATAAAAATAGACATAGGAATGTTTCAACTATGCAACTTCCTTTACATATATCCCACCTACTACACTTGCACCTATACTAAACTAATTGTGCTTCAAACCGTCACCTTTTTTCAATCGACCAGTAGACTCATCATCACTAACTGCACATTTTTTTTATTTTTTCGATCCATAATTCCATAGTAAAATGCCATATCAGCTACGAATACCATCAATATCCATATGTTTTAGAATGTCAAGGCCTTCAAGCAGGTACTCAGCAAAAGCAGCAGCAAAAGCACCACAATCCCTACAAAAGTAATCTACAGTTAGTACAATTTCTAGAGAAACAAAAAAAGATGAACATAATAATTATTCAGTAATAATTTATGTGTTTTCTTGGGTTGGCAACTCATCGACCATACGAATCTCAAAGGAATCAACAACTGAAATTCCATCACTTCTACGGTTCCAAAAATTAACACGAGAAGGAAAGTGTGAAATTAATTTTGAATATGCTTCGACTGCTTTTCGAACAACTAGCACTTGTCGTGCACCATGCATCGAATCATATACATAAATGTATTGATCTTTAAAAGATAACCGTGCTAATATTCAATGAAAATTTTCAGCAAAATTTATCGGGAAAAGAACATTATCAACACTACATCAAGGGGCATTGCACCTCATGAAAAATCCAAGAATATACTTAGCAATCTCATGTTCTTCAGTAATAAGCTCTACATTTCTATTTTTCTCCAAAAATAGATTATAAAAAGACTGTATCAAGCAGTTAAACCAACAATCAGTGATTGTGAATTTAACTGAACCATTACCAGGCTTGTACTTTATTTTCTTCCTCAGATAATAAAGAATGACATCAACATGCTGAAAATGTAAAGAGTTACAACACATGTAAAAAATGGTAAAATAAAATTTCAAATCACAATTTTACTATTACAAATAGCTTATAACTTATACACTTACAGAATTGCTTAGGGGGTACTCCTGGATATGCTAGCGTGAAGAACCACTCTTTCTTTCTAATTGTGTCAACTCTCAAGTCAAAACTTTTTGAGAGATTGTTGACAATTTCTGAATAAACAGGCCTGCAAAATTATAATAACACGATATTATTTACGACGCAAGATGAAAGAAAATAAAGATAGGAAAAAATAGAAACACACAACTTACTTCTTCTTACTTGTAGTGATTTCTTAATAAAATTGTTGAACTTTAATGTCAACTTCATATCAACACCATCATCCGTAATACTTCACACAAAGCGATATTTTATAGAGAAGATGCGTTTACTTGAAGGACCTTTCTCTATACACTTGGTTGGATGAACTTGAATGTTGCCGCCACCAGAATCAAAGTTGGTCAAGTATGGCGATGCACATACCACTGCTAGTTTTCGTGTTCTATGAGGTACTATAGGTGTGTCATCCAAAATAATAACAGATTTACCAAGTCCTGCAGAAGGTCCTATCATATTTTTCTCCACCTTTATAACTTCAGCGCCTACATTTATATCCACCTTTCCAACATCTTCAACTACATTTGTATCCATCTTTTCACCATCACTAACTCCACTTCTATCCACAAAAACAACATCAGATACATTCTTTCCAATGACACTTTTATCACTAAGAGGTTGGGTGAACTTAGAGATTTCAATATCAGGAAACTCAGACCAGTCAAGGTCCTGCTGGCTACCCTCAACCATTGCTTCACCCTCATTCATATTCTTATCTTTTTTCTCCTGAAAGGTTTGGGTAATTTTAGACACTTCAGAATCATTAAAATCAGACCAATCACCATCCCAGTCGCTAGTTTTACCCTCCTCTACTGCAGCATTCACTATATGATCAGTCCCCTGATCATCTATCACACCCTGAGCTACCGCCAAAAACTTGTTGCGTCCTAGCGCACACGCAAGTGTACGTGGTCGTACAAGTAATATATGATTGTAAGTCTAGATATCGTACCCACAGAGACTTGTTGATTAACTATTCACTAAATTATACTAGTTCTAATTATTTATTCAAGCATAAAATTCCAAAGGTGATGATTAACTAATCTAGAAATAAAAAGAAGAAGTTAACTAATGAACAATTAACCAAACAAAGAGAAAATTTTCACGTAACCAATGTGATAAAATCGATCTAGGATTATGGATTCGCTAACAATCATGTTAAGTAAGAAATTTCATTGACTTGTTTGTTTATCTAGTTGCTAAATTTGGGGTTGATTTTACAACTATGGTCTTCCGAGCCTCTAATTGCCTATCCAGAATAGCATCACAATTACATCGTTGAGCGTGGATGTGATATCTTATTCCGAACACATTTATATATCTTTCTGTATAAACCAAACAAGGCGTTCTAGGTATATTCCTATCCTAGTCGCTAACCTACCCTTTACGTTACAAATGAGAGGCCTTGCTCCTTATATTCTTCGTTCTATCTCAATGATTCTTCTTCCGAGTTCACAAAGATATTATAGATTTATTTTAATGGTCGCGAAGCATTAAAATAGTAAGCACAAGAATATAAGAACAACTAATATGATGAACAAATAATCGAATTAATTGTCTACTTCAACAATCATGTAATTAGCTACCACAATCCTAGAATGAGAAGTTTAACTCCACATAGACATGGAGCAATTACAATAATTCATCTAAAGAAAAACGTAAAATAAATAATAAAGGAGAAGAAAAGATGAAACCAATATTCTCCGGTCTCCACGGTGGCTCCTAGCTCTTCGTAGGTCAAAAGTTGGGTAAAAATCATGATTTGAGATGTATTTATATAGTAGGAGAAAAATAGCCCCTTTTCCTACTTGGATTTAGAGTAGAAAAAAAGTTAGAAAATTTTCGGGTTTGGGGCTGGGGCGACGCGCCAGCCATACCCCTCAGTAGTTTAGGGGCTGGGGTGGCGTGCCAGCAGTACGCCACAACCCAGATTTTCTTCTTTTGCTCTCTTTTTCTCTCAAAACTTTGCTAACTCCTTTCCAATGCTTTTATGCTTCCATTTTAGCTCTCATGGGTTGTTTTTCTCCATATTTTCCCTGCAAAGCATCTTATCACATATATTAGCTCATAATCAAGAATATGCAAATAATTATAGGGATATACATCACTTTTGACCTTAAAAAAAAGCTAAAACATGGGTAAGTGAGGCAATCGGGCGTATAAATACGCCCAAAATCAATGATCATCCTCTTTCATACTCGTAACATTATTTTCACTTGAATTTTGTGTGAATTTTAAAAAATCAAAGTTTGAAAAATCATTTTAATCACACTTCTCAGCAGTTTTACCATCATTCTCAATATGATCAGTAATATGAGACTATAATATGATCATCTACACGATTTTTCATCACGTGATCACCTATATGATCCTCTTTCGATGTATGATTATTTTTTTGTCCCACATAATCACCTACACCATGATTATCATGGTGTTCCTCATCTCTTCGATCATGCTATTCAAAAATTAAGTAAATTAATATCAAAAGTATATATGAGAAATGCAAAAGTATATATGAGAAATGCAAAAGTATATTTGAGCAAAAATACCTTAGCATCATCATCTATCCGTAGAGCTTTAAAAATCTTTTCAAATGAGTATTTCATTAACTTCTTCATTGAGAAGACCTCTTTCTTTAGCTAAACAGTAAAAGACAGTGGCAAAAAATCAATTGATAAAACACACAATTAATAAAAGATGAAAGTCAAATAAAATACTGCACATACCAAATTTAAATCACTTCTCAAAGTTGCAACTCATTATCCTAATTCAAAAGACATTTCTTTTTTTTTGTTGTTTATTGATATCAGGCTGAACCACAAGTTCAAAGAAAGGCAAATAAAGTATGATTTTTTTAAGACATGATGGCATGATATTGCTCAACACCACCTATATATATAAAGTAAATATCAAACGCGTGTTAAATATCAAAGTGCATAATCATTGCATAAAATTAATAAACAGTAAGTTAAAAAAACACTGTTTACCTGTTCATGACTTATATTGAAAAAATGAGTCCTCACATTGTTGTAGTTTGGTCTCTGCTTTACGAGACCAATTGAGTATGAGGGGAACACTATCTCCAACACGATCATCAAGGTTGTTCATTGTAATGATTAGGTTCGTCGTTACGGGTAGTCTAATCATGCCATGTTTTGGAGCTAGAAAACTCTGGATTTAGGGGTTTGTAATTCTGGGCTAGGCTAGTCTCGGCCGGTTTAGGAGTGAGACATGGTCTAGGGCCATCCGGGTAAGGATGGGGCTGGATGTCTTATGTTGAGCTAGTTTTCCTTGTAGCTAACACATAGAGGAGTCCGGGGGACTTTTTGGAATTGAATTTGGGTAAGTAGAACTCCCAAAATCAAGGTCGACGTGAAGGGGTTATTTCGGGATGTCAAAAAAATAAATGTGCTGTAAAATGGACTGACTTTGGAGGTTGTATGACTTTCTATCTCGTGTCAACTGCTATAGCAGTTGACCCTTCGCCGTAGCGGCCTCCACCATAGCGAAAAAATTACCGCTACAACGGAGGTCAACGTTGGTCAGCCTCCGCCATAACGGGCGACTCTGCTAAAGCGAAACCGCTACAGCAGAACCGCTATAGCGGGCTCGATGGGAATTAAAGCTGAAACATTCCCCAAAACATTCAGTTTTCACAATTTCATTTTAGGAGAAGGGCAGGGCGATTCCAGGCTTTTTCCTTTATTTTTCCATTGTTTTCTTCCCTAAGGTAAGGTTTCTACTCCCCAGTCTTCGTAATACTTTTCCTATGCGGTAGAATTGCTAGGATGGAACTTGGGGAAAGGTTGAAATAACCTAGAAATGGTAGAATCTGGGGAAAAAGAGGGATTCTAGACTTGAATATTCTTGGGTGTTGTTAAAAGTAAGATATTATGATCATAGGTTGTTAAATTCCTATTTTTATCTTTAAAAATGATAAAACTAGGGAAATTAACGGTGAAAAGCCTGGGAAAAGGGTGGGATGATCATGGGTGGCTTGGGGTTTTGGGATTCGTTGTAATCCAGGTAATGTGCAGGCCTTGTTTGTTAATTTCATATACTTGTATGTTATTTTAGACCAAGAACAAGAAAGGAATCCGGAACACGGGAAAACTCGAGTTGAATAGAGCTTGGATCATTTCGAGGTAGGTGATGGCTTATAATTTCTGTGAATATTGTATGTACTTGTACTCTTATCTAAGTGGTTGTATGAATTGCATTGCTTAGAGGGATTGTGTAGAATGTCTAAGGGTCCTGCTTTACAGTCTGTGAGTTGAACGGTGTGTACTTGTTGGTTTACAACTTGTGTGTTCATATATTGACTGTGGATTATTGACATTCGGTTGGCACGGGTACCACGCCTGGTATAGGTATACTAACGGTTGGCACGGGTACCACGCCTGGTATAGGTATACTAACGGTTGGCACGGGTACCACACCTGGTACGGGTATAACAAACATTTGGCATGGGTACCACGCCTAGTACGAATTACTAACGGTTGGCTTGAGTACCATGCCTGGTACGGGTTTACTTTTCTATATCATTACATTGTTATTGATTGCATTGCATTGACTGGTATTGGTTCTGTGAGTAAACTGAGATGTTTGTTGAATTATGATATTGACTGGTGGTCCTTCAGTGACTGAGAATTCTGTTGTATCTGTTGAATTGATCTTGGTTTAGGCCGGGTTGTCTGTTAACACTTAGGTGTTGTCTAGAGGGGATCCCAGGGTGGGTCCGGGCTAGGCAGAAAGGATGGTTATATGTAAGTGACTGTTGCTTATGGTTATTAAGGGTGGATTTCATGCGGGAACAAGTTAGGCTGAGACTTGTAGTCTAAGGGAGCCTGTTAGTATTGTTGCATGTCTTTATTACATTTTACTTGATATAATTGTACTGCTTATACACTGTTTATTTAGAAACTGACTGATGATCCTACTAGTACATAGTGGTGGTGTATTGATACTGTACTTGCTTGTCTTTCTTGTGAGTACATGAAATCTTTCGGCGGCTGAGACGCGACCTCATCTGTAGTACCAGCGTTCCAGACTTCAAGGGTGAGCTATTCAATCAAGCTGCCTTGGATTTATCTTTAGAGTTGTAGCCCATTTGTTTCGGGCTTAAACTATTTCCTTTATATTTTGGGGTTGCATCCCTGTACTTTAGACATTGGTATATTATTTGGTACTGCGACTTTCAGGTTCTAGGGAATAATTTCCGCAGGTTAATATTAATGAAGTATTTTTCCTAAATTATTGAATGCTAGTTTACTTTACGCACTTGGTTTTGAGTTGTTAGAACGGTTAAGTTTGGGCAGTGATGGTTCTCTCACCCGAGGGTTGGGTGAGTGCCACTCACGACGATCTGCGTCATGACAAAGATGGTATCAGAGCCCTAGGTTCGTTGATCTCGTCATACCAAACAGGTCTAGTAGAGTCCTGCGGAACGATGCGGAGACGTCCGTACTTTTCTTCAGGAGGCTATGGGGCTTTAGGAAAAACTATCTCTTCCTTCTTTCCTTCGTGCTATAACTTTATTCTAATTGGTATCTGGTGATACAAATTGGTATCTAACCTCATTCACTCTTCTGTCCGCAGATGGTTAACACAAGGAATAACGGAGCTAGAGCAGCGGTCCCAGCAGCGGGCCTGGCTGTCCATGGTAGAGGCAGTGGAAGGGGCAGAGAAAGAGGTAGAGCAACACCCACCAGGGGTGGGGCTCGAGCTGCTGCTGATGAACGCGAGGTAACCCCTCCCCCACCTCATGAGCATAGTGCTGACGGCGTAGAAAAAGTAGTTGTAGTGGATAAAGGGGCACATATGGAGGCGGCAGCGGTTGGGGGTGCATACCTTCCTGCTATGATACCGGAAGGCTTTCAGCAGGCTTGGAACATTCTGAGTGGGTTGGTCTGTGCTGGAGCCATACCCGCATCTTATGCAAATCAGGCCTTGGATACTCAGCCAACGATTACTACAACGCCTAGGATAGACGCAACTTTGGGCACGAATGATTTCTTTAGGCCAATGCTAGGCCCAGTGATGACAAGGAATGAGTATGAGATGCTGACCAAGTTTCTCAAGCTGAAAACCCCTACGTTTCAGGGTATGGATAGGAAGGATGCTTATGAGTTCATATTGGATTGATATGAGAGGTTGTACAAGTTGGATATTGTACATCGACATGGGGTTAAATTTGTCACTTTTCAGCTACAGGGTGATTCCAAGCAGTGGTGGAGGTCTCATGTTGAGTGTCGGTCTTCTGTTCTACCTCCACTAACTTGGGAGCAGTTCCATGCCTTGTTCTTGGAGAAGTACATACCCCGTACTTTGAGGGACCAGAAAAAAGATGAGTTCTTGAAGTTAGAAAAGGGTGGCATGTCAGTCTCAGCTTATGAGGCCAAGTTTCATGCCTTATCTCATTTTGCTACACAGATGTTGGGGTCCGAGGAGGGACGGGTCTGGTTGTTTGTCAAGGGTTTGACTACTGAACTGCAGGTACTGTCAGTGTATATGACTTCTTTAGGAAAGGGCTTTAATGATGTGGTGGATTATGTGAAGAAGTTAGGGGGAGTTAGGCAAGCGGCGCAGGCTAAGGCTTTAGCCAAAAACCCCCAGAATGAGGGAAACTATGGTGGTTCATACTCTAGGGACCAGAATCAGCAGGCTTACTCGGCCCGTCCGATTCAGTCAGCCTTGCCAGCTACTACAGGTGGTCATCAGGGGGCTCAGTATTTAGCTCCTAAAGGCCAGGGAGCATCTTATACATAAGCTAGCAGACCTACATTTGACCGTGGTTGCTTCCATTGTGGTGATCTGGGCCACTTTAAGAGGGAGTGTCCATATAGGCAGATAGGTAATCAGGGTCATCAGCCGATTAGAGTAGTGGTCCTGGTAGGCAGAGGCAGTAATGCTAGGGGTCGTTCATAGGATGGGCGAGATAATTTTCAGAGAGGCTGGGGAGACAGGGGGAACGGCGGTGCAAGCAGGGGTGCAACGCAGCCAGCTTGGGAAGTTACCCGGATTGATGATCAGGCTCATTGCTGTACTTTTCCAGGGAGGGCCGAGGCAGAAGCCTCAGATACGATGATCACATGTACCATTCTTATCTGCGATAAAATGGCTTTGGTATTATTTGACCCAGGTTCTACATATTCTTATGTATCTGTGAGTTTTGCATTGGGTCTGGACCTAATTTGTGATATCTTTGATTCCCCTATCCATGTTCTACCCCGGTTGGCGAGTCTGTGATTGTGACTCATGTTTATCGTGACTGTTCTGTGGTGTTTGTGGGGTTGCATACTTGGGTAGACTTGGTAATTCTGGATATGGCTGATTTTGATATTATCTTGGGTATGACTTGACTATATCCTTACCATGGTGTATTGAACTGTAACACCAAGATTGTGGCTCTAGAAATTTCGGGTAAGGATAGACTAGAGTGGAAAGGTGTGTAGAGTCCTAAGCCAGTTAACATAATATCATTTGTTCGGGCTAGGAAGCTAGTGGGGAGGGGGTGTCTAGCCTTTTTGGCTCATCTCCGAGATGATAGAGTGGAGTCCCCGTCTATTGAGTCACTTCCGGTGGCTTCTGAATTTTTAGAGGTATTTCCAGTGGACCTGCCTGGTATGCCTCTGGACAGGGAGATAGATTTCTGTATTGATTTGGAGCCAGACACTCGTCCCGTTTCCATTTCTCCGTATCATATGGCTCCGGCAGTGTTAAGGGAACTTAAAACTCAGCTGTAGGAACTCCTATATAAGGGATTTATACGTCCCAATGATTCGCCTTGGGGTGCTCTAGTTTTATTTGTAAAGAAGAAGGATGGTAGTATGCGGATGTGCATAGACTATTGGCAGTTGAACAAGGTGACCATCTGGAATAAGTACCGCCTACCCCGTATAGATGATTTGTTTGACCAGATTCATGGTGCATCGGTATTTTCGAAAATCGACTTGAGATCGGGGTACCATCAGTTAAAGATTAGGCCTGAGGACATTTTGAAAACTGCTTTTCAGACTCGGTATGGGCATTACGAGTTTCTAGTAATGTTGTTTGGTTTGAACAATGCGCCGGCAGCATTCATGAGTTTGATGAATGGGGTATTCAAGTCATATTTGGATTCCTTCGTGATTATGTTTATCGATGATATTTTGATCTACTCTAAGAGTAGGGAGGAGCATGCTAGTCATCTCCGTATTGTGTTAGATATCTTGAGACGCCAGTAGCTTTATGCGAAGTTCACTAAGTGTGAGTTTTGGTTGACTTCAGTTGCATTTTTGGGGCATGTAATGTCAGAACAGGGGGTGATGGTGGATCCCTAGAAAATTGAAGCAGTCAAGATTTGGCTCGGCCTAGCTCTCTGACTGAGGTGAGGAGTTTTGTTGAGCTCGCAGGGTACTACCGGAGGTTTCTTGAAAATTTTGCTTCTATTGCTACTCATCTGACCAGGCTGACACAGAAAGATGTACCGTTCATGTGGTCCAACAAGTGCGAGGAGAGCTTTCAAAAGCTCAAGATACATTTGACCACAACTCTTATATTGTCCTTGCCGGTTAAAGGTAAAGACTTAATTATTTACTGTGATGCTTCACATTCTTGTTTGGGTGCTGTGTTGATACAGGATATGAATGTGATAACCTATGCATCCAGGCAGTTGAAGGTGCATAAGAGGAATTACCCGACTCACGACTTAGAGTTGGCAGCGGTGGTTTTTGCACTAAATATTTGGAGACACTATCTTTATGGTGTTAGGTGTGAAGTGTTCACTGATCATCGCAGTCTGCAGCATGTGTTCACTCAGAAGGATTTGAATCTGAGGCAGATGAGGTGGATGGAGTTATTAAAAGAATATAATGTGACTATTCAATACCATCCGGGTAAGGCTAATATGGTTGCAGACGCATTAAGCCAGAAAACAGTTAGCATGGGTAGCTTGGCTTGTTTGAGGGTGTCCAAACGACCACTAGCTAAGGAAATTCGAGCTTTGGAGGCCAAGTTCATGCACTTGGGTGTTTCAGATCAGGGTGGGTTGTTGGCCAGTATTGAGGTCAAAGCCACTTTCATAGAGGAAATAAAGGCCAAACAGTTTCAGGATTCAAAACTGAGTAAGCTTCGAGGTAAGGTAATATCCTGGGAATCTAGAGACGTCACGCTAGACTCTGGCGGAGTGTTAAATTTTAGGCGGAGGATTTGTGTTCCTCGGGTTGATGATATAATTCAGAAACTCTTGCAGAATCTCATGGTTCACGATACTCAATTCATCCGAGTGTGACTAAAATGTACAGGAACTTAAGGCAGCGTTATTGGTGGCCCAGGATGAAAGGGGACATAGTTGATTTTGTGTCCAAGTGTCAGAACTACCAGCAGGTAAAGTATAAACATCAGAGACCTGCAGGACTACTTTAGAGAATGCCAATTCCAGAGTGGAAGTGGGAAATGATAGCCATGGATTTCGCGGTGGGTCTTCCCAAGACACTGGGGAAGTATGACTCAATTTGGGTCATTGTTGACAGGCTGACCAAGTCTTCTCATTTCATTTTGGTCAGGGTAGATTACAATTCGCAGCAATTGGCTAAGAACTACGTGAAGGCGATTGTGAGATTGCATGGGGTACCACTGTCCATCATTTCAGATAGGGGGACGCAGTTTACTTCCAAGTTCTGGGGCAAGCTACATGAAGAGTTGGGTACACAACTCACTTTTAGCATAACCTTCCATCCTCAGACTGATGGTCAGTCGGAGAGGACGATCCAGGTATTGGAGGACATGTTGAGAGCATGTGTGATGGACTTCGGGGGTCATTGGGACCAGTTTCTACCATTGTTGTGAATTCTCATACAACAATAGCTATCACTCCAATATTGACATGGCACCATTCGAGGCATTGTATGGGAGGAGCTGCAGATCACCGATTGGGTGGTTTGAGGAAGGCGATGTAAAGCCTTTAGGAGTGGAACTGGTAAGGGAAGCGCAGGAAAAGGTAAGGGGAATTCAGGACAAGTTACTAGCTGCCCAAAGCAGGCAGAAGGAATATGCAGATCGCAAGGTCCGGGACATAGAATTCCAGGTTAGTTAATATGTATTATTGAAGGTGTCACCAATGAAGGGAGTTATGCGGTTTGGTGAAAAGGGCAAGCTTAGCCCTCGATTTATTGGTCTGTTTGAAGTTCTTGAGATTGTGGGGCCAATGGCTTACAAGTTAGCACTGCCACCCAGTTTGTCGGGCGTCCATCCGGTATTCCATGTATCCATGCTTAAGCGATACCATGGGGATGGGGACTACATCATCAAGTGGGATGAGGTACTTTTCGATAAAGATCTTCGTTATGAAGAGGAACCAATCATGATTCTTGCTCGGGATGTCCGGAGATTGAGGACAAAGGTGATTGATATGGTAAAGGTTTAGTAGAAGTATCGTCCGATTGAGGAAGCCACTTGGGAAACTGAGAAGGACATGCGGGACAAGTACCCTCAAATGTTTAAGAATTCAGGTACTACACTTTCCTTCTTTTATTTCCATAAATATGGGTTTGATCGTTTGGGGATGAACGATGGGTAAATTGGTATCTGTTGTAACGACTGAGTTCATCGTTATGGGTCGTCCAATCGTGCCAAGTTTTAGAGTTAGAAAACTTTGGATTTAGGGGTTTGAAATTCTGGGCTACGCTAGTCTCGGCTGATTTAGGAGCGAGGCATGGTATAGGGACATCCGGGTAAGGATGGGGTCAGATGTCTTGTGTTGAGCTAGTTTTCCTCATAGCTAACACATAAAGGAGGTCGGGGACTTTTCAGAATCGAATTTGGGTAAGTAGAACTCCCGGAATCGAGGTCAACATGAAGGGGTTATTTCGGGACGTCGAGAAAATAAGTGTGTTGTAAAATGGACTGATTTTGGAGGTTTTATGACTTTCTATCCCATGTCAACCGCTATAGTGATTGACACTTTGCCGTAGCGGCCTTCGCCATAGCGGAAAAATTACCGCTACAACGGAGGTCAACGTTGGTCAGCCTCCACCATAGCGGGCGACTCCGCTACAGCGGAACCGCTATAGCGGAGTGGACCGCTATAGCGGAGAGGACCGCTATAGTAGGCTCGATGTGAATTAAAGCTGAAACATTCCCCAAAATATTTAGTTTTCACAATTTTATTTTGGGAGAAGGGCAGGGCGATTTCAGGCATTTTTCCTCTATTTTTCCATTGTTTTCTTCCCTAAGGTAATATTTCTACTCCCCTGTCTTCGTAATACTTTTCCTATGCGGTAGAATTGCTAGGAGGGAACTTGGAGAAAGATTGGAATAACCTAGAAATGGTAGAATCTGGGAAAGAAGGGGGATTCTAGACTTGAATGTTCTTGGGTGTTGTTAAAAGTAAGATATTATGATCATAGGTTGTTAAATTCTCTATTTTTATCCGTAAAAATGATAGAAATAGGGAAATTAATGGTGAAAATCCCAGGAATGTGCAGGCCTTGTTTGTTAATTTCATGTACTTGTATGTTATTTTAGACCAAGAACGAGAAAGAAATCCGGAACACGGGAAAACTCAGGTTGAATAGAGCTTGGATCATTTTGAGGTAGGTGATGGCTTACGATTTCTGTGAATATTGTATGTGCTTTTACTCTTATCTAAGTGATGGTATGAATTGCATTGCTTAAAGGGATTGTGTATGGATCATGGATTGTTCCATGACCCGTGAATAGGACTCATGGAAATTAGCATAGCTTTTATTTAAATTCTTCGCTGACCCGACCCGACCCATGATTTAAACCCTTAAAACTTGATTTTTCTTCCTTTTTGAAATTGTAACTTCCCTCCTTGCCTTTAAGATTCCATTAACTTCCCAAATTCCCTAAAATTCCTCTGATTAGTCATCCACTAATCAATTTATCCCCCACCATAATTCTTCTTCCAAAACAAGGAAAAATTATCAAAAAGTGCCGCGAGTCGGTGTCTTACTTGAAAATTGCTCAAAGTTTGCAAGTGTTTGCTCAAATTTCTTCCAATTCTACTAAGGTATGAAGTATAATTCTATCTTTGTTCGAATTTTTGGTTGAAAAACTTGATCCAAGGTTTCCCTAGTGTGAAATTTATGTTTAAAACACATGGGATGACAGTTTTTGAGTAAATACTTGACATGTTAATGCAATTGGTGTGTTGATGGTGTACACTTGATAGAAAAATCAATGAAAATGCATAAATTAGTGTCATAGGCTAAAACAGGGTTCACGGAGGTAGTCCACGGCCCATGGTTCATTCCACGGATCATGGATAGCACCCATGGAACTTAGAGCTGAAATATATGTTCTTTGTCTAAGAACCACGAGGGAAATACACGAGCCATGGATTAAATCGCGAGCCATGGATGGCTCCCGTGGAACTCAGGCCTATAGACCCATATTTTTCCTGAGATCCATGAGGGGCCCCCATGGATCGTGGTTTATTTCATGAGCCATAGATCCCACTCGTGGATCCCTCAGCTCTTCAACATCAGAAAATTTTTGTTTTGTTTTTCATCATTTATTGGTGTGCTAATACTCTCTCCCATAGGTACCATGCCTCCGAAAGAGACCCAAAAAATATAGAGCAACCACAACAACAGGAAAGAGAGTGGGGGCTCATGAATTCCATAATCGACTTCAAGATCAGCCTACCAAGTTGAAAAAGAATGGGTTTGAGAAAGTATACGAGGTCGATATTGATGCAAATATTATGCCTCGAACCATGAGGCGAAGAGCTAGAACACAAGCATAGGCCATACATCCATATGATACACAGAAACTGACTACCTCTTTCCACTCTGAAGAGGGAGAGGGTTCGTCAGATATAGGTGATAGTACTGGATCTAAGGGAGAGAGATCACTTACCATTGAAATTGAGAATGGGGTTGACACTGAGGAAGCTAATTCTGACATAGGGGAAAAATAGCTTAAATGACACATCTGCAGACAGGAGAAGGGTAGATACAGAAAGATCTCAGGCTGCTCAGGTTTGTGATCATAGAAGATGGTGTGTTCTAGGAATGCAAGGGATATATAACATGGATGTAGCTCTATCTAATAAAGGGCTACCCAAGAGGAGTATTTTTGAGGAGACACACATTTGGATAGAAGGATTTGCCTCCATTCTGAACATACAAGCTATATTTGTTCGGAACAAGTCTGGTTAGATGGGTGAGCCAGCGGCTAGTACAATCTAAAATTAGTTCGAGAGTTCTATGCTTCATACTCCACTTTGGTACAATGGATTACTCCTTATAAGGATAAGAATAGGGGCCAACCCCCACTTGACAGCCTACTAGTGTGAGGTAGGCCCGCTGACATCTCTGAGCACATAATACAATGCTTCTTATTTATGACCGATTATAAGTTGCGGATAAATACAATAGAGTTTGACCACCATATAAAGATGGTGACTGACCACAACAAGATAAAGGAACCAATATAGAAAGTTGAGTTGTTGAGATGGGTAATCAATTTTATTGCTGATCGCGGTGTTGATATTGATTGGGTTAATGGTAGAGTCACTATTAAAAAGGCATCCCTAAATTTTGTTGGCAAATTCTGATGGCAACACATGCTGATAATACTCTTACACCAAATTGAGCAGTGCTAGTGGCTAGCATCATGGTAAGGTATAATATAAATATCCCTCAGTACATCATATATAAGATCTATGATAGGGAATTTCATGATAACACCGACATTCCCTTTCCTTGCTTAGTTCACTGCTTGTGTATAGACTCAGGTGTCCCAATACTACTGGGTATTGACCATGCAATTGAGGTGACTCAGACCCAGGACATGAGGCTGATTAAAGATGATACTAATTCAGTCACCCAGAGATGAGCCATCCTTCCACTTCATCTAGTGCTGCTTTGTTTGATGGACCTGTAGAGTTGGGTGATTATGCTGACACTGGTGCCATAGAGTAAGGTATAGAGGTTCTAGTTCCTATGACTAGTGTGGTAGAAGAGGGTTCCATAGTCTCATCTACTGAACCCTCGACATCTAGACCACCAACATCCATTCCTATAACGCTCCCGAGACCTTCTACCTCTGGTATAGTCACTATCATCTTTGAGTTTCTGCAGGAATAAGTTTAGCACCAGACATAAACAAAGACACATTTGGCTCAGTTGGTGCAGCAAGGGAGACCCTGGGTTCGGTCTTTTATTACAACAGCAGAGGAGAGAGTTGCAACAAAAGTTCAAACAATGATAAATGCCTTTGTCACGAGATACATAAGCAGATAGATGGGTTTGAGCATCAAGTGGATGATCGGCTATAAGAGATACAGAGCCCTGACTTTGGGAGGTTTACGGGAGGAGGTAGCATAACCCAGAGTAGAGATTGCATCATTAGCCACCAGCCACAGCTCCGTCATACTCCCATTCCCATGACTATGCTGGCTGCACCTTCCATACTTGTTGATCTCTTTACCAATGAGGAGCCACTAATTGTTAGTAGAAAGAGGGCTTGGAGCATGGGTACTTTTGATGCTGGCATTGATCTTGGGAGAGAGAGCAAGAGAGAGAGGCATGAATTAGTGGTAGCGGTCATTTGATGACCAGATACTTTGAGAGGAAATAGACCTTTAGAGAGCTCAAGGCGAGTCCTCCAGTTTGACACCAATTTTTAGTGGTGCCCTGCCTACTAAGATTGTAATTCCTGGTGATACTACTACCGATAGGGTACCTCCTGTAGCCCCTACACTTCCTGACCCATTGAGCGCGATGGTCACCACCGATGCCACTATTGCCATTATGTGTTCCACACCACTGGCCTCGTCTACAACACCTATCACCAATACGTAGGCATTACAAGTTTGTTCTCATCTCTCTAGCATTTACTCTTTTTAGTGCATTAGGGAAAATGTATATTTTTTTGGTGGGGTGGGGATAGCTAGTTCGTGTATATTTTGATGGGTATCTTGGAGAAGTCTGAGTAGTCAAGATACTTGTGTCATACTAAATGTTAAATCAGGCGCTGCTTGGGAGGCAACCCAAGGGGTGCTTTTGAGTATCCGCGTCCTTGGGATTTTCTGGCTATTTCTTTCCCTGAGGACTTTTACTTCTGTTGAACCAGCATGTTTAGATGTTTTTTTTATTTTTATTTTGTGTGTTGTGAAAGAAAAACAGGAACTTAGTGCAGTCCATGGCATGCAAATTGCTTTTGAAACTGATTTTGAAAATTGGAAATCCCTCCAAATTTTGTGTGACATGTTAGCTATTTTTGATAAACTGACCATTATGAATCTGTGTATGACATTATGTATATGGATATGAAAAGTGGCTTAAGCTAGGGCATGAACTTGATACTTAGCAATTAATCGTATGACTCTGTGCTATGTGTGTGTGAGTTGCATTAATATCATTCTTGCTTTGTGTGTCAATCCAGAACTTTCTCTATTAGTCCTGCCTAGGTTATTGGATGGTTTGTTAGGAAAATATCATAGGCCATTTTTAAATTCAGTCCACTTAGCCTAAATGAACATCGAAATAAAGTTGATATCCCTCGATCCTTGATTTGAGCCTAAATTGACCTTTTTATTGCTAGCTTGTTCACCTTCCCGATTTTTCTTTGAACTTTTAATTTTGCCCTGATCCCTCCTTGGATATTTTTTACCTCAACTCAGGAAAATCACCTAAGTTCAGGATAGCTACTATAGAGGTAAATGAAAACAAGAATTGGGTATAAAAAAGACTAGTAGAAAAAAGGGGAATAATGGGTGTGGCGTGTGCTAAAAGAAAGCAAAAGAAAAAAGAAAGAGAAGAAATAGAGAAAAGAGAAAAAAGGAAGAGAAAGTTGAGTTTGAAATAATTTCTGTACTCATCGCATGAAGAAGGAAAAAGAATAAAAGGAGATTAGGGAGGAAAAGATTGGTCTAAAAAGTGAAGCAAAAATAGCATAGTATCAAGGAGGTAGTCACTATTTTCAAATATATCATACCCATCCCTAAGCCTACATTACAAGTCGAGTAAAGTCCTATAGTGATTCTCGTCCAACTGTTTGATAATCGAGGCATAAAAAATAAGGGCAAGACTATGGTATTGCGCATGCATTATTTGAACTTCTTTGTGAGAGAGAGTGTGTTTGTACTAGTACCAATTTGAATGATTTACTGTGTGAACGCGATTTATTTGTGGAGAGGGCACTAGAGTAACATTGATTGTTGATTATTAGGGTAACTATCATATGTGTATGCAAGCTTGTCTATTGATATCGTGATGTCATCCATAGATCCTCTCGTGCCAACTTGATGAGCGGTGAACATGCACTTGTTTTGTATTAAAAAGGAAGGAGGGTGATGAATTTGTGAGTTTAACTGTGTAAAAGCCTTGTAAATGCTGTAGTTTCCTAATTTTCTTTTGCTTAAGTGTCATGATAGGATAGTTCTATTTAGTCGATTGAGGACAAACAAATATTTTAAGTTGAGGATGTTGATGTGCCATAGTTTTATGAAACTTTCGACTCTTAAAACATAGAATTTTTGTATGTTCTTTAGCACTTTTTTGTAGATTTGATGTGTTTTTGGTTGTTGTGCAGGAAAATAGGGATCGAAAGTTAAGTTTAAGCAAAATACTCAAAAGTAGATAAAACTGAGATCCATGACTGCTTTTTATGAGCCATGGAATCATCCCCGAGCCATGGAATAGGATCATGGACCTGATCTAGAGGAAGTGAAACTTAGCATGATTTCCACGACAAGACTCCATGAGCCATAGAACCTTCGACGAGCTATGGACCCTATCCATGGAGTTGATATAGAGAAGCTTCACAGTGCCTGAGTTCCATGAGAAGCATCCACAAGCCGTGAATCATTCCACAATCCATTGATTAGGTTTATAGACTTAATCCTGAAGATCAGCAAAAAGCCTGAGATTCATCAGCCACTTCCATGACCCGTGGATTGATCTACGACCCGTAAATTGGATCTGTGGAAGCTGCCGACTACTATTTTCCTAGTTGATTTAGGATAAATTTTGTAATATCAATAAATATTTTCCTAGGTTTTCTTCTATGTTTTACGCTCTATTATTGACTATCAAAGTATTAGAAACATTAACTCTTATTTTGTTCTTGGTCTTTGAGAGAAAACACATCTTGATTCTTGATTATTGAAGTGTTCTTGGATAATTAATGTTTGTGGGTTCTTTTATTCATCTTGTAAGCATATGGTCATGACTTCTTTGTTATTTTATGATTGTTATCTTATGACCATGAGTAACTAAATCTACAACTAGAGTTGTGGAAACCATGACGAATTAACAAAGTAGGCAAAATACTTAGTAATTCTTGAATTGTGTTCATGCATGTATTGTTTTTCCCTTCGTATTGATTGCTTTTTAATTGTTGAAAATATTAGAACTCACCTTATTCTTACTTGCTGGACCGAAGATCTAATGAATGGGAAAAAGGATTATACAACGTAGATTTGAGGCTATCAACCCTCATCTGATAGCTTGACCTTATCCGGGAATAACTAATTTGGTATCAAATATAAGGGTTAGTAAAGCAAACACCCATAGAAGGACCAAGTTGTGTAGTGATATTCATCTATCTCGGGGAACAATCATTCAGTTGAACTTAACTTACCGATCTTACATGGTGAGCACCAGAATAGATTACTAGTACAATGCCTTTTGCGTTATTAACTCATGGGGGAAAAATCTTAGTCACTTCTCGCATTGATTAACAACAAAGATAACTGATATTTTGCTACTTGTTTAATTACACTTTTCTAAGATTACATGTTACACAATTTCCCCCCTTTCAAAAATAATATGACTAAGAGTGCAAATAACCACAGTTGATCTAGTTCCAAACCATATTCCTCGTGGGATCGATCCTAACCTTGGTTAGGTTCTATATTTGAATATTGACCGCTTTATACTTCTTTTTAAAGGTGTAATTTAGGCGTATCAACAACTCATTAACCTCTGCCCGCAATTGGGATAACTCATCAGTCAACCTCATTGAATTCGAGGTGGCAACTATGCTAAGCCTTGCACTCACTCTCTCCTACATGGCATCAATACGGCCATGCAATGTCTGTAATGGGCAATGGCGTCAATGATGGTTTTGTCAATAAAAGGCTTCAACTATTGGACAAAGAATGTGAACTGTCTCTTAAGCCAATTTTATTTCTTAACCACCTTTGTGAAATTTATCAAGTGAATGCACAAATGGATGTCGGGTCATAAGGTCGGGCAACTGTAATAACATCAACAACAACAGAGGTGGAGGGACCAGAAGCTATAGTAGGAGCTGAAACATCAGTACCACGAGGAGTCATAACCGCACCACTACAGGGGTAGTTTAAAGTAACCGCATGCTCCACTCATATGGCTGCAGGGGCGGTCTTATTCAGACTCCCTAGGGGTGTCGCCATCCCAGCCAGATACTGTGCTGTTTCTAGAGAAATTACAAATGCATCATGAATGGTCTTTGTCTTAGTCAACCCCAATGTTGTTTCCCTACCTCGTACAAGTGGCTTAGTCTCATCCCTTGTCTTATCAATATCTTACATTCTATTGGCTGGGGTAGCATTATAATGCCGGCCAAAATCAGGACATTAGCCACTGAGCATAGCTGAGTAATCAGACACGAGAATGGATACAATGTGGCAGGCTTAGTTGCCTGTTATCAAATTTTCTCTGCAATAATTCAGCCGCAGTTTAGCTTGAACTTCGACATGCGGTTCATAACTAGGACAAACCGTTCCTCATTCAACTCATTATCACAACCTGTAGGAATGAGGCAAAGATAAACTACGACCTACCAAAATTTAGCTATGAAGATCAAGAAAGCTTTCCAGATTTTTGGCTTGTCTTGATGAAGCCACTTGGGTGCTGTTTCTGTCAATATCTATGTCTGCCACTTTATTTGCTTTGCTCTATTTGCATAGAGGTAATGATAATCTGAGGAGTTTTCTGGATCCACATATTTGGGTCCATAAAGAAACCTGCTTATAGTGTATGTAGAGATGTCCACATTGAGCCCGCAGACTGGGACACTATCAAGAGTTGGCAGATCTTCGGCCTTGTGGCCCTTTTTGTAGCTATTCTCAAGAGTTGAAGAATAATTGGCATAGAACTTACGAACTAGCTCCGATTAATAGTTTGTTAGTGAGATACTGATCCAATCTAAGAAGTAGTAGCGGAAGACATCATCAATGACCAGGTACTCCTTAAGATGGGAGGAGTTAATTCTTTCTTCCTCCGCTATAGGTCATTCGTGGTGCCCCATGCCCATGGGCGCTATGCCTCGGTGATAGATCTCCTTGGCCCCTTTTACCTGCAACCAAAACTGATATCTATATGCTAGGTCTTTGATTTTTAAAACTAGACTCCTTCCCAATTCCTCAGTACTCTCTGGAGTCTTGCTTTTCTCTGTGTGACTTTGGGCTTCAGAACCTGACCCATTATCACTAGATTCTAGTGCATCCGACTCTCTCTCATTGAACTAGCTGACCCAGGTGAGGTATCTCCTTTATATTAAGACTGAGGAGGAGTCTATTCATTTCCAGTTGTCTACTTTGGTTTCCTCACAAGCTGTAATGCCTAGACCTACTCAACCTCATCTTTGGAGTCAGTTGATTGATTTTTGAGGCGAGAAGGGGTAGTATCCTTTGCCCACTGGGCACCCCCTCGGCGTAGTGGTGTCTTAGGCTCTATTAGTATCTGTAGGAGAACAATGTTAGTATGCAAGAAGTAGTTAAAGCAATAAGAAAAGAAAATAATTATTTTATAAGTCAAGGACCGTGAAGTGGTTCACGGTCCGTGAGATGAGTTGTGAGATAACTCACGGCTCGTGAGTTCAATCATGGGTTAGGTGTAGTGAGCATTTTGAACAAGTTAAAATATCCCATGGTTGGGGTCATGCTCTATGAGGTGACTTACAACTCGTGAACCCTACTGTGAGATTGGGACTATGAGTATATTGCTTCTTCACTTTCCTACGGCTGAGGGTCACAATTTGTGGATCACTCCATAGCTCGTGAACTCCTTTAGTGGGATTTGGACAAAACCTCAATTCTATTGGGATGCTCATGACGAGCTAGGCCACGACTCGTGGGCTAGTCCACAACTCATGGAATGGTCTATCAAGCCTCATATGATAAAAACATGTTCTTTTAATTATGCACTTGAGGTTACGAATCCTTACGAGGCGTAAATCTCACTTCTTAATGAAATAAACAAGTTTAAGGCCCTAAGCATCCCTCGGAGAATCAACATCCCACCTTACAATCATTGGACGTATGCTAATGTAATCCTCACGTAATCATTAATATCTTAGAGTTACTCAGACTTCTCCCTCAATGTTTCAGAAAGAATATCATTGGGAGTTGGCAGACAAAACAACTTTCGAGATTCGTTTCCAAACTTCGATAGTCATAATTCCCTCCGACTCAATGGGTGGTGCCACCCCACCAACGTAAACACCTTTTTAGCACACTAATAGTCCCAACAACACTTATCATTGTATACTACACATATGATCTCATAATTTAGGCAATGATTTCAATTTCAATTCCCCCAATTTTCAACAGATTCTAACCTAGAGTTCTACTATTCACATCAATTTTAATCTCTGATATACATATATTTATCCTTCCTAATCCAGAAAAAAGTATTTGTTTTACTACACAATTTTCTTGAACTTTGAGACACTCAAACCAAACTACAGTAATGTGTTTCAAAAATAAGTTATTTTCTAGTGTTTGATTTCCAGAACTATTTCTAAAATAACCATTTTCCATCAAATGGGGGAAAATGACTTCCTTACTTTCGTACCAAGGTGAGCGCCTATGGCAAAGGTTAATTTACTGCTCCCTCTATTTCAAAATAAGTGGTGTCTTTATATTTTTCATTCCATTTTAAAATAAGTGGTGTATAATCAATAAGAACTAATTTTTTTCTTCCAAAATTACTTGTATTTTTAATATATAGAGTTTTACACCATTAAAGAGTCACTTCTTTTTTCAAAGCATTTTATTATGGGTAAAATAGTAAAACACTTTATATTTCTAAGATCAAGGAGTTTCTTAAGCTAAAACACCACTTATTTTGAAAGTGAGTGAGTAAGTAAGATAAGGCAAGAAGTAAGAGCGCCGCAACAGGCTGCAGAGAAGATCATTTTTCTGCAAAATAAATACTATACCACATCTCCAATGAACATTTGCATATTATTATAAAAATCCTTAATGATCTCGCAAATGTCATCAAAGCACTATCCGATTTGTTATTTTTTTCCACACCCAAGCCAAATATTTTCCAAAAAATAAGTTATTTTTGGAGAAATGTCTTTCGTGGTACCAAATGATCAATAGATTATTAAAAGTGCAAATTGAGCAGAACCCATATAACCAAAGTTCAGGAATAAGATGGAAAACAAAATAATTTACTCCCTCCATTTTAATTTGTTTGTCTACTCTCTCTTTTATTCTGTCTAAAAATGAATGTCTTTTTCTTTTTATTTGCAACTCTTTGATTCTAGCTTGTCACACATTTAAGATCACAAGAATAAATGATATTTTGGTGCATTTGACATATCTTTAGTTTATGACCATAATATTCAAAAGTCTTCTTTACATTCTCTATCTCCCTGTCAAATCAAAATAGAACAAATAAATTAAAATGAAGTGAGTAAAAAGGTAAGTACCATAAACATCAGAGACAAGGAGGATGGCATTTTAAACCTACTCTTAGACATAAGGGATCATTCTTGTCATTTTCTAGAAGTAGACCAAACCTACTAGTGAAGGCAATCACTAAAGCAAACACGAAGAAAACATGTAGAAATAGTACATGTGAAGCTAAAACATGCAGGTTTTAGTAGTCCAGGTCCATAACACATTATTCAAATGCTAAAAAAATCTCTTTAACTAAACAACTTCTTGTACTACAGATGCACAAGCCACGAATTCAGATTCCATGGTTGAAAAGATTGTTCAAGTTTGTTTCTTACTTTTTCATGAAATAACACCATCATTAAGTAAGAAAAAATAGTCGGAGGTCGATTTTCTATCATTTTGGTTACCAGCCCAATCATCATCTATATAACCTCTCAGGAGTAAATCAGATCCACTATAGCATAGTGAATAATCTGCAATTCTCTTTAGATATTGGAAAATCCTTTTCACTACTTCCCAATAATCTCTTCCGGGATGAGATTGATACCTACTAACCAGACCTATGAAGAAATAAATTTCTGGGTAAGTACGCATCATAACGTACATCAAGCTCCCAACAACACTAGAAGATAAAACCCGAGACATATATTCCTTTTCTTTTTTAGTCTTTAAACATATTTCAAGGCTTAAAGTTGCACCTCTTTCTATAAGAGTGTCCATGGGTTTGCAACTATTCATTCGGAAGAGTTCCAAAATTTTCTTTATATATATTTCTTGAGATTGACTCAATTTTTTTGGAACGACCTGTTTGGATCTTAACACCCTATATATAGTCTTCTTTATCCATATCTTTCATGTCAAAGGACTTTGAAAGTCATGACTTGACAGTTTTCAGATACACCAAATTATTTTTGACTAATAAAATATCATCCACATAAAGGAAAAGAATTACAAAAATTCTATTGAACTTCTTTACATAGATGCAATAGTGTTCATAAATCACGGTGAAATCAGATGAAATCAGCTCCTTTGAAATCTCAGGTACCACTACCTTGAGGACTGCTTCAGGCCATGAATTTATTTTTTTTAGTTTACAAACTTTCTTTTCTTGGCCTTTAACAATAAAACCTATAGGTTGTTCTATGAAGTTTGATCTCATATACTTCTCCATTAAGAAAAATGGTCTTTATGTCTATTTGGTGTAACTCTAGATCCAACGTGCAATAATAATTAAAAGTAACCGAATAGAGGTAAACTTCATAACTGGTGAAAAAGTGTAATGATCTATTTAGTCATTAATAAAAAGGTTTTTCATTGCGAATTGCGAGAATTATGAAAATATGCTATTAAATTAATTTGGGTGATATAACAAAAGATGCTCGAAATTTGAAATTCAATTGGGCTGATGTCGCCCTGCTATAGTAGGGATTTTCCTGCAATAGCACTGTCGCTGTAGTGGCTGGCAGGTTGCTATAGCAGGCTGATAGAACCAGTAGCTAGAAAATGCAAATTTTATATTGGACTTCTCCTCCTCAGTTGCAAAAAGGATGAGAGTTACTTCGAAAACCCTTCTAGGCTGCTCCAAAGCTTGGAAGCCATGGGGAGGAAGGATTTTTGCGCGAATGAGGTAAAACCCATGAATTCCAGCCCCCCTTTCCGTCAATATTTTCCTCCATGAAGTCAGAAGTTCGTGTTCAGACTTTTGCAGCTGCTGCTTAGTGTTCAGGTAGGCTAGGCTTAGCTGAGTATTTAGACCTGCTTTCTATTGCATAATATTTTGTAGAATAACAGGAGATTTCATGCCTAGGCTTTTGGGAATGGAGTCTGGAGAAATACTATATTGGTTGTCTGGTTGGCTAGGGTAGAATTATTGTGGTATGAGTAATGTGATACTTATGCTTATTGCATTGTTGATATTAGGATTCTAAACCCTGGAAGGACTAGATTTTTGGGTGGTTCAAGGAATCAGTAATGGTTATGTGTGAGTATGCTAGGTTGTAGTGGGTTTTTCAGAAATGTTTGAGTAAAGGAAAATTGGGTGAACATGAAAGGGTCTGGAATCCTTAATGTCTATGGATGAGTTCCCTACAATTTGGTACTCTTCTAAAAGAGGTCTACAATTCGAAGTAAACAAGTTTATAGGTTGAGTTGAATAATTTAGGGGTCGGTCTTTAGATAGGTCATCAAGGTTGGGAGGATGAACCGAGTTTGTTGTGTAGGTGATGGTTGATTATTTCCTATTTATGACACGTCTGCATATTAACTATTACATTAGTATTGCTTGTATAATTCATATGGTAGGGAATAAGTTAATGAATGTTATTGATATCTGGTTGTCAATCTTGTGAAATGAACTTGTCATTAATACTTGTTAGTTTTATAAGTATGGTGCATGTTCATTGTGATCGATTATTGTATTATATGTGACATTCGGTTGGCTCGAGTACCATACCTGGTATAATTTATTGGATGGCTTTGGGTACCACACTTGGTATGGGAAATTTATCGGTTGGCTCGGGTACCATACGTGGTATAGATTCTATCATGGTTGGCTCGGGTACCACGCCTGGTACATGTTTGGTTATGCTTTGTGTATTGGTTCCATAAGTGGATTGGGTTTGTTTCTTGTGATGTCATTACTGTATATTGGTCCATGAGTGGCCGAGTAATTGTGTTTAAATGTTGGGTTGGTTCTTATGTAGACCGGATTGCATGTTAAACATTGTAGATATTGTCTTATGGATCCTTGGGTGGTCCGGGTTACTAGAAGTAGGGCTAGAACCGTGCAGGGATGGTTATCTGATTTATGTGCTATGATTATTATGGGGTTTAGTACATTGCGAGATGTGGTAAGGGCATAGAATGGTTGAGTCAGAATGCCTACGGGAGAGCTTACATGTGGTCCATTTAATTGGCTAAGGGTTAAGGACCAGATTGATGACTTAGGATCTTAAGTGAGGGTGAGAGACTGGGTAGTAGGGATGGTTAGCGTAGTTGACTGTTGAGTTTGGAACCAGAAGGTATTTCTAGTGGGTGCCAAGATGGGTAGGCTAGAGAGTGTTAGCGTTATAGCGGAGTGGGTTATGACAAGGATAGATGGGTGGAATGGCTTCTAATGGTGGCATTGGATGCGTAAAATGATCTAGGGAGGCTTGGAAACGGAATGTTTAGGTTCATGGATGTTAAACTATGGTAGTAATGAGAGTTGATAAGGGATCGGGATTTTGTAACCTTTCTATTACATAATTCGTTGGATTTTTACATGATATTATGCGATGGATTCGGGTTGACCGATGATGCCTACCAGTATGTGATGTTTGTACTGATACTATTCTTGCTATACCTTTTGGTATAGTCTGGTTGCGGGATCAGTGATGTTTTTAGGTAAAGACGATAGTGACCTTAGGCAACTTTTACTCCTCTTTCCTCTGGTGGGAGCTGTGTCTTATTTTACTTGTATTTTCTTCTTAGAGCTCTTTTACATGTTAGACTAGTTCAGGGAGGGTTTTTATTTAAGCTTGTAAAAGGTTTCATTGTTTTATGTTTTATTAACTAGTTTTGAGATGTTAAATTCTATTTTCATGTTTCCTAATTATTTCTATAGGCCCATTTTAAATGGGGTGGTAAGGGTTCTCCTATCTAGGTACTTAGAGTAGGTGCCCGTATGGCTCGGTAGTTGGGTCATGATAATTTGGTATCAGATCCTAGGTTATCAATCTTCCAGTATAAGAGAAAATATCAAATAAAATCCTGTGAATTGATGTGTTGACGTCCACATCTAATCTTTAGGAAGCTATGAAGCATTCTAGGAAATTGTTCCACTTCTTGCCTCCTTTCGTGCATTCTGTTAGTTTCTTGAATGGGTTGAGTCTAATTGATATCTATTGATTCCCATTGGTATCTCAACGAAGTAAATTGAATTCCATTGCCACCGACTGAAATGACACAAGCAAGGGAAGTTGGAACCGAGAAGGTTCCAGTTAGTATCTGGCCTTAGTGGCTATGTGAGTGCATGGATGATCGGCTAACAGTCATCCATGAGGTGAATAAGGATATTGAACATGACTTGATTGAATTCTGAAGTTTGAAGACTTGTGATTATGTGCATCGCATTACCTGTATGACTGCAATTGTGTGGTGTGTAATTGTTTGCCTTATGTGAAAAGTTTGGTCAGGGAAAGGTGATAAACTGGTTGTGGTAGATGAGTCAAGTGATAAATTTTTATGTGGCATTAGTTGGAAAATTTTTGTGTAGATTTTTGGGTAAAGACTTACTGTTGGTAAAGATAGTAAGGGGATTAAATGAATTATGACTGTAGGGAAACTCTGGTTTTAGGACAGTCGGAATTGGTTGGGACCATGGGGGAAATGGCTATTCTTGTATGCTAGCGGGAACGTGAAGTTATGAATAACTTCTTGCTGTGTTTTGTGACTGATTTTATGATGATGTGCCAAGATTTAGTTTTAAGGTTGTATTTAAGACCCTTGCAATTTCAAGGGTTATTATTGATAACAAGGAATGAGAAATGAGAGAACCTTGCAGAAAAGTTAAATTTCTAGGTTATTACTGTTGGGGCCACCATAGAAGGAAAAACCTACTACGCCGATCCTGCTATAGCAAAAAATTCTCTGCTACAGCAGAAATTTCTCCACTATAGCAATGTCGTTGTAGATGCGTGCAAGTCGCTATAATGGGATAGGCGGGACAGAATCCCTGCCCTATTTTCTCCTATTTTGATTTTCTTTCTTGGGGTTTTTAAATCATTAGTTCAGCTGGGAGTTACTACGTGAACAATGAAAAATTGATTAAGAACAAACCTAGCATGCATAACCAGTTAATACTGTTCGAAACTAGCATCTATGTGCGATAATAAAAAGGGAAAAAGGAAATGGAAAAAATATCTAGTACGTTCCCCAAATGGGGGCAAAACCCAAGAAGAGTAATAGTGTATAATAAAGGGGGGAGGGAGGTCCTATTCGGATGCCTCATCACCATCAGGGGCTTTGGAGGCGGGGTCCTCGGCCTGAGTGTTACTCAAGAAGGGGAACTCCTGCAAGTCCTCTAGCTCGAGCTGGGGAAGTTCCTGATTGGGGATGGTACAACTTAATATGACCTTTATGATCTTCCACATTCATGTAAGCATGAGTTCCCGGGAGTACCTCTTCATTTTCTCCTTATCAAGTTCACGACAAAGCGTTGCATAGTCTTGGTCTGAGGGAGGTGGGACTACAGCTCTGGCAGGAGCAATCTCCTTAAATTGTCTAACTGTGGCCAAGTTATCCTCTGGGAAGCTTTTAGAGATCAAGGGCTGGGATAGGGAAGGAAGGGAAGGATCGTCATAATCATCAGTACCCAGGTAGCCTGGTTGCTCTCCGCTTCCCCCATCTTCCTCCTCTTCTTCCCCTTGGCAGTGACTACCTTCACCCAGAGAGGGTTGAAGGGGGCATCCATCTCTACTTCTATGTCAGTATTATCCTTGGGCACCGCAAACTGCCTGCATAGTTTAGACATTAGACCAGGAAGGAAGGGGCCCTTCTTGTTGCCCTTGTAGAAGTCCCTCCACTTCAACACGATCTGTTCCCCCACATTCAGCTAAATGCCTTGTATAGCACAAGCCACCACCAAGGTTCGAGGATAGGTCACGTTGGTATTATTTCCCGATGGATGGATCCTCTGGGACACCAATTTAATCCACTTTCTAGCATCAGTGGTGAAGTAGGTGCTCGTGACGCCCTCTATACTGGTCTTGTAGACTTGGTCCCTGAAACCCTCCTCTATCAACGTGTCCCTCAACCATTTCATGTCTATCTCCCAGAGCTTGGACTCATATGCAACATTCAAAACATGAGGCACTCCTAGCACCTTATTAATAGTCTGGACATCCACAGGGACATCCACTCCTCAAATGTGAATAGTTGGGTTGGGGTCATCCCAAAGACAGTGAGGAGTATAACATAAAACTCCCTCACCCAGCCTGAGTGCCCGGAAGGGTGAGCCTCTACCAGTGGGCCCTAACCTGTCAAGCCTTGATGCGACCCCTAAACGTAACATGATGCTTAGTATCGCAAGTGACCCCAGGATAACCCATGGTCTGGCTTATCTATACAAATCCTGATAAAATATGAGCTGTGTGGAAAATTGAAAGCATTTAGATATTTGAGATGGAAAGAAGCCCAAACATGTCTAGATATAAAATATATGTAAGAGTATAATGAGTTTGAAAAACAACACTAACAACACAATAGCTGAATCTAGTTCTATGTCTGAAAGCCTCTAACTGATATGAGTTGCTGGGATAAGCCCCCAGCTAACTCTAATAATCTTAAACTGAAATATAAAACTGAAGGATGAAAGCATATCTATCATTGTCAAACTATGAGAACTCACCACTGAAGCTGCTGAGTAAGGACTGGAAATCGAGCTTAGCGCGGTCTGGATGCTGAGCGCCTGAACCTACATCATACAAAGATGTAGCACAAAAGTATGCATCAGTACTTTGAATGTACTGAGCATGCGGGATATGTGCTAAGCTGAACAATGTAAAGAATGAACATGGAAATACATACTGAAGCATAAACTGGAAGATAATTTTAAAGCAATGACCAAGTAGCTATAATAAATATATAGCATGCCGAACTGAATACAAGACCAAAGTAATATGAGTCTGACTGTAGGAGCTACTATTAACTGACATACCCCAAGCTGAGCTAAGTATGGAGCCAACCTGTAACCCTGGATGGAAGGGTGTTCATACCTTGCCAAGGGTATAAAAAAATCTGTCGTGGATCCACTAAACTGATGTCCATAAGGGACAAGGATGACCAACCTAATCTGACAGCTGACCTCTTTTATAACTATGGTGGCACCGTAGTTCTGGGACTTGGGGAATGCTACTAAAGGTTTCAGCCTAATCTGACATCCACACCTCCATTCCTTTATCTGCTCAGTATTAAGTCTACTCCCAACTGAATGTAAGCAATGAAATGCAAGCTGAAATACTGGATAGCTCAAATATTGATAATCATCTGAGGATGCAACATACATATACTGAAACTGATGACATTCTAATTCTGAAGCATAATTGTCTGAATTAATAGACTAGCAAATATAAATTTTGAGTACTGAAATTTAACACATGCTAGGGTTACTGAACTCTATGCATATGACTATGCTAATTCTCCAAGAAACATGTAATAGAATCTGAATTACATTGATTCCCTAAGATTTAGGAACCCTAGGTCTTAATAACTCATGGAGAACTGAAGAACTGAACTGAGTCTAGGGAATTAATGGGTGGAAGGAATCTAATGATGAAATCCCACATACTTGGAAGAAGATTCTACGGTGAAATCCTTGGATTTTTGGGGCTGAGCGTGAAGAAACCTTTTGCTTGTTCTTGAGGGAAAACTGTCGCTTCTTTTCTTTGTTTCTCTAAGGGTCAGACGTTTTCTAGGAGAATGGGAGGTTTAGGTAGCTTTTGACTAATTAATTAGGCTTAAACTAAGCAAAATGACGTAGCTTAGGCCTTAAAAGATAAAAGGAAAAGTCCAGAATACCCCTGAGAATTTTAAAAGAAAGATGCTGAAAATCGTGACTCAGGTACCATGACTTGGTTGACGGACCTTAGTCCTGGACGAAAGACTTTCAACTGAGCTGTGGTTCTGTCCATGAGCCTTGGGGTTTCTATGATCTGAGGAATCCACGAGTTACAAGATGGACCATGGTTTTGGACGATGGTCCGTGGTCTGACTCGTGGTTTGTGGGCCACAACTTAGGGTCCTCTAATGTTCTGATTCCACGAGTCCACATGATGGACCATGGTTCTGAACGATGGTTCATCATATGACTCGTGGTTGCTTGGCCCTGAACTGATGGTCCTCTGATTAAGGGGAAGCACGAGTGACAGGACGGACCGTGGTTCTAAACTAAGGTCCATGATCCCATCTGTGGTTCTGAGTAAGGAAATTAGTACTTCTCTGATCGCTGAGTACACGAGTCAAATGACTGTCTGTGGTCTTGGACTACGGTCTGTAGTCTGACTCGTGGTTCTTGGACCATGAACTGGGGGTCCTCTAGAAAATGGAACTATGGTTGAAATGACAGACTGTGGTTCCAAACTACGGTCCGTGATCTTAACCGTGGTTCCTGGAAACTTGAATTTTTCATGAATTTTTCTGTTGATTACAGTCCAGTAGATGGTTCACATCCTGGGGTGTTACAATATCTCCCCCTTGGGATCATTCATCCTCGAATGAATACTAAACAAACTGAGTTTGGAGGGAAAGAGCTGCAATCCCTACCAACTGAGCACTAGAATCTGATATCTAACTGAGTTGAGTCTTATGGATATGAAAACATGCTAAAATGGAAGGATAACTTAGCGAACGTGATACTGAGACTAAAATACACATGAGTAAACTGAGAGACTGGAAAGGAACTATTACCTCAAGCTGAAACTGAATCGAAAGGGAAGAGGTGAGGGTACTTGGCCATCATGGCTGCTTCTACTTCCCAAGTAGCTCCCTCGACGGACTGATTCCTCTACAAAACCCTCACCAAAGTGACTTCCTTATTTCTCAACCTACAAACCTGACAGTCAAGAATCTCAATTGGAACCTCCTCATAGGTGAGGCTATCCTTCACAACCACACTCTTTAAAGGAACAATGGATGCCGGATCACCGACACACTTCTTCAACAAGGAAATGTGAAAGACTGGATGAACTGCTGCTAGCTCTACTGGCAACACTAAATCATAAGCTACATTACCAATCCTTTTCAAGATTCTGTGAGGACCTACATATCTGGGACTGAGCTTTCCTTTCTTGCCAAACCTCATCACACCCTTCATGGGTGACACTTTCAGGAAAACCCAATCCTCAACCTCAAACTCTAAGTCCTTCCTTCTCACATCAACATAGGAGTTCTGATGACTCTGATCTGTCTTTAATCTTTATTTGATGAGCTGAACTTTCTCCATAGCCTCATGAACCAAATCTAGCCCAATCAAGGCTGTTTCACCTACTTCGAACCAACTAACCGGTGACCTGCATCTATGCCCATAAAGATCCTCATATGGGGCCATATGAATACTGGAATGGAAATTGTTATTATAAGCGAACTCTATGAGAGGTAGGTGATCATCCCAACTACCTTTTAAATCGATCACACAAGCTCTCAACATGTCCTCTAAGGTTTAGATGGTACACTCTGCCTGACCATCCATATGCGAATGAAATGCTATGTTGAGCTTCACCTGAGTACCAAGACCTTTCTGAAATAATTTCCAGAAATGAGATGTAAACTGGGTACCCCTATCTGAGATGATAGACAAGTGAACCCCATGCAACCTGACTATCTCGCTGATATAGAGTCTGGCATAATTCTCTACTGAATCTGTAGTCTTGACAGCCAAGAAGTGAGCTGACTTAGTAACTCTGTCCACTATCACCCAAATGGAGTCGTGCTGTCTGCGAGTACGAGGTAAACTCATAATGAAATCCATGTTGATCCCTTCCCACTTACAAGTAGGAATACTAATATCCTGAGTCACACCTCCTAGTTTCTGATGTTCTACTTTCACCTGCTAACAGTTGGGACACTTAGACACATAATCTGTAATGTCCCTCTTCATGCCGTTCCAACAATAAACTTCCCGTAGATCACAGTACATCTTAGTGGCACCGGGATGAATAGAATATCTATAATTACGGGCTTCTGTAAGGATATGCTGCCTCAACTCACCCACATTAAGTACACACAAATGACCCTGGTAGCGAAGCACACCATCCCTCCCTTGGGAGAAAACATCAAACCTCTGCTGATGAGCTGCACCTTTCAACTGAAGTAATATGTGGATCACTGTCCTGTTTCTCTTTAACCTCTGCTTCCAGTGAAGATTCTTACCCATTCTGGACTATCACACCACCATTTGTCGTGTCCATAAGGCAAACTCTTAAATGAGCCAACCTATGAACATCTCTGGCTAGTTCTTTCTTCTCTTTCTCAACATATGACACACTACCCATGGACATTCTGCTGAGGGGATCAGCCACTACATTGGCCTTACCCGGATGGTAGAGCACATTCATATCATAGTCTTTGAGGAACTCAAGCCACCTTCTTTGATGAAGATTCAACTCTTTATGGTTGAACACATATTGGAGGATCTTATGATCTGTGAACACATCAACATGAACACGATACAAGTAATGTCTCCACATCTTTAGGAAAACACAACAGCTTCAAGCTCTAGGTCATGAGTCGGGTAGTTCTTCTCATGAACCTTAAGCTGTTTGGAGGCATAAGCTATGACCTTACCTTGCTTCATCAAGACACAGACCTGGCCAACCCTAGATGCATCGCAATAAACCACGTATCCATCTGAACCCTCTGGTAGAGTCAAAATAAGAGTTGTAGTCAACCTAGTTTTCAACTCTAAGAAACTCTTCTCACACTTATCTGACCATAAAAACTTGACCTTTTTCTGAGTCAACTTGGTCAATGGGGCAGCTATGGATGAAAATCCTTCAACAAACCTCTTGTAGTAATCAGCCAAACCCAAGAAGCTTTCTATGTCTGTCAGAGAGGTGGGTCTGGTCCAATCCTTTACTGCCTCAATCTTTTGGGAATCAACCTGGATTCCCTCACTAGATACTACATAACCAAGAAAAGCGACTGATTGCAACCAAAATTCAAACTTGCTGAACTTAGCGAATAACTGGCGATCCTTAAGAGTTTGCAGAACAACTCTCAGGTAGTTTGCATGCTTCTCCTCACTCCGAGAATATATGAGGATATCATCAATGAAGATGATGACAAATAAGTCGAAATATTGTTTGAACACCCTGTTCATTAAGTCTATTAACGCTGCAGGAGCATTTGTTAGACCAAAAGACATAACTACAAATTCATAGTGACCATATATAGTCCTGAAGGCTGTCTTCGGGATGTCACTAACTCTGACTCTGAGCTGATGATAGCCGGATCTGATGTCTATCTTAGAGAAGCAACTAGAACCCTAAAGTTAGCCGAACAAGTCATAAATCCTGGGGATGGGATACTTATTCTTGATTGTGACTTTGTTCAACTGACGGTAGTTGATGCACATCCTGAGAGAATCGTCTTTCTTGCGCATGAAGAGAATTGGAGCACCCCATAGAGATACATTGGGTCTGATGAAGCCTTTATCAAGAAGGTATTTCAACTGTTCTTTCAATTCTTTAAGCTCATCTAGAGCCATCCTGTAAGGAGGAATCAAAATAGGCTGGGTATCTGGAAGGAGATCTATCCCGAAGTTAATATCTCTTTCAGAAGGAACTCTGGGAAGATCTTTTGGAAACAATTTTGGGAACTCATTCACCAATGGTAGTGACTCAAGAGTTGGGGTTTCGGAGTTTGAATCCTTAACTCGAACAATATGATAGATATACCCTTTGGAAATCATTTTTCTGGCCTTAAGGTAAGAGATGAATCGACCTACAGGCACTGAGGTACTACCCTTCCACTCTAAGACTGACTCATTTGGAAACTGAAGACGAATGATCCCAGTTCTGCAATCAACTGAGGCATAACAAGAATATAACCAATCCATGCCTAAAATAATATCGAAGTGAGTCATTTCTAACTCTACAAGATCGGTTGAGGTGACTTTCTCGGAAACTGTGATAGAGTAATTTTTGTATACCCGTCTAGTTATAACTGGATCACCAACTGGAGTAAAGACTGAGAAGGGTTCTGGGAGAATTTCTGGACTAACATCGAGATTCACTGCTATATAAGGAGTTATAAAGAAAAGTGTAGCCCCTGGGTCTAACAATGCATAAATATCTAAATGGAAGACTTAAAATGTACCCGTGACCATATTGGGAGAATCCTCCTGGTCCTGTCAAGTCTGAAGGGCATAGAGCCTCTTTTGGCACTTACCACCACCTGTACTATACGAGGCACCCTACTGAGTGGGGCGACCTGCTGGAGTTGCTGTAGAACTAGCCTGATTCGGTGGGTAAGTAGCTTTGCCCTTCTGAGAAGCTACTGGACAATCTCTCATCCTGTGGCCTGGCTTGCCACACCCAAGACAATTTCCACTGCCAGTCATACACTCACCCAAGTGATTACAACCACACTTCCTGCAAATTCGATAAGTGCGCCTGCTAGTAACTAAACCTTGGGACTTAGAGCCTGGTGTCTTATCCCGTCAATCCTGTCTGAACTTAGGAACTGGGGCACTAGAAAAAGATGGGGCTGGAGCTGAATATTTCTGGTAGAACTGAGAGCAGTTGCCACCATCTGACCTCTTCTGAGAGTAGTTGAAGTTAACTGTTCTAGCTCTCTTACCGTCTCCTCCCCTCTCTTTGATTTTCTCCTCCTCGATCTGCTGAGCATAAGTAACCAACCTGGAGATATCCATCTTCTTAACCAACAAAACAGTCTTGCACTCCTTGACCTTATTATCGGACACACCAAACACGAACTTACTCATGCAGGCTCTGGAGTCAGCTACTATCGCTGGATCATACTTAGACAACTGGGTAAGCTTGAATGCGTACTCCTTCACACTCATATCATTATGCTTCAAGTTGATTATCAATTGTACCTTGTCTTCCTTGAGCTCAAGTGGGAAAAACCTATCCAAAAATGTCGTCTTGAAGTGGTTCCAGTCCACTGCACCTGCATTAACACAATGAGACTCCTTCCATTGCTGATACCAAGTATAAGCCACTCCTTTCAACTGGTAGGCGGCTAAATCTGCACTCTCAACTGGAGTAACACCCATAATATCTGTCACCTTCTGAATATAATTAAGAAATTCTTATGGATCTGATCTTGGGCATATTTATATGCCCGCTTACCTTATTTACCCATGTTTTAGCCTTATTTTGAGGGAAAAAGTGATGTATATCCTTATGATTATATGCATTTTCATGATTGTGAGATAATATATGTGATTAGATGCTTTGCAGGGAGAATGTGGAGAAAAATAACCCATGAGAGCTAAAAATGAATGCATAAAAACATTGTAAAGGAGTTAGCAATGTTCCAGGAGAAAAAGAGAGTAAAAGAAGAAAATCTGGGCAGTGGGGCTATGGTGGGGCTCTTCCCCAGACCCAAAACTTCAGAAGGGTGAAGCTGGGGCTATGGTGGGGCGCTGCCCTAGACCCAAAACTTCAGAAGAGTGAAGCTGGGGCTATGGTGGTGCAGGGCTCCAAGCCCCAACCCAGAAATTTTCCAACTTTTTTCTACTCCAAATCCAAGTAGGAAAAGGGGTTATTTTCCTCCTACTCTATAAATACATCTCAAATCACAATTTTTACCCAACTTTTGACCTACGAAGAGCTAGGAGCCGCCGTGGAGGCCGGAGAATATTAGTTTCATCTTTTCTTCTCCTTTATTATTTATTTTACGTTTTTCTTTGGATGATTTATTGTAATTTCTCCATGTCTATGTGGAGTTAAGCTTCTCATTCTAGGATTATGGTAGCTTCATGATTGTTGTAGTAGACTCTTGATTTGATTTGTGAAGATTATCATATTACTTGTTTTTATATTCTTGTGCTTACTATTTTAATGCTTAACTACCATTAAAATAAATTTATCATCTCTTTGTGAACTCGGAAGAAGAATCATTGGGATAGAATGAAGAATATAGGGAGCAAGGCCTCTCTTTTGTAACGTAAAAGGTAGGTTAGCGACTAGGATAGGAATATACCTAAAATGCCTTATTTGGTTTTTATGGAAAGATATATAAATGCGTTCAGAATAAGATGTCACATCCCTGCTCAACGATGTAGTTGTGATGCTATTATGGATAGGCAATTAGAGGCTCGAAAGACCATAGTTGTAAAATTAACCCCTAAATCAGCAACTAGATAAACAAACAAGTCAATGAAATTATTTACTTAACATGATTGTTAGCGAATTCATATACTTATATCGATTTCATCATATTGATTACGTAAAAAAACCTGCTCTTTGTTTGGTTAATTATTCATTACTTAACTTCTTTCTTTTACTTTGGTTAATAAATATTTCTTTGAGATTTACCACTTAAATAAATATTAGAACTAGTTTAATTTAGTAAAATAGTTAATCGACAAGTCCCTATGGGTACGATATCTGGACTCTCAATCCTATATTACTTGTATGATCGTGTACACTTACGTGTGCATTAGGACGCAACAAGCTTTTGGCACCATTGCCGGGGACTTAGAAGTTAATTATTTATATGGTTTAGACTTTTTCTAGTTATTTATTTGAGCTGTATATATATATATATTTTTACATAGTTATCTTTTTAGTTTCTTTTGCTCTTCCATCACTCTTCTTGATATGTCAGCCTAGGATAGATGATTGTCAAATGATGATAATTCTTGTTAGTTTTGCGGAGGACCCCACCTAGATAGTATTTGTCAAAATTTTAGGGGAGCGAGTGGTGTGCACCTACTCAATCTACTGAATTGGATACTAGTCAGTCTGTGAAGAAGGAGGAAGAATTTCAACCATTCAACTATCATTCTTTGATTGAGGGTGACGTTGAGAGGGAGTATGAATGTGAGCATGTCATAAATAATGCAACTTTGAAGTTGGGACGCGTTGGACCTCATTCTAATAACTTTTCTATATTATGTTTGGATGATGACATGAAAATTGAGTGATCTAAATTGGTGGAGAAGAGTGTAGATGAGGAACAAGACCCTTACATTCTAAAATTTTCCACACCAAAGAGACAAAATGGCATTCCTCACTTAAAGGCCAAGAAGTGTAAGATGCGACATATTTTGCTTGGTCCCTTCATCTTTATACCACCGCGCCTAGAGAGGAGTAGAAACATTGATGCAAAATTAGGGGTACAATTCATAAGTTCTAAGTGGAATAAAAAGTAGTGAACTTGATGACTTTGTGCCACGACGTTATATCATGCGCTTGTTGGGAGGCAACCCAATTTGTAGTGTAGCTTCTTATTTTTTTTGTAGTGTCATATTTTTGTTTTTGTTTTGATTTTGCAGGTTTGGGGAAGTCTGAGTACCTGAATTTGAAAGCTAAGGATCATGGTTTAAGCTTAAGTGTGGGACCATTTTCCCTTGATAAAAATTATAGAAACATGCTGCCAGCTAGGCCCTAGAGGGCCTCAGGGAGTATTTCTCATCCTTGTTCTTCATTTTTTACTTTAAATTGCTTTGAGAAAAAAGCATGATTTTAAGTGTGATGTGGGAAATCTTCCGATAATTGTGAGTTTTAGGGTGAGTATGCCATAGGAGTTTATTTTAGTTGAAAAAAAATATACAAAAAGATTTTTTAGTCTTTTTTAGAGTCATATCTCATTCACCCCTTAGTTTTTCTTTTTGGTTATTTTTCAAGGGGGTTCCCTTTGAACCGGGTAATTTTATTTTTTTAGGCGTTATTTTACTTTTTTTAGTCATAGGTAGAGAAATTTTCTCGACGATGGATGGATGATGACCGTCTTGAGGGAAAATTAGTCATAGGAAGAAAAAAGATTAGAAACCATAGCCTTTTGAATGATAGGTACTTTGCCTAAGAATACACTAGACGTCATGGGTAATTCACTCAAAAGAAGTATAAAAAGTAGGAAACTTCATTTAGAGACGCATAGGCTCTTTAACTTGACTCAAAAAATCTAGAGGTGGGCTTAATAATGTTAATTCATTCAATTTGATTGTGTTGTGAATATGAAGTTTTAGAAGCCATTTTTGAACCATTGTGCCATGTGTGGTAAGTGTTTGTTGTGTTTCTTGTATATCTTGATATCTAGAACTCGCCCCGTGTGGGTATGAAATGAAATATAGTGTTGACTTGTGGGATATGATCAAGGCATTTCTTTGTAAGCCACTTCTTTTTGACTATTGTTTGTGCCACCCTTTATATTATTCTTAGTTAAGCCCCTTTGATCCGTAAGCCTATTTCTTTGACTGACTGCATGTTTAGCTTATCGCCTTTATTTAATTACCCTATATTAGTTTGATCCAAAGAGTCCCTAGTGCACTTTGTAGTTAAAAGACTTAAAGGAAGAAGGGAACAAACGAGGAACGATGACAAGATAGAGGGAGGTTATTATGGTAAGGGTAGAATTAGATGTGGTGCCCTTGTGAAAAATAATTTGTATGTTGGTAGTAAGGAGAGGAAAAACAAATAAAAATTAAAAGAAAGCTTAGAGAAATCTCCTTGCTAGCAATAAGTGAATGAAGGATAAGGGCAACAAATCAAAAGAAAAAGGGGGAGTTTGAAGGGAAACATGAACATAAGTTGAAGTTGTGGTGATATAAGGAAAATATTGAAAAAGTTTAAAGTAAGCAGCTTAAAGTGCATAGGGAAAGTAGTCACTATTGGCCAAAGTGTTCCTACCCGTCCCTTAGACAACATTACAATTTGTAAAAGTCCTTTTAATCCTACAATTTTGATGCTTTGTTAATAGAGTATTATGCTAAGGGCAAGCCTATGGTATGTCTTGTATGCATGAAACTTTCTTTGAGAGAGTGAGCGAATTTCTTATCTATATGCCCAAATTTGGATATATATGTATGATGTGAGAAAGAGGCATCTCTCTTAAATGTGAGGGCACAGAATGGTGATAATTTGGTGTACTAATAATGGCTATATTTACACATAATTATATTGGCCTTATTTTATCCCGAAGAGTCAGTTTTAGAGGTTTTGTGGTTTCAGTGAAGGGTCTATGAAAATATGATTGATGTATGCATGTTGAGTGGATTTATGGGTCATGATTAAACTGTCTAGTTAACATGGGTATGAGTAGACATGTTCAATTGATATCTTAAGATGTGAAATTTTTTGTAGGGTGTTTAGTGATTTATTCGAGGATGAACAAAGGTTTAAGTGTGGGGTGGTGATCTTGTGCGTATTTATACGCTCGTTTACCTTATTTACCCATGTTTTAGCCTTATTTTGAGGGCAAAAGTGATGTACATCCTTATGATTATTTGAATTTTCATGATTGTGAGCTAATATATGTGATTAGATGCTTTGCAGGGAGAATTTGGAGAAAAATAACCCATGAGAGCTAAAAATGAAAGCATAAAAGCATTAGAAAAGAGTTAGCAACGTTCCAGGAGAAAAAGAGAGCAAAAGAAGAAAATCTGGGCAGTGGGGCTATGGTGGGGCGCTGCCCCAGACCCAAAACTTCAGAAGGGTGAAGCTGGGGCTATGGTAGGGCGCTGCCCTAGACCCAAAACTTCAGAAGAGTGAAGCTAGGGCTATGGTGGCGAGGCGTGCCAAGCCCCAACCCGGAAATTTTCCAACTTTTTTCTACTCCAAATCCAAGTAGGAAAAGGGATTATTTTCCTCCTACTCTATAAATACATCTCAAACCACAATTTTTACCCAACTTTTGTCCTACGAAGATCTAGGAGCCACCGTGGAGGCCGGAGAATGTTGGTTTCATCTTTTCTTCTCTTTTATTATTTATTTTACATTTTTCTTTGGATGATTTATTGTAATTTCTCCATGTCTATGTGGAGTTAAACTTCTCGTTCTAGGATTATGGTAGCTTCATGATTGTTGTAGTAAACTCTTGATTCGATTTGTGAAGATTATCATATTAGTTGTTCTTATATTCTTATACTTACTATTTTAATGCTTACATACCTTTAAAATAAATCTATAATCTCTTTGTAAACTCGGAAGAAGAATCATTGGGATAGAACGAAGAATATAGGGAGCAAGGCCTCTCTTTTATAACGTAAAAGGGTAGGTTCGCGACTAGGATAGGAATATACCTAGAATGCCTTATTTGGTTTATACGGGAAGATATATAAATGCGTTCAAAATAAGATCTCACATTCTCACTCAATGATGTAGTTGTGATGCTATTTTGGATAGGCAATTAAAGGCTCGAAAGATCATAGTTGTAAAATCAACCCCGAAATCAGAAACTAGATACACAAACAAGACAATGAAATTTTTTACTTAACATGATTGTTAGCGAATCCATAATCCTAGATCGATTTAATCATATTGATTATATAAAAAACCTGCTCTTTGTTTGGTTAATTGTTCATTAGTTAACTTCTTCTTTTTACTTTGGTTAATAAATATTTCTTTGAGATTTACCACTTGAATAAATAATTAGAACTAGTTTAATTTAGTAAAATAGTTAATTGACAGGTCCCTGTGGGTACGATATCTGGACTCTAAATCCTCTATTACTTGTACAATCATGTAGACTTGAGTGTGCATTAGGACGCAACAGGATCCTCTTCAGACTTGGACCCATGAAACTCTGAAGGGTTCATCTGAGTGAAGTCTCGGATTCTAGATGCACGAACATTGGTTTGAGGTAGAGCTGGTGCCACAACCTGCTGATTGACCTGAGCGGTCATGGCCTGAGCAACCACCTGAAAAGCAGCCCTAAATTCGGCATGGGTAACTTGCTCATTCAAAGTATCTGCTAGTGCTGCTGGTGCTAGCTGATTTCTGGTGTTGGCTCTTCTGGGAGGCATTTTCTGTAACGTGTAGAGCATGAGTTAGAAGGAGATTAAATAGAGTTCACACTCTATTGCACGAGCTGGAAAAGAAAGAAGGGAAGTTGTTCCTAGTTACATCTCATAGCTTCCTCCCCATAAGTGTGGCGCGCTTCACACCCATGAAGAAGACTCTAATTGAAGCGACTTTCCGACACCCTAGTACAATTGAACTTTATACTATGATACCAAGTTTGTCATGCCTCTAGGCTACCCCCTAGACGTAACACAGTGCTTAATGTCACAAGTGACCCCAAGCTAACCCATGGTCTAGCTTATCTATACAAATCTTAATAAAATATGAGTTGTGCAGAAAACTAAAAGCATTTAGATATCTGAGATGGGAAAGAAGCCCAAACATGTCTGGATATAAAATATATGTAAGAGTGTAAAGATTATGAAAAGCAACACTAACAACTCAATAGCCGAATCAAGTTCTATGTCTGAAAGCCTCTAACTGATATGAGTTGCTGGGACAAGCCCCAGCTATCTCTAATAATCTTAAACTGAAATATAAAACTAAAGAATGAAGCCTCGAACTATGAGGACTCACCACTGAAGTTTCTGAGTAAGGACTTGAAATCGAGCTAAGCGCGGTCTGGATGCTGAGCGCCTGAACCTATATTATACAACGATGTAGCACAAAAGTATGCGTCAGTACTTCAAATGTATTGAGCATGTGGGATATGTGCTAAGCTGAATAACATAAAGACTGAACATGGAAATACATACTGAAGCATAAACTTGAAGATAAGCTGAATGCAATGACTAAGTAGCTATCATGAATATATAGTATGCTGAATTCAATAACTGAATACAAGGCTAATGCAATATGAGTCTGACTATGGGAGCTACTATTAACCGACATACCCCAAGCGGAGTTAACTATGGGGCCAACCTGTAACCCTGGATGGAAGGGTGTTCATACCTTCCCAAGGGTATAAATAAATCTGACGTGGATCCACTAAACTGATGTCCACAAGGGACAAAGGTGCCCAGCCTAATCTGACAACTGAACCCTTTTATACCTATGGTGGCGCCGTAGTTCTAGGACTTGGGGACTCCTACTAAAGGTCTCAGCCTAATATGACAGCTAAGCCTCTATTCCTTCATCCGCTCGGTACTAAGTCTACTCCCAACTGAATGTAAGAAATGAAATGCAAGCTGAAATACTGGATAGCTCAAATATTGATAATCATCTGAGAATGCAACATACATATACTGAAACTAATGGCATTCTAAATTTGAAGCATAATTACCTAAATTATCTGACTTGTAAGTATAAATTTTGAGTACTGAAATTTAAAACAGGCTAGGGTTATAGAACTCTATGCATATGACTATGCTAATTCTCCAAGAAACATGTAATAGAATCTGAATTTCAATGATTCCCTAAGATTTAGGAACCCTAGGTCTGAATAACTCATGGAGAACTGAAGAACTGAATTGAGTCTAGGGACTCAATGGGTGGAAGGAATCCAATGACAAAATCTCGCATACATGGAAGAAGATTCTATGGTGAAATCCTTAGATTTTTGGGGCTGAGCTTGAAGAAACCTTCTGCTTGTTCTTGAGGGAAAATTGTCACTTATTTTCTCTATTTCTCTAAGGGTCGGATGTTTTCTAGGATAATGGGAGGTTTAGGTAACTTTTGACTAATTAATTAGGCTTAGACTAAGAAAAATGATGTAGCTTAGGCCTTAAAAGAGAAAAGGAAAAGTCCGAAATACCCCTGGAATTTTAAAAGAAAGCTGTTGAAAATCGCGACTCAGGTACCATGACTTAGTTGACGGACCGTAGTCCTAGATGATAGACCATCAACTGAGTCGTGGTTATGGCTATGAGCCTTACGGGTTCTCTGATCTGAGGAAACTATAAGTTACTGGATGGACTGTGGTTCTGGATGACGGTCCATGGTCTGCTCGTGGTCCCTGGACCACAACTGAGGGTCCTATGATGTTCTAATTCCATGAGTCCACAGGACGAACCGTGGTTCTGAATGATGGTTCATCATATGACTCATGGTTGTTGGGCCCTGAACTGATGGTCCTCTGGTTAAGGGGAACTACGAGTGACAGGATGGACTGTGGTTCTAAACTACGGTCCGTGATCCCATTCATGGTTCTGAGGAAGGAAATTGGTACTTCTCTTATCACTGAATGCACGAGTTAAATGATGGTCTATGGTCCTGTAATATGGTCCATGGTCTGACTCGTAGTTCCTGGACCATGAACTTGGGGTCCTCTAGAAAATAAAACTACAGTTGAGATGACGGACCATGGTTCCAAACTACGGTCCGTGATCTTAACCGTGGTTCCTGGAAACTTGAATTATTCTTGAATTTTTCTGCTGATTACAGTCCAATAGCTAGTTCACATCCTGGGGTGTTATACAACCAAACTCCAGGAACCTGTTATAAAATTCCCCTGTCTTCTCTGGCACTCCCCTCATGTTAAAAGCCTTCTTGTATCAAATACCAATCCTCCGATAGTCACAGAACCTCTCTCGACTCACATTATCGGAGAACCTTTCATATGGTGGGATGTGTTCTTGGTTGGCATCCATGAAGTTATTACTTTTGCAAAAATTGACAAAAAAGTGAATTAAAATTTGTAAGATGCAAGGAAATCAATTTGGAGAAAAAACAGAAATTTTGACTCTCCTGAGAGGCTACTACTTACAGCCTCCCGCTATAACAGGCTACCTCCCGCTATGGTGATGGACCTATAGCGGGAATTTCTCCGCTATAGCATCATTGCTATAGCGACCTTGCTCTTGTATAGCGACCTTCATCATCTCAGATTGTTAAGAAGTGCTTCAATGGCTTGTCTTGACTCAGAATTCCATTTTTAACTTTCCTAGTCCAGATCAGTGTTCCCAAAGTACTCTACTACTATTTTATGCAAAATATTTGGACATTATAACTCCTAAAAATTGCCCAAATTGCCATTTTTCAACAAGAACATCCCTTCACCTTCCCTACCCTTTTGAACCCATTTTCGGCTATAAACCCCATAATCCTTATGCCCAGGATACTGTGGAAGTGTTGTTAACATAAGAGAAGCATCCATCCTTCAAGAATTCAACAAAATCAAAAGCCAAAAATTCAAAATTCAAACCAACCCAATATCTACTCTATTCACCATATTCTAGCGTATAACGGTCTATATCCGTGCAATAAAGTAATGAAAGTAAGGAGTTACTATATTACCTTATTTCTGACATTGGGAGCAAAGTGATTGGGAGGGGAAAGTAGTGTTTTCAAGTTAAATGGGGAGAAAATGGGTGAAAACCCATTTCTCACCCCTATAATCTGTTACCACCAACTATAACAGAAGGTTGGCCCCTATAGTGGTGCCGTTATAGAGGGATTTTTCTTGCTATAGTGGGGTTTGGGCAGTCGAGTGGGTAGAAGTTTTTGTGTTTCATTCATTAATCTTTTTGACTAGGTATATTATCGAGACTCTGGATTTCTTGGGAACTTAGGAAGGGTGGCCCTAATTGTTCCGTGTAAACTCAAGGGAAGGAATTCCCTGGCCGAGTGGTATCAAATTTATTTATGGTTAAATTGGGTACACCTATAAAAATGGGAGTTTCGCTGGTTCGCATAGGGTTATAATTACGCCATCAAGGTAGCATGATAGGATTCTATGGCTAGCTTCTTATTTTCTCTCCATATTTAGAATTATTCGATGATGAATAATGGGTAAATTGGTATCTGTTGTAATGATCTATTCAGTCGTTATTAAAAAGGCTTTTCGTTGCGGGTTGCAGGAATTATGGAAATATGCTATTAAATTAATTTGGGTAACACGATGAAAAATGCTCAAAAATTGAAATTTGGTCAGGCTGACATCACCCCGCTATATTGGCTAGCAGGTTTCTATAACGGGCTGACAGAACTAGTAGATAGAAAATGTAGATTTTATATTGGACTTCTCCTCCTCAGTTGCAAAAAGGATGAGGGTTACCTTCTAAAACCCTCCTAGATTTCTCTAATGCTTGAGATCCATAAGGAGGAAGGATTTTCGTGTGAATGGGGTAAAACCTATGAATTCCATGCCTGCTTTCCATCAGGATTTGCCTTACGGAGCCAGAAGTTTGTGTTCAAACTTTTGCAGCAGCTGTTTAGCATTCAGGTAGGCTAGACTTAACTGAGTAGTTAGACCTGCTTTCTGTTGCATAATGTTTTATAGAATGATGGGAAATTTCATGCCTAGGCCTTCGGGCATGGAGTCTGGAGGAATAATGTATTGGTTGTATGGTTGACTAGGGTGAAATTATTGTGTTATGAGTAATGTGATCCTTATGCTTATTGCATTGTTGATATTAGGATTCTAAGCCCAAGAAGGACTAGATTTTTGGGTTATTCGAGGAACCGGTAATGGTTATGTGTAAATGGATTGCTAGGTTGTAGTGTATTTTCCAAGAATGTTTAAGTACAGGAAAATAAGGTGAACATGAAGGGTCTAAAATCCTTAATGTCTGGGGTTGAGTTCCCTACAATGTGCTTACTCTTCTAAAAGAGGTCTAGAATTTAAATTAAATGAGTTCATGGGTTTAATTGAATAATTTGGGGGTCGGTCTTTGGATAGGTCATCAAGGTTGGGAGGATGAATCGAGTTTGTTGGGTAGGTGATGGTCGATTATTTCCTATTTACGACAGTGTGCATGTTAACTATTACATAAGTGTTTCCTGTACAACTCATGTTGTAGGGAATAAGTTAATGAATGTTACTGATATTTGGTTGTCAATCTTGTGAAATAAACTTGTCTTTAGTACTTGTTGGTTTTACAAGTATGGTGCATGTTCATTGTGATCGATTATTGTGTTGTATGTGACATTCGATTGGCTCAAGTACCACGCCTAGTATAATTTATCGATTGGCTCGGATACCACACCTGGTACAGGATATCTATCAATTGGATCAGGTACCACGCCTGCTACAGATTCTATCATGGTTGGCTCAGGGACCACTCCTGGTACATATTTGGTTATGCTTTGTGTGTTGGTTCCATGAGTAGACTGGGTTTGTTTCTTGTGATGTCATTACTGTATATTAGTTCATGAGTTGCTGGGTTGGTTCTTCTATAGACCAGGATTGTATTTTAAACACTGTAGATGTTATCTTATGGATCATTGGGTGGTATGAGTTACTAGAAGTAGGGCTAGAACTGTGTTGGGGTGGTTATTTAATTCACGTTCTATGATGATTATAGGGTTTAGTACATTGCGATATGTGGTAAGGGCATAGAATGGTTGAGTCAGAATGCCTAAGGGAGAGCTTACATGTGGTCTTTTTAATTGGCTAAGGGTTAAGGACCAGGTTGATGACTTAGGATCTTAAGTGAGGGTGAGAGACTGGCTAGTAGGGATGGTTAGCAGAGTTGAATGTTGAGTTTGGAACCAGAAGGTATTTCTAGTGGGCGCCAAGATGGGTAGGCTAGAGAGTCTTAGTCTTATAGTGGAGAGGGTTATGACCAGGATAGACTGGTGGAATGGCTTCTAATGGTGGTTAGCTGTGGAAAATGATCTAGGGAGGCTTGGAAATGGAATATTTAGGTTCATGGATGTTATACTGTGGTAGTAAGGGGAGTTGATAAGGGGCCGAGATTTTGTAACCTTCCTATTGCATGTTCATTGGATTTTCACATGATATTATATGGTGGATTCGGGTCAACCAATGATGCCTACCAATACATGATATTTGTACTAATACTACTCTTCCTATACCTTTTGGTATAGTCTGGTTGCAGGATTGGTGATGTTTTTAGTTAAAAACGACAGTGACATTAGGCAGCTTCTACTCCTCTTTCCTCTGGTAGGAGCTGTGTCTTATTTTACTTGTATTTTCTTCTTAGAGCTCTTGTACTTATTAGACTAGTTCGTAGGGAGGGCTTTTATTTAAGCTTGTAAAAGGTTTCATTGTTTTAAGTTTTATTAACTGGTTTTGAGATGTTAAAGGCTATTTTCATGTTTCCTAATTATTTTTGCAGGCCCATTTTAAATGGGGTGGTAAGGGTTCTCCTATCTAGGTACTTAGAGTAGGTGCCCGCATGGACCGGTAGTTGGGTCGTGACAAAAGGTTTTCTTATAATCTATTCCAGCTTCTTGAGTAAATCCTTTTGCCACCAATTATGCTTTGTGTCTTTCTATTGACCCATTTGATTTGTATTATCTTTGAGAATTCATTTTTTCCAATAGCCCTACTCCTAGGAGGAAGGTCAACTATATATCAGACTTTGTTGATTTTCATGGACTCTAATTCCTCTTTCATTTCTTTCATTCACTCATTTCTTCTAGGACTCATTAAAGCCTTAGTCACATAAATAGGCCCATCCAATTTTGTGGGAGATTACAAAAAACATAATCCTCAATCTTATAATATTTTTTAGGTATACCTTTTCTGGTGCTTTTACGTAATTGAAGTTTAGATTCCTTAAAATGATTTTGGGATTCAAAACTCTCACTTGGATCAGGAATCAATCCTTGATCTATTTGATTATCAAGAATGTCTAAAGACATTGTCTGATCATCTGAATTCAACATTTCATAAAGAGGCTCACATTCTTTTATTTCACCCTTTTTGGGAAAATCAATTTCTAAAAATATGTGTTATGACCCATCCTGTTGTTATAGTTGTGTTTTGGGCGTAAGTACCCAATTAAATTTTTTCCTAAGATGAGAGTTGATAAAATCTCAAGCTAGGGTAGTTTTTGGTGAAAAATCTAATAGTGTATGCTTTAGAGATAATTTGTATTTCGTGGTGTAGTAATTGATAGTGTGGTGTTTATTAATAATTAGTCGAGTGGCATAGAATCTGGTAACAAGTTTTTGCACAATTAACAAATTTGTAGAACTACGATTATAGTGATTGCCGCATTGGAATCAATCTGTGATGTCAAAAATCAAGGTTTGCGTTGGTAAACAGAGTGATTTGGCTAAGTTCCCAAGGTCCTATTTCAAAGACCATTGCAGTGGAGGCCATCCCGTTGTAGCAAGACCTCCATAGTGGTCGAATTCCCGCTTCAATGAGACTGGCCAATTCCACTAGGGCTTGCTGTAGCGATCAAAGGCTCTCCATAGGGGTATCGTCGTAGCGAGAAACAACTACTATAGTGGATGATGGGGGCATAATATCTGCTTAAGTCCACTTGTCTGATTTATTTTTCAAAAACTGAAAGTGTTCATTCTTAGACTGAGGAGAAGTGATTTTCTACTGAACTAGGGCAATTTTGTTCATTAAGGTAAGTTAATTCATTCCTCTTATCATCCAGTAATCCATTTCTATTGTAGAATCATTGGATGGCGATTAACATTGGAATTCTTGAGTTAGAGCCCTAAATTCATTTAAAAATGGAGAAAGAACCTATAGGTAGGTGTAAATTTACCTAAGATTGATTCTAGGTTGTTAATTAACACTTCCAAGTATAGAATTATTTCCCTTGAACATTAATTATAGGGATTTAGGACAATTTGATGGTTAAAAAACCCTTACCCATGGTTTTAGACTATGATAAGGGGTAAAACTAGTGGGGTTGAATCCTCAAGGCATAGAATTGAAGATTAAAAGACTATTTACTCTTGCATTTATTATTTTAGACCACAAACAATACAAAGCTTGAGAAAAGGCAGGGCATTTTTAACCTAGCTTGGATTTGGGTCTTCGGTTGAGGTAGGTTACGATTTAATTGGAGTTGAGACTTGATTTAGTATTTGTGTGCTTTTGAATGGAATAACTTATTGATTGGTCTTTGAACATACTTGAAGTTGATGATTTATGATCTTGTTAATGCTTGAATGAATAAGCTATTGCGTATTGAATTTTATTTAAAGTATGTTGTGATAGTGAAGTACACTTGTGATTTGGTGCACTGTGTTATATTTTGAGAGATAGAGATTTAAAACCACTGATTGATACTGGTTGAGGGATTGGGTACCACGTTGGTACGATGTTAGTTATGGATTGGGTACCACACTAGTACAATGTTGTTATTACTATTCAGGATTGAGTACCACACTGGTATGATATTTTTATTACTATTATGGATCAGGTACCATGCCAGTACAATATATGGACCCTAGTGCATTACCTGAAGGTCATGACTAGTTGGATAAAAAGAAGTCCCTTTAGCATGCGTGTACAATTTAGTGTTTGAGGTGAGAGTTGGTATGACATATCGCGATGATAATGAAAGTAAATAAAAACAAAAATATGAGAGTAAGGTGGACATAGATCCATGTTGTGATGTGATTATTGAGATTGTGAGTTTCTTGATTATTATGATAGTATCTCGTAACTTATATAATTTATTTTCAGACATTGTTTGGTTTGATTTGAAGTGATTATTTTGTTGGGTAAACAACTTGTCATGTGTTGAAGCTTCTGTCTACCTATTATTTGATTTATGTTACATGCTTTTTCTAAATTGGGTCGACCTATGATGCTTATAGTACCTCATGGTTTGTACTGATACTACTCTATACTCTTCTTTTATTGAGTGCAAACCGTATTTTGGAGGCTCAGACGCGACCTCATCTCTAGAGGTAACAACTGATTTGATCCAAGGGTGAATACTACATCTTCAGGCTGCCATGGATCCTTATGTTGGTTCTTGTCCCTCTTTTAGACAAGAAGACTTTTCCTTATTTTGTTAGTTTGGATATCTTAGACATGGTTTTGGATTTAGAGTCTTTGTACAATGACTTCAGATCTTGGGAATTTTAATAGATAGTTAAAATATCTCTGCACTTACTTTTTGTTAATTTTTAGCCATTATATTTATAAAAGTTGATTTTGTTATTATTTTGTCTAAAACTAGCTAATTGATTGGGTTAAGATTTGGGTTATATGGTTCTCCCACCAAAAGATTAGTGTGGGTGTCACTCACAGTTGATTGGGTCATGACAAAGTTGGTATCAGAGCCCTAGGTTCGCCAATCTCGTCGTACGAGAACATGTCTATTAGAGTCTTGTGGAATGGTATGACGACGTCTGTACTTTTCTTCAAGAGACTAAAGGACACTAGAAAAACTCAATTTCTTCTTTCCTTCATGCTTTTACTTGATTCCAATTGGTATCTGGTGATCCAAATTGGTATCTGACTTCTTTCACTCTTATTCTCGCAGATAGTGAGAACATGTTCATCGAGAGAGAGAGAGCAGAGGTACCCGAACCAGCCATAGGTGGTGTAGTTAGTGGCAGAGGACATGCGAGAGAAGGAAGAGGTAGAGTAAAGAGAGACCATCTTGAGAAAGGTGAGAATCTCCCCCCATGAGAGGATATTCCTGAGGTTGCAGAGGCTAAAGTGATACCGGGTTAAGAGAATTAGGTGACACCAGTTCAGAGAGGTGTAACACCAATTTATATTTTTGGCTATGATTTAGTAGGTTTTGAACTTCTTGAGTGGGTTAGTAGGGACCAAGGATACACCTACAGTTCCTGCAGTGCAACATCTGGGAGTGCAACATGCTACTATCGTAGCTCCTCGAATGGATGAGGCTTTAAAGATGATTATCTTCCCAAGATAGGTAACAAGTAAGGTGATGATCGGAGATAATCATGATCTATTCTATAAGCTTATCAAGATAAAGCTTTTTGTCTTTCATTGTCTTAAATCTAAGGATGCATACGAGTTTATCATTGACTGCCATGAGTGACTTCATAAGAAAGGGATAGTTGAGAGATATGGAGTTGGGTTTGTCACTTTTTAGCTTCAGGGTGATTCTAAGATGTGGTGGAGAGCCTATGTGGAGTGTAAGGCTGCTGGATCACCTCTATTGACTTGGCACCAGTTCTATTCGGTGTTCTTATAGAATTATGTCTCTCGTACTTTGAGGGATATAAGGATAGATGAGTTCGCCAGTATCGAGCACGGGAGTTCATCAGGTTCAACCTATGAGGCCTAATTTCATTCGCTCTCCTATTATTCATTATAGTTGATAAATACTGAGGAGGAAGGGATTTGCTATTTCGTTAAAGGGTTGAATACAGGTCTCCAAATTTCATCTCTATAGATGGTATCCTCCGATAGGTCCTTTCAGGAGGTGATTGATTTTGTGAAGAGTATTGAGGGTGTGAAATTGGAAGGTTATGCAAAGGTGGTAGCAAAAGATGTCCCGGACAGGGGGCAACTTCAATGGTTCATATTCTAAATTCAGAGTTCACATGGGTACACTGCACACCCTTTTCACTAAGCTATAAAGGTGTCAACTGGGGGTCCATCAGGGGCCAGCTAGCCTTCTCAAGATTTTGGTGGTTATCTTACTTATTTTGCTTCATCTCAGTGACCCACCCTAGACTAGACTTGATATGAGTGTAGTGAGGATGGTCGTGTTCAAAGGAATTGACCTACGTATCAGTAGGCTAGTCAGTTAGGCCAATAGCAGGCTCCCTGAGCTCTACCTCCGACATGTTAGGAGGTAATGGTTATAATAGAGGTCGTACGCAAGTAGGGCGTGGTGGTCACTCGATAGGTAGGGGTGGAAACTAGCATAACAAAGGCAATAGTCATGTTGATCGGAGTGGTAATCAGCCCAATAGGGGCAGCACATAGGCAGGTGATAAGGCCTATTTCTATGCTTTTCTCAATAAGCCCGAGGTAGAGGCATCAGATACAGTGATCACAAGTACTATTCTTGTCTGTGACTGGATGAATATGGTTTTATTTGATCCTGGTTCTACTTTCTCTTATGTATCTGTTGGTTTTGCTGTGGGGTTGGACATGGTGTGTGAATTACTTAATTTTTCTTTCATGTGTCTACTCCGGCCGGTGATTTTGTGGTTGTTGATAAAATTTATCATGCTTGTCCTGTTATATTTATGGGGCGTAAAAACCTAGGTGGTTTTAGTGATTTTGGATATGATAGATTTGATATCATTCTGGGAATGAGTTGGTTATCTTCTCATCATGCTATTATAGACTGTCGCGCTAAGACAGTAATTGTGGCTATGTCAGGGATGGATAGACTTGAATGGGAGGGTGATTATAGTACTTCTCCTATTAAATTGATATCTTTTCTTCATGCCAAGGGATTGATAGGGAAGAGGTGTTTGAAATTCTTAGCACATCTTTGGGAGGTTAGTGCAGAAGTCTGATCTTACGCATATTTATACACCTAAGTGTCATTATCTATGTGTGTTTAGCTTAGTTTTGAGGATAACTTGATGTGTTATTGAGGTATATAGTGTATGTATGTATTTGGTTGTTAAAGTACATGTTTAAAGTGTTTAAGGTGCATTTGGAACAAGTCAAGAGTGAAAATGATCAAATAGAGTTTAGACGAGAAAACTAGCTTTGCTAGCTTGAGTTATGCCTATGATAGTGTGCGTTGGTGAGCTCTATTGTGTTTTATGGACTAATGTGTGTTATGAGTTATTGTAGGATACCATTGGAGGAGCTATGGAATCTAATTGAAGCCTATGAACAAGCCACAAACCATTCGGACACAAAGCAAGGTGGAAAGATTTGGTTAGAGGCAAAAATGGAGAGCCAAGAAATACCCCCGTGCCACGGAGGCTAAGATCCATTTCATTGGCGTGGCATAGAGGTGGAGAATCAACTGGATGGACAATTTCCAGTAGCCCTCTACGTTATTGGCATGTCACAAAGGTTGGCTGCCGCAATAAGGGGTGTGGCATGGAGGCTAGGCTCCGCGATGACCAGGGTGCCACAAACTTTTTGTCCCGATGGGTACAACTTATCCTACATTATAAATAGGACACTTAGACTTAATTATAAATACACCTAGATGATTTTGGATTGAAAAACACAAGGAGGAGGCTGCCTTAGGGTTCTTATTCTCTACTTTTCTTTACTCAATTCTTGTATGAACTACATCAATTTTGTAATCACAAATTAGATTATGAGTGGCTAAACACCCTCTTTCTAGGGTTGAGGCTACAACATGATTGTTTGATTATGGTTTTATAGTTGGTTTGATTATTTATCATGTCATGATAGTTCTTACATTCTTGTTTTAACTATTCTGAAGCGTCATGAACTTTAGGATAAATCTAAGTCTCAAAATGAATTGACCATAGAAGTTGAGGGACGGAATGAAGAACGTAAGGAGTGTGAATCATATCTTTTGTTGTTAGTTAGCAATTATAAAGAATGATTTGCGGTTAGGATATAGATATACCTAAACACCCCACTTGGTTAATAAAACAGGAAGATAGTTGAATGTATCTGAATTAAAGTCTCACATTCCCGCTCAATGATGTAGTTGTGAGATTAATTTAGGTAGATGACTTAGAGGATGACCATTCCCGGGTTATAATATCAACCCTGTAAATCAATGATCACGATAAACACCAATACCAGCTAAGAACTCTTCATATCGTCTGTGAGATTAAGTTAGGCATGAATGTGAAGCGAATGCCTCAACCCTGGAACTCTCCATATATTTTTTACAATCCGAATTTCATATCGTCATTATTTCTATTACTTAGTTTATAAAAACAAAGCCCAAACTCTTGGTTACAAATCGCACTTGTTTAATTTCAATAGTAATACTTAAGTTGGATTGTCTGTTGAACTTCAAGTCCCTGTGGGATCGATATTTGGCTTGCAAGAGCTACTTTATTATTTGCACAACCACGTACACTTACGTGTATGCTTGGGAGCAATCAGTTTCTGGCACTGCTGCCGGGGACTTTAAAATTAGCAACTTTCTAATTTTTAGTTTTACTATTTCGTTTGATAAGTGCTAACGACTTGATCTTAGTTACTGAATTTGCAGGTACAAGTTTTGAATCTTGAGCAAGCTGGCAAGGAAAAGGGAATTGGTTGAACCACATCCCAAACCTAAACGACGCTTGCACTAATTGAGAAGAGAAGCAACACTTTTCTATCCAATCCAGCAAGTTCAACTGAGACTAATCTTGCAGCAATGGCTGATGAACAACCAGCCCGTAGGACAGTGCGCGAAGTGGGAATCCCACTCACAACTAATGTGACCTCCTGTATTCAGAAGCTATCCATTGGAGAAATATTTGAGCTAAAGTAGAATATGGTGCAATTGTTGCACACAAGCAGACAGTTTACGGGCTTATCGCCTGAGGATCCACAGGTTCATCTACAGAAATTTCTGGAAATAAGTGACACATTTATTCTCGCAGGAGTATCCACAAACTACGTGAGGCTCACACTTTTCCCATTCTCACTTTTGGGAGAAGCAAAGAAGTGGTTGAAGGAAGAACCTTCAAATTCAATCACAACTTGGGACGATTTGGCAAAGAAGTTCCTCATTCGATTCTTCCCATCAGGAAAAACTGCAAAGTTGAGGAGTGAAATACTGAGTTTCAAAAAAAAGCCACACGAGAACCTCTATCATGCATGGAAGAGATTCAAGTCTCTACTTAGAGATTTTCCACACCACCAGCAGAATAATGAGATACTAGCTCATACTTTTGTTGAAGGTCTTGACCGCAACATGAAAATTTTGCTAGATTCAGCGGCAGGTGGCCAAGCTTTGGAGAACACTTATGATGAGTTGTGCACTCTCCTAAATAGAATTGCACAAGGTAATCCAGAGTGGCATGGTGATATGTCCAAAAATATGGTGAAAAAGCCTGCAGGTATGATAGAGGTAAATAGTGTCACAACATTAGCTGCATAGTTGGCCACGTTTCAGAACTAGGTGATGACTCAGTTCAACAAAATGAATATGGCTCAATCTCAGGCTCAGGTTAATGCATTGCAGCAGGTTTAGACTTGGTGTGAAACTTGTGGTCTTAGTGGTCATTTGGAAGATTTATATGGAGAAAATATGGAGTCGGTAAATTTTGTTGGCAATGCACAGAAAGGCAATCAAAACTATTGTAATGCCTATAATCGCAACTGGAAGAGTCAACCCGCTTACTCTTGGGGCAATAATCAGGCTCAACCGCAGCAGTTTCAACAACAGCAAGTCATTCAAAATAACACTCAGGCTAGTATTATAGAAGAGACCTTGAAAAAGATTCTGGCCAACCAAGAATAAATGGCTGCGGAGATCAAAAATCAGCAATTGGCTCAAAAGAATTTAGAGATGCAGATGGGTTAGTTAGCTTAGGAACAAAACACAAGACCTCAAGAAGGTTTTCCTAGTGATACAAAAAAGCCAAAGCAAGTGATGGCAATCACCTTGAGGAGTGGGAGAGACTTTATTGATACACCTTTAAAGAAAAATCATGAGGTGCAAGAAGAGTTGATCACTTCTAAGCAGGCAGAAAAGCAGACTGAGTCCAAACACGCTGACAAAAAGAGTAAGTTTGAGTACCCTAATAAAAAGCCAATTGAGTAAACTCAAGATAGACCACCACCACCATTCCCTCAGAAGCATATCAAAGCCAAAGAGGATACTTATTTCAAGAAGTTCTTTGAAACGTTCAGAGAACTTTATTTTAACCTTCCTTTGTTATATGTTTTGCAGGGAATGCCTAAGTATGCTAAGTACTTGAAGGATATGGTGGCAAACAAAAAAAGGCTTGCAAATATTGAGACTGTGGCATTTACTGAAGAGTTTAGTTCGGTGGTTATGAGCAAGATTCCCAAAAAGCACAAGGACCCTGGGAGTTTCACCCTCCTAATACAAATTAGTGAAAGTGATATTGTCAAAGCCTTGAGTGATTTGAGGGAAAGCATCAACTTGATGCCCCTTTCATTATTTAATACTCTTGGGTTGGGGAAGCCAAGTCCTGCATCAATAATGTTGTAGATGGCAGACAGAACTAGAGTGGTCTCCCAAGAAATCATTGAGGATGTTCTCATCAAGGTTGGTAAGTTCATTATTGCTACTGACTTTATTGTTCTTGATTATGATGTAGATGACAGGGTACCAATCATATTGGGACGTCCATTCTTGGCTACTGGTGGAACATTGATTGATGTTAGAGAGGGCACGCTCAAGATGAGATTGAATGATGAAGATGTGGTCTTCAAAGTGTACAAAGCACTCAACACAATTTCACACTACACATATCTATGCATGATCACAACTATGGAAGTGGATGAGTGTGGGGTGGACAAGAGCGTACCTCCAATCACCTCTTCAGACTCTCTCATGGAGCTTCCCAAGTTGATAAATAAGCCTGAACCTGAAGGACTTGAACAGAATCTTGAGAAGGTAGGTGTAAGAAAGGCCACAGACCTCGAATGCGAGCATACTAGAGGTCAGAAGAAAAGGAGAAAATGGGCCCCGAGTAGGAGAAAGAGGATGAGAAAATGGGAATAAGAGTTGTGATGTGAGTCGTGCCGCGATATTAAATCAGGCGCTACTTGGGAGGCAACCCAAGTTAAGGTAGAATTTTTATTCATTTTAGTTTTTCTTTAGTGTCACCTTTGGTGTTATTTTTGTGTGGTGTAGATAGGTTGAGGGGAAGTCTGAGTACGTGAGATCTTAGCTAAGGAACATGGAAAACACTAAGTGTGGGGTCCTCCGGACCTCTTTATGAACTTGATGCTACTAGCTAGGCCTAGAGACCTCAGGGAGTATCTCTATATGTATTTTTAAATTATATTTTAGGGATAAAGTATGATTTTAAGTGTGGGGTGAAAATCTTCCGATTTGTTTAAGGTGAAGTGCACTATAGGATTTCTATTTTTATTTATTTCCAAGTTTTTGAGTAAATTGAAAAAATTACAAAAAGATTTTATCTTTATTTGTTTTTAGTCTTTGTGTTTGGTTTGTTTTGTAAAGCACACTTCACCCACCCTTCGGTTTTTCTTTTTGGTTCTTTTTCGAAGGGGAGCCCTTTGAACCCAGTATCCTTTTTTTTAGGAGTAAATTTAAAATTTTTGACATTAGGAATGAGTAGAGATGTTCTTGCTAGGTACTACACATGATAACTTGTTGCAAGTTGGTGTTTAATTCTATGGCATAATGTGAAAAAGTGAATGACTACTGTGAGACACCTAGGCTCTTTTATCTGACTCTTGTGTGATGTTGACTTAAATGTGAATTCTTGCACTTGCTTGATTGAGAGTCTATAGGTATCCTTCTTGATTTGAACATGTGCCAAGTGTGAGTGAGGTTTTGTTATATTCCATGTCGCATTTTGGTGTCTAGAACTTGTCTCGTGTGTTTGCAAAGTGAAATAAAGAATGTTGAGTTTAGGAGATGATATAGGCATTTCTTTGATAGCCATGTTTTATGCCCTATTTATGTACCCTTGTGCATAACCTTAGTTTTCCCCATTGAGCCTTTAGCTTATTCTTTGGTAGCCTTATATATATCTTATTCTTTTTCTTTCAATTGTCTGCAATTTGATCCAAAACTCCTAAGTGCTTTAGTTATGGAATTAAGATGTTGAGGAGTGTAAAATTAAAGAAGGAAAAAAGTGAAGTGAAGCCCCAAGGAAATAACTTTTGGTGTGTTGAAAAGGTTTATGTGTTGTAGGTAGAGAGTAATGTAATGAAAAGAAAAATCAATCAAAAGAAGTGAATCATGTGTTGATAGCAAATACTCCATAGTAAAGATGTGTAATCTAGCTTAAAAAGATGGGGAAAAACAAAAGAGAGTTGGGAGATAATGGTGGTGAAAAATAGGTTGGTTGGAGATGAGTATAATGTAAAGTGTGATGTATTAAAACACTTAGGGAAGATAGTCACTATTCTTGATCAAATAGTTTCTACCTGTCCCTTAGCCTATATTACAATCCTGAAAGTCCTACTTGATCTTGAGCTTTGACATTCTGATATTAGTGGAGTACTACACTAAGGGCAAGCTCATGCTTCATCTAATATCGCATGTGAATTCTTTGTGAGAGTGAGCAAAATTTGATTCTTACACCCATTATGGTGATGAGTTGCATATGTGTGAGTGAATATGGATGACTCTTTTGTAGTGAGGGTGCATTTTTGATGATAGATAGGTGACTATTTGATCTCTTGGTTGAGTAATGTACATGAGTTTTCCAACTAAGGAGAGTCAATTCTTGAGGCTAGGAAGTCTTGAAGTAGTATTCATGTAATTCCTGTTGTAATATGGCATGTCGAATATAGAACTTGTTATTCATATGGTCGTTGTAGTTCTAGCCTGAGTATTAGTTTCAATAGGGATGTTGGAGTCTTCCTTGATTGTGATTAATATAAGGAGTTGTTCGAGGATGAACAAGGCTTTAAGTGTGGGGTGGTGATCTTAGGCGTATTTATACACCTAAGTGTCATTATCTATGTGCATTTAGCTTAGTTTTGAGGATAAATTGATGTGTAATTGAGGTATATAGTGTGTATGTGTGTCTTTTGTTGTTAAAGTACATGTTGAAAGTGTTTACGGTGCATTTAGAATAATTCAAGAGTTAAAATGATCAAATAGAGTTTAGACGAGAAAACTAGCTTTGCTAGCTTGAGCTATGCCTATGCTAGTGTGCTTTGAGGAGCTCTATTGTGTTGTATGGACTAATGTGTGTTATGAGTTGTTGTAGGAGACCTTTGGAGGAGCTATGAAAGCTAATTGAAGCCTACAAACAAGCTACAAACCATTGGGACACAAACAAAGGTGGAAAGATTTTGTTAGAGGCGAAAATAGAGAGCCAAGAAACAACCCCGTGCCACGGAGGCTAAGCTCCATTTCATTGGCGTGGAAAGGAGGTGGATCATCAATTGGATGGACAATTTCCAGTATCCCTCCACATTATTGGCATGTCACGGAGGCTGGCTATCGTGATAAGAGGCGTGGCACAGAGGCTAGGCTCCACCATGACCAGGGTGCCATGGACCTTGGTCCCGACGGGTGCAACTTATCCTACACTATAAATAGGACACTTAGCCTCAATTATAAAGACACCTAGACGATTTTGGATTGAAAAACACAAGGAAGAGGCTGCCTTAGGATTCTTATTCTCAACTTTTTCTTTACTAAATTCTTGTATGAACTACATCAATTTTGTAATCACGAATTAGATTATGAGTGGATAAACACCTTCTTTCTAGGGTTGAGGCTACAACATTATTGTTTGATTTTGGTTTTGTAGTTGGTTTGATTGTTTATCATGTCATGTGATTGTTCTTACGTTCTTGTTTTAACTATTCTGAAGTGTCATAAACTTTAGGATAAATCTAAGTCTCAAAATGAATTGACCATAGGAGTTGAGGGACGGAATGAAGACCGTAAGGAGTGTGGATCATATCTTTTGTTGTTAGTTAGCAATTGTAAAGAATGATTTGTGGTTAGCATAGAGATATACCTAAACGCCCCACTTGGTTAATAAAATGGGAAGATAGTTGAATGCATCTGAATTAAAGACTCACATCCTCGCTCAATGATGTAGTTGTGAGATTAATTTAGGTAGATGACTTAGAGGATGACCATTCCTAGGTTATAATATCAACCCCGTAGATCAACGATCATGATAAACACCAATACCGACTAAGATCCATAGTTAGGCATGAATGTGAAGCGAATGCCTCAACCCTGGAACTCTCAATATATTGTTTACAATCCAAATTTCATATCAGCGTTATTTCTAGTACTTAGTTTATACAAACAAAGCCCAAACTATTGATTACAAATTGCACTTGTTTAATTTCAATAATAATACTTAAGTTGGATTGTCTGTTGAACACCAAATCCCTGTGGGATCGATATTCGGCTTGTAAGAGCTACTTTATTACTTGCACGACCACGTACACTTGCGTGTGCGCTTAGGATTAACAAAGTCCCACCTATCGAGTTGGTTTCCGCAGTGTGTGAGTTTAAGGATCTATTTCCTGCAGATTTCCCTAGCATGACACCAGACAGCGACATTGATTTTTGTATTGATCTAGAGCCATGTACTTGTCCTATTCCTATTCCCCTTTTTAGGATGGCGCCAACTTAGTCGAGGGAGTTGAAGGATCATTTATAAGAGTTTCTTGGTAAATGATTTATCCGTTCGAGTGTATACTTGTGGGGTGCTCTAGTATTGTTTATGAAGATGAGGATGGTAGTCTACGTATGTGCATATACTATTAATAGTTGAATAAGGTTACAATGCATAACAAGTATCCTCTTCCCCATATCGATAATTTTTCTGACCAGTTGCAGGGTGCATCAGTCTCTTCTAATATTGATCTGAGGTTCAGATATCATTAGCTAAATATTTAGGCCACTGATATTTCTAAGACTGCATTCCGGACCAGGTATGGGCACTATGAATTTTTAGTAATGTCTTTCGAGCTAACTAATGCCCCATCTTCTTTCATGGGATTGATGAATGGGATATTTAACCCTTATTTAGACTCCTTAATGATTGTTTTTATTGATGACATCTTAGTTTATTCTAAGAATTAGGAGGAACATGAAAATCACTTAAGGATTGTTTTGAGTTTGCTAACAAAGAATGAGCTTTATGCAAAATTTTCTAAGTCTAAATTCTGATTTGCTTCTGTGTCCTTTTTGGGACATGTGGTTTTGAAGGAAGGGTGATAGTAGAACCGTAAAAGATTAAGGCAGTTAAGAATTAGGCTATGCCCACTTTGGTGATCGAAGCTTGTAGCTTTGTGGGGTTGGCCAATTATTATCATAGGTTCATGAAAGGGTTTGCTTCTATTACTACTCATCTAACCAGTTTAACTCAGAAGGAGGTACCATTTCATTTGTCGGATGAATATGAAGAGACCTCCATAAGCTCAAGACCCTATTGACTACCGCTCCCATTCTTTCTTTGCCAGTGGAGGGTAAGGATTTCATTATTTATTGTGACGCCTCAAGTTATGGGTTAGGTGTTGTTTCAATGCAGGAAAAGAACGTAATTGCCTATGTTTCGAGGCAATTGAAGGTGCATGAGAAGAATTATCCTACTCATGACTTAGAGTTGTCTGTTGTAGTTTTTTCTCTGTAGATATGGAGACACTAGACTCATCGACATAGTTTAGGTGATTTGATAGTTTAATTTTTTTACATTGTGGAAGTATTAATGTACTTCTGATTGTACTTCCTCCGTCGGCTTCTTCCAACGGCCGCCGCAGTAGTACTATTGACGCCATTCTATCTCCGGCGACGACGAAGACTCACCTATAGCATACTTGGTTTGCCGCTGGAGAATCAGTGCTTCTCGCCGGCAGTCACCGATCAGGCTTTTAGGTGCAACGCCGACGAACCCATCTTTACCGGCGACGTCCTCCGGCAGTCGCCTTTTTTGCAGACCATCACCATCAGCTCTGCGCCGGCCAGATCTATCCCGGCAAGATCTGTTTCGGTAACGATCTACTTCTTCTCCTTTCTTTGTTTCCTTTCTTTTTCTTTTGTCTCGATTTCTTCTTCTTGCAGGTTCCTTTCCCGAGTCATATCTAGCATAAATTCCGGCGACCAACCAGATTCGGGCGAACAACAAGATTCTGGCAACCAATTTCGACACCTTATCTTGTCGGAATCCAACCACTTTAGCAAGCAGACCGTCCTTCTCTCCTCACAGCTTGACCCCGGAGACTTCTATCCCTAGGCTTTATTTTTGTCCTCAGTAGCTGACATTTGCTTGGATTTTTTTATCGCATCTTGATAGCCTATTTAGGTTGACATTTCTGCCATTGCTTTAACACTCGCTGTCTAGTTTTTTTACATTTTATATTGATTTTGACGTGTATTGTATTCTGGAAGCAAATTATTGGCTCTATATCGTGTTTGGTAGTGTAGTTCTTGTCTCTTGTACCGTATTGTGCTTTTCTTGTGATATAGTTGTTTAGTATAGAGTAGTTGGTGGAGTTGGTTTATCCTTGATTATAGCGCACATTTTAGTGGCTTTGGTGAATGATGGTCGAGTAGGGTCATGTCATCGGTCGCACTCGGGTTTGGGGGCAGGGTCGGGGGTGGGGCCGGGGGCGGGGGCGGGGGTGAGGGGAAGGAGAGGTAAGGGGGTTAAGGGAGCATCTAGGTTGAGAATAGGGTCTTGGAACATAGGGACTTTATCCGGAAAGTCCATAGAGCTAGTGAAGGTTCTAAGGAAGAGGAGGATTAGCATAGCGTGTGTCCAGGAGACTAAATGGGTGGGCACTAAGGCGCGAGAGGTAGACGGGTATAAGTTGTGGTACTCAGGAGGTGTGAGGAATAGGAATAGGGTAGGTATCCTAGTGGATAAGGAGTTGAGAGAGCAAGTGGTGGAGGTTAGGAGGGTCAACGATAGTTTGATGACAATTAAGTTAGTCCTTGGAGGGTCTACTTTGAACATTATTAGTGCGTACGCACCACAAGCGGGCTTGGATGAGGAGGAGAAGGAACGCTTTTGGGAGGTTTTGGACGAGGTAGTGGGAGGTTTGCCTGATACTGAGAAGCTTTTCATTGGAGGAGATTTCAATGAGCACATCGGGGCATCTTCGAGGGGTTATGACGATGTGCATGGAGGCTTTGGTTTCGGGGATAGGAATGAAGGGGGTGCCGCACTCTTGGATTTTGCTAGAGCCTTTGGGTTGGGAGTAGCTAACTCTAGTTCCCCGAAGAAGGAGGAGCACTTGGTTACCTTCCGTAGTTCGGTGGCCAAGACTCAGATAGACTTTTTGCTCCTTAGGACGGGTGATAGAGGTCTTTGTAAAGACTGTAAGGTTATCCCAAGTGAGAATCTTTCGACCCAACATAGACTCTTAGTGATGGATTTAGAGATCAAGAAGGAGAAAAAGAAGCGGATTGTGGATGACCGGTCTAGGATTAGATGGGGTAGCCTGACTATGGCCAGTGCACTGGAAATAGGGGAGAAGTTGATGACTAGGGGGGCTTGGGGGAGTAGTGGGGATGTGGATAATATGTGGGATACGACTGCTAGTTGCATAAGGGAGACGACTAGAGAGGTGTTGGGCATCTCGAGAGGTCGTTCTGGCAAGCATCGAGGGGACTGGTGGTGGAATAGAGAAGTAAAAGGAAAAGTGGAGGCTAAAAAGGGGGCATATGCGAAGTTGGTAGAGAGTAAGGATGAGGAGGAGAAGCGAAGGAATAGGGAGGCGTATAAGATAGCTAGGAATGAGGCTAAGTTAGCGGTAACGACAGCTAAAACGGCAGCCTATGAAAGCTTATACGCGGCTTTAGAGGATAAAGGTGGGGATAAGAAGTTATACAGGTTAGCAAAGGCTAGAGAGAGGAGGACTCAGGACCTTGACCAAGTGAAGTGCATCAAGGACGAAGATGGCAAAATACTAGTAGATGAGGTACTCATTAGAAGGATATGGCAGTCTTACTTCCATGGACTCTTGAATGAAGAGGGGGACAAAAGTTTTGTGCTGGGAGATTTGGCACACTCAGAGAGGCGTCGTGACTATGATTATTGTAGCCGTATAAAGGTTGAAGAGGTTAAGGTTGCGATTCGTAAGATGCGTAGAGGTAGGGCGACGGGGCCAGATGAGATTCCCGTTGATTTTTGGAAGAGCTCGGGTGAAAAAGGTGTGAAGTGGCTAACCGAGTTGTTTGATGGTATTTTCAGAACGGAAAAGATGCCTGAAGCTTGGAGATGGAGCATGATGATTCCATTGTAAAATAACAAGGGCGATATTCAGAGTTGAAATAACTATAGGGGTATCAAATTGCTAAGCCACACTATGAAGGTCTGGGAGATGGTGGTGGAGTTGAGGTTGAGACAGATCGTGCCTATTTCTGAGAACCAGTTTGACTTTATGCCAGGATGCTCGACTACAGAAGCTATTCATCTCCTTAGAAGACTGGTGGAGCAGTACAGGGAAAGGAAGAAGGACTTGCACATGGTGTTCATCGATCTAGAAAAGGCGTATGATAAAGTCCCTAGGGAGGTCCTTTGGAGGTGCTTGGAGGCTCGAGGTGTACCCGTGGCGTACACCAGATCAATTAATGACATGTATGAGGGGGCCAAGACTCGCGTTAGAACTGTGGGAGGAGATTCAGAGCACTTTCCTGTGTTAATGGGGTTGCACCAGGGATCGACCCTTAGCCCTTTTCTATTTGCCTTGGTAATGGATGTATTGATGCGGCAAATACAAGGTGAGGTGCCATGCTGCATGTTATTTGCGGATGATGTAGTTTTGGTGGATGAGACTCGCGGAGGAGTTAATGCTAAGTTGGAGGTTTGGAGACAGACCCTCGAGTCTAAGGGGTTTAGGTTGAGCAGGACCAAGACTGAATATATGGAGTGCAAGTTCAGTGAGATGACTCAGGATGATGACGTAGAAGTGAAGCTGGATGCACAGGTCATCCAAAAGAAAGGGAGTTTCAAGTATCTTGGGTCTATTATCCAGGAAAATAGAGAGATTGATGAGGATCTCACTCATCGTATTGGTGTTGGGTGGATGAAATGGAGGCTCGCATCTGGAGTCTTGTGTGATAAGAAGGTGCCTACTAAATTCAAAGGGAAATTCTACCGAGTGATGGTCCGACCAGCTTTGTTGTATGGAGTAGAGTGTTGGCCAGTAAAGAACTCCCATATTCAAAAGATGAAGGTGGTGGAGATGAGGATGTTGCGATGGATGTGCGGGTTTACTAGGAGAGATAGGATTAGAAATGAGGATATCCGAGATAAGGTGGGTGTGGCGTCGGTGGAAGATAAGATGCGGGAAGCGAGGTTGAGAAGGTTGGACATGTGAGGAGGAGAGGCACGGATGCTCCAGTGCGGAGGTGTGAGAGGTTGGCTATGGATGGGTACAGGAGAGGACGAGGTAGACCGAAAAATTATTGGGGAGAGGTGATTCGACAGGACATGGCGCAGTTGCAGCTTACTGAGGACATGACCCTAGATAGGAAGGTGTGGAGGATGCAGATTAGGGTAGAAGAGTAGTAGGTAGAAGTGTGTGTAGGCTAGTAGGTAGAAGTGTTTTTCCTTATTGTCTCGACTAGTAATCGTAGTGCTACGCTTATAGTTTCTTGTTCTTAGATTCCTCGTGGTAGTATTTTGTGGCAGTGCTCTGTTTCTGTCTGTTGTTTGTTACTACATATTACTTCCTATCGTCTCTTGTAGTTTTATCATGTATTTTTATCCTGTATCTTTATTACGTCCTTTTTAGCCTATTTGTAGACTGTTTTTGTCTTGAGCCGGGGGTCTATCGGAAACAGCCTCTTTACCTTACCTCTGAGGTAGTGGTACGAACTGCGTACACTCTACCCTCCCCAGACCCCACGCTGTGGGAATACACTGGGTATGTTGTTATTGTTGTTGTTGTAGATATGGAGGCACTACTTGTATGGGGTTTGTTGTGAAGTGTTCATAGACCACCACAATTTACAATATGTGTTCACACAGAGGGATTTAAATTTGAGACAACGTAGCTAGATGGACTTGCTTAAAGACTATGATATCATCATTCTATACCATTTGGGTAAGGCCAACGTAATAGCCGACACATTGAGCAGAAAATCTGAAAGTATGGGTAGCTTAGCTTATTTTAAGGCTACCAGAAGTCTATTGGCTAGAGAGATTAAGACTCTAGCTAAAAGTTTCATGAGACTTGAGGTGTCTAAGAGGGGTGGACTATTAGCATGTGTCGAGGAAAGGTCCTTATTTATTGATTGGGTCAAGGCTATACCGTTTAAGAATGCTAAGTTTAGCAGAATCCATGATAAGGCTTTGCAGGGTGAGGTCAAGGAGGCCAGGTGTGACGACCCAAAATCACAAGTCGTGATGGAACCTATGTTCCCAACTGATAGGTAAGGTAACCCCATGATTTTTTTAATACAATTAAGAAATTAAATGAAAAAGTAAATAGACAAGCCAAATACGAAGTTTTTTAAAATAAAATAGGGAAAAACTGAAGTATCACCCAAGATTTGGTATCATAAGCACAAGAGCTTCTACAATACAATACAAGTCTGAAAACTAAAATAACAAGTCTGGATGCAATACCATGTCTGATTACTAAATGATAGAATAAATAAAATATAGATGAAGGTGTGGGCTGCGGAACAACTAAGTAGCTCACTACAACTCCAAAATAATCCAAGCTCGGACTAAGGAAGCTCCACGAGATGTGCTACTGTTCAAAAATGAATATGCACAACAAAAAAGTGCAGCAAGTGTAGAAAGAGTACGAAACCATGTGTACACAGTATGTATCATAGACCGACAATGAAAAAGTAGTGACAGGACTCAGGTAATAAATAATTCTCAAATTTAAAAATCTACACTATATTAAACATTCAAGTTTTCACTAAAGAAAGGATAATCAATTTCGCACATAACCAAGTAAGTATGGAGGATGTAATACAATACAATGCAATGTAATGCGAAGATATGCCACAATGTCCAGTAATCTCTCAATCTATATACATGATAATCCTCGGCAATACATCAAGAGTTTGTGACCCATGGAGGACTCGCAAGATTCATATACTAGCACGGATGATCTCTACGTGCTATCACAAATCAATCAATCCCCAGCAAGGATGATCTCCATCTGCCCGACCTTTACTCACACTCGAACTCAATGCCAATGCATACGCATGATAAAATATCACTCAAATAGGGGATGATGATGTATCTCATTTAAATTAAATGACTGGCAGAACATATATTCACCTCGACTATCACAAATATACATATTAAATGAAGAACATGAACACACCAAAATGCAACCAAGTCAATAATACATAAGCTAATGCCCATATGCTTTGACATTCTTAAATTACATAGTAATAAACTTTTTCTTTTATAACACTGATACTCATACCAATTCATGTCACTTCACGGGTATGAGACCCCCCATCTTTCACTCTTACCAATTCTCTATTTTAAAATTTTAATCTTTTATTAGCAAAACGTCCTACAACAAAGTTTAGGAAGTCTTAACATACCTCGAATGCCGAACAATATGTTATGAAGCCTCAAGATTTTGTCTTTCCCTTCTGCAAAGCTTTGGAACATTCCTAATTTATCAAATATATATTATTCGTAAGTGTCACGACCCAGGCCATTGTGAGTGGCACCCACCCAACCCCCGGATGAGCGAACCAGTAGAGTTTAACCCTTTGCCTAGACTAACAGCCTAAAACCAACAACAGGAAATAAACTAGCAATTCAAATAAGCAAAAGTAATTTCATTGAAATAAAATTGAGGAAATCCCCCCCTAGAACCTGAAAGTCATCGTGCGCAAAATATCTACCAAAGCTAGAGTACGGGGATGCAACCCCAAAGATAATAATGAAATAGTATAAGCCCGAAACAATTGGGCTAAAACTCAAATGGATAGAAATAAAGGAAGCTTGGTCGAACAGTTCACCCTTGATATCACGAACAGTCAGGCCTACAAGTGAGGTCGTGCGTCAACCTCCGTAAGATTTCCTGTACTCATAAAAGACAAGCAATTGCAATATCACTACACAATCACCGTGTACTGGTAGGATCATTAGCCAGTTCCAAATATACGATGAATGGGTAGTACGAAAATCAAGTACAAGTACAAGAACACATAATCCAGTTACCAATCAATTCTAGACTGTAATTCTCCTCCTAACTTGTCTCTACATACCAACCATGTTTATACGAAAGTCAACGCAAACAATAACCTCTTATCTATATAGCCCGGACCAACCCTGGGATCCTCTCTAACCAATACCTATGTGTTAACAAGCAAATCCCGATCTACACTAAGACCAACTCTAAAATCGGATACAACAATAACCCGGCCTTTCAAGGACCATAAGAAAATATAATATTTCAATAACACAACCCGGTCCATTCATGGAACCAACAATAAGTCCACAATGCAATAATATCAATGTGACAATGCAGTAAAATAAACCCATACTAGGCGTGATACCTGAGCCAATCATTAGTATATCCCATACCAGGCGTGGTACCCAAGCCAACCGTTAGTATATTTTGTACCAGGTGTGGTACCCGAGCCAACCGAATGTCAAACAATCCATAGTCACAAAAATGAACAATCAACTTGTAAAACCAACAAGCAAAATTCACAGTTCAACCAGACTGATAAAACATGACTATTAGACATTCCTAAGCATTCCTAAGCCATGCATCTCATACAAATACTTAGATATAAGTACTCAAACACACAAAGCATACAAAAATCAAACCATCACCTACCTAGAAATGATCCAAGCTCTACTCCATCAGAGCTTTCCCATTTTCTGAAGTTCTTGCCAGTTCTTGGTCTAAAAACAATACACAATAACCAAGAATTAATCCTTATATCCTCAAATTTACCCGAATTACGCAAAATCCTAAACCCCAGGCCACCTATGATCATTCCACCCTCTTCCCGGGATTTCCCATCATTAATTCACCTAGTTCTACCATTTTTTATGGATGAAATTAGGAAATTAAGGTCACATGATCAATAAACAGTAAATTTAACAATACCCAAGAACTTCCACCCCTAGAATCCTCCTTTATCCCCGGATTCTATCATCCCTAAGTCATTCCAAACCTTTCTCCAAGTCCACCCCTAGCAATTTTATCGCATAGTAAAAGTAATACGGAGTTCGGGGAGTAAAAGCCTTACCTTAGGGAAGAAAAATGATGAAGAATAGGGGAGAAACGCCTGAAATCGCCCTAGTTCTTTTTCCAAATGACTTGCGAAAAACTGAACTATTTTGGGGAAGTTTCTGCCTTAAATCCCATCGCGCTCCGCTATAGCGGTCGGCTTCCACTATAGCGATACCGTCGTAGCAGAGTCAACTGCTATGGCAGAGGTTGATTACCTTGACTCCCTCTGTAGCAGGATTTTCTTCCACTATAGCAGAGGTCGGATGGGGGAGCCGTGATGCTCATCACAGACAGAATGTCAGGAATTCTCCAAAATTGGTCCATTTTACAACACACTTGCTTCCCCCGATGATTCGAAACAACCCTTTCATGTCAACCTTGATTCTGCGAGTTCTACTTACCCAAATTCGATTCCGAAAAGTCCCTGAGACTCTTTTATGTCTTGGCTACATGGAAAGCTAGCTCGAATCAATACATCTCACCCAATCCTTACCCAGATTTCCCTAGACTATACCTCGCTCCAAAACTGGTCGAGGCGAGCCTAGCCCAGAATTTCAAACTCCCAAACCCGGAGTTTTCTAATTCTAAAACTTGGCACAAATTGATTACCCATAACGACGGAACCGGTTGTTACAACAGATACCAATTTACTCATCGTTCATCCTCGAACAATCAAACTCGAAATTACAAAGATAAATGGAGGAAAGTGTATTACCTGAATCCTCAAACAAGTGAGGGTACTGGTCCTTCATGTCCTTCTCAGTTTCTCAAGTGGCTTCTTCAATCGGATGATACTTCCATTGAACCCTTACCATATTAATCACCTTTGTCCTTAATTTCTGGACATCCCGAGCAAGAATCAAAACTGGTTCCTCTTCATAACGAAGATCCTTATCGAAAAGCACCTCATCCCACTTGATGATATAGTCCCCATCTCCATGGTATCGCTTAAGCATGGATAAATGGAATACTGGATTGACACCTGAAAAATTAAGCGGCAGTGCCAACTTGTAAGCCACAGGCCTCACAATCTCAAGAACCTCAAACGGACCGATGAACCGAGGGATGAGCTTGACCTTTTTACCGAACCACATAACTCCTTTCATTGGCGACACCTTCAACAATACCCGTTCACCAACCTAAAATTCCATGTCCCAAACCTTGCGATCCGCATATTCCTTTTGCCTGCTTTGGGCAGCTAGCATTTGGTCTAAATGCCTCTTACTTTTTCCTGCGCTTCCCTTACCAAACCATGCCCAGAGGCTTTACATTGCCTTCCTCAAACTATCCAATCGGTGATCTACAACCCCTCACATACAATGCCTCGAATGGTACCATGTCGATACTGGAGTGGTAGCTATTATTGTATGAGAACTCGCACAATGGTAGAAACTGGTCCCAATGACCCCCGAAGTCCATCACACATGCTTTCAGCATGTCCTCCAATACCTGGATCACCCTCTCCGACTGACCATCAGTCTGAGGATGGAAGGCTGTACTAAAGGTGAGTTGTATACCCAACTCTTTATGCAACTTACCTAAAAACTTAGGGGTGAATTGTGTTCCCTTGTCTGAAATGATGGATAATGGCACACCATGAAATCTCACAATCTCTTTCACGTAGATCTTAGCCAATTGTCGCGAATTGTAATCTACCCTGACCAGAATGAAATGTGCAGACTTGGTCAGCCTGTCAACAATGACCCAAATTCAGTCGTACTTCCCCAACGTCTTGGGAAGACCTACCACAAAATCCATGGCTATCCTCTCCCACTTCTACTCTGGAATTGGCATTCTCTGAAGTAGTCCTGCAGGTCTCTGATGCTCATATTTTACCTGCTAATAGTTCTGACACTTGGATACAAAATCCACTATGTCCCTTTTACTCTCGGACCACCAGTAACGCTGCCTCAAGTTCCTGTACATTTTGGTCACACCTGGATGAATTGAGTACCGCAAACCGTGAGCTTCTGCCAAGATTTTTTGAATTATATCATAAACCCGAGAAACATAAATCCTCTCTCTGAAATTTAGTACTCCAACAGAGTCTAGCGTAACGTCCCTGGATTCCGCAGATATTACCTTACCTCAGAGCTTACTCAGTTTCGGATCCTGAAACTGTTTGGCCTTTATCTTCTCTATGAAGGTGGCCTTGACCTCAAAGCTGGCCAATAGCCCACCTCATTCTGAAATACCCAAGTGCATGAACTTGAACTCCAATGCCTGAACTTCCCTTGCTAGTGGTCGTTTGGACACCCCCAAACAAGCCAAACTACCCATGCTAACTGACTTCCGGCTCAGTGCATCTGCCACCACATTAGCTTTACCTGGATGGTACTGGATAGTCACATCATAGTCCTTCAATAGTTCCATCCGCCTTCTCTGCCTTGAATTCAAGTTCTTCTGCATGAACACATGCTACAGACTGTGATGATCGGTGAACACCTCACACTTGACACCATAAAGGTAGTGTCTCCAAATCTTGAGTGCAAAAACCATCGCTGCCAACTCTAGGTCATGAGTCGGGTAGTTTCTGTCATGCACCTTCAACTGCCTGGAGTCATAGGCTATCACATTCCTATCCTGCATTAACACAGCACCCCAAAAAAATGTGAAGCATCACAGTAAACAATAAAGTCTTTACCTTCAATCGGCAAGGACAAGATAGGAGCAGTGGTCAGAAGTGTCTTGAGCCTTTGGAAGTTCTCCTCGCACTTGTTGGACCACACGAATGGTACATCCTTCTGTGTCAGCCTTGTTAGGTGAATAGCAATAGATGCCAAATCCTTAACAAACCTCTGGTAGTACCCCGTGAGCCTAACAAAACTCCTCACCTCTGTCACAGAGCTAGGCCAAGCCCAACTCTTAACTTCCTCAATATTTTGGGGATCCACCATCACCCCCTGTTATGACACTACATTCCCCAAGAACGCGACTGAAGTCAACAAAAACTCACACTTCGAGAACTTTGCAAAAAGCTTTTGATGTCTCAATATGTCCAACATAATACGAAGGTGATTAGCATGCTCCTCCCTACTCTTAGAGTAGATGAAAATATCATTGATAAACACAATAACGAAGGAATCCAGATATGACTTAAATACCCCATTCATCAAACTCATGAATGTTGTCGGTGCATTGGTCAACCCAAACGACATCACTAAGAACTCATAATGCTCATACTGAGTACGAAAAGCAGTCTTAGGAATGTCCTCCGGCCTAATCTTCAACTGGTGATACCCCGACCTTAAGTCAATTTTTGAAAACACCGATGCACCATAGAGCTGGTCAAACAGATCATCAATACGGGGTAGCAGGTACTTATTCCGGATGGTAACCTTGTTCAACTGCCTATAATCTATGCACATCCGCATACTACCATCCTTTTTCTTTACAAAAAAAACCGGAGCACCCCAAGGCGAAGCACTGGGATGGATAAATCCCTTATCTAGGAGTTCCTGTAGTTGAGTCTTAAGTTCCCTTAACTCTGCCGAAGCCATACAATACGGAGGAATGGAAATGGGATGAGTGCCTGGATCCAAGTCAATACAAAAGTCTATATCCCTGTCCGGAGGCATACCAGGCAAATCTGCTGGAAACACCTCTCGAAACTCAGAAACAACTGGAACTGACTCAATAGATGGGGACTCCACACTATCATCCTGGAGATGATCCAAGAAGGCTAGACACCCCCTCCCCACTAGCTTCCTACCCCGAACAAATGATATGATCTTAACGGGCTTAGGCCTGTACACACTTTCCTACTCTAGCCTATCCTTACTCAGAATCTCTAGAGTCACAGTCTTGGTGTTAAAATTTAACACAGCATGATAAGGGGATAACCAGGTCATGCCCAAGATAATATCAAAATCAACTATATCCAGGATTACAAAGTCAACCCAAGTGTACAACCCCACAAACACAACAGAACAGTCATGATAAACATGAGTCACAACCACAGACTCTCTCATCGGGGTATAAACATGGATAGGGGAATCCAGGATATCACATATCAAGTTCAGACCTAACGCAAAACTCACAGACACATAAGAATAAGTAGAACCTGGGTCAAATAACACCGAAGCCATTTTATCACAGATGAGAATGGTACCTGTGATTACTGCATCTGATGCCTCAGCCTCGATCCTCCCCTGGAAACGCATAGAAGTAAGCCCGATCATCAATCCGGGCAACCTCTATGGCCGGCTGTGCCTCACCCCTGCCTGCGCTGCCCTTCTCTTTGTCTCCCTTGCCTCCCTGAAAGTTACCTTACCCACCTTGTGGATGACCTCTAGCATGACCACCTCTACCTGCTGGGACCACAACCTTGGGCTGCTGCTGAACCTGATTATCGGTCTTCCTGTGAGGGAACTCCATCTTAAAGTGTCCCAGATCACCATAATGAAAGAAACCACGATCAAGTGCAGGCCTGCTTGAAGATGAATAAGAAGCTCCCTGGCCTCTAGGAGATGAAAACTACTGATTAGCTCCCAGATGACCACCTATAGCAGCTGGCAGAGCTGACTGAATAGGACTAGTTGAGTATACCTACTGATTATTACCCCTGGAGTAGAACCACTATAATTTCCCTCATTCTGGGGCTTCTTGGATAACACCTTAGCCTGCCCTGCCTACCTGACTCCCTCAAGTTTCTTTAGATAATCCACCACATCATTAAAGCTTTTCCGTGAAGAAGACATATGCACCGACAACACCTGCAGCTCAGTATTCAAACCCTTCACAAACAAATGGACCCGTTCCTCCTTGGAACCCAACATCTGTGTAGCAAAATGAGACAAGGCGTGGAACTTAGCCTCGTAAGTAGAGACTAACATGCTACCCGGCTCCAAGTTCAAGAACTCATCCTTCTTCTGGTCTCTCAAAGTATGGGGTATGTACTTCTCTAAAAATAGAGCGTGGAACTGTTCCCAAGTCAGTGGGGGTAAAATAGACGACCGGCATTCCACATGAGACCTCCACCACTACTTAGCATCACCCTAAAGCTGGAATATGATGAACTCAAACCCATACGGTCGCATAATGCCCAGCTTGTGCATTCTCTCATAGAAATCCAGTATGAACTCATAAGCATCTTCTCTATCAGTATCTTGAAATGTAGGAGGTTTCAGCTTGAGAAACTTGGTCAGTATCTCGTGTCCATTTCCTGTCATCATTGGGCCTAGCATTGGCCTGAAGAAATCATTCTTGCCTAAAGTTGCATCCATCCTAGGCGCCATAGTAACTGCTGGCTGAGTGTCCAAAGCCTGATTTGCAATACCCAGTATGGCTCCAGCACCAACCAACCCACTCACGATGTTCCAAGCTTGCTGAAAGGCTTATGGTGTCATAGGAGCAAGGCCTGCACCCCCAGCCGGTGCCTCCTCCTCCTCCGCCCGTGCCCCGTCATCCTCTACAAAAACTTCAACATCCTCGCAACCTGATCCTAAGGTGGGGGAGGAGTTTCCTCACGCGCTTCAGCAGTGGCTTGAGCCCCACCCCAGGTGGGTGTGGCTCTTCCTCGTCCTCTGCCCTTTACCCTACCTCTACCATGAACCGTTGGGCCCGCTGCTGGGACCGCTGGTCTCGCTCCATTGTTTCTTGTGTTAACCATCTATGGATAGAAGAGTGAAAGAGGTTAGATACCAATTTGTATCACTCGATACCAATTGGAATCAAGTTATAGCACGATGGAAGAAAGAAGAGATAGTTTCCTAAAGTCCCATAGCCCCTCGAAGAAAAGTACGGACGTCTCCTCACCGTTCTGCAAGACTCTATTAGACCTATTTTGGTACGACGAGATCAATGAACCTAGGGCTCTGATACCATCTTTGTCACGACCCAGGCTGTCGTGAATGGCACCCACCCAACTCCCAGATAAACGAATCAGTAGAGTTCAACCCTTAGCCTAGACTAACAACTTAAACCAGCAATAGAAAATAAACTAGCAATTCAAATAAGCAAAAGTAATTTCATTGAAATAAATCTGCGGAAATCCCCCCTAGAATCTAAAAGTCATCGTGCCCAAAATATCTACCAAAGCTAGAGTACAGGGATGCAACCCCAAAGACAATAATCAAATAGTCTAAGCTCGAAACAATTGGGCTACAACTCAAATGGATAGAAATAAAGGCAGCTTGGTCGAACAACTTGATATCATGAACAGTCAGGCCTACAAGCGTTGTGCATCAACCTCCAGATGATTTCATGTACTCACAAAAGACAAGCAAGTGCAGCATTAGTACACAACCACTGTGTACTGGTAGGATCATCAGCCAGTTCCAAATATACAATGAATGAGTAGTACAAAAATCAAGTACAAGTACAAGAACACATAATCAAGTTACCAATAAATTCTAGACTGCAATTCTCCTCCTAACTTGTCTCTACATACCAACCATTTTTATTCGAAAGTCAACGCAAATAATAACCTCTTATCTATATAGCCTGGACCAACCTTAGGATCCCCTCTAATCAACACGTAAGTGTTAACAAGCAAATCCCAGTCTACACCAAGACCAACTCTAAAATTGGATACAACAATAACCTGGCCTCTTAAGGACCATAAGCAAATATCATATTTCAATAACACAGCCCGGTCCACTCATGGAACCAACAACAAGTGCATAATGCAATAATATCAATGTGACAATGTAGTAAAATAAACCCGTACCAGGCGTGGTACCTGAGCCAATCGTTAGTATATCCCATACCAGGCGTGGTACCCGAGCCAACCGTTAGTATATTCCATAACAGGCGTGGTACCCGAGCCAACCGAATGTCAAGCAATCCACAGTCACAACAATGAACAATCAACTTGTAAAACCAACAAGAAAAATGCACAGTTCAACCAGACTGATAAAACAGGACTATTAGACATTCCTAAGCATTCCCTAAGTCATGCATCTCATACAAATGCTAAGATATAAGTACTCAAACACACAAAGCATATAGAAATCAAACCATCACCTACCTAGAAATGATCCAAGCTCTACTCAACCGGAGCTTTCCCATTTTCCAAAGTTCTTGCCGGTTCTTGGTCTAAAATAATACATAATACGCTGAAAACATCCCTTTTTACCAACCGAAGAACCCTAAGGAATGATATCACTTTCTTTGGAGTATGGCTAAGAGAACCTCTCTATTCTACTCTAGGAATACCCGGCATAGCTAATGTAAATTTCTTGGCATGACAGTTCAAAATCATGTGGTAAGGAGATAACTAATCCATCCTAAGGATAATATCAAAGTCTACCATATCTAAGACCTTCAAATATGCTTCAGTATTATACCCCATCAAAGTAAATACACATGATCGATATACCCGATCTACCACTACAGTATCCCCAGTAGGAGTAGAAACATGCACCGACAACTTAAGCGACTTACATAACATATCCAGACTCAAAGCAAAGTATATGGACACATAAGAATAGGTTGAGCCTGGATCAAATAAAACTGTAGCTGACCAATGACAAAACAAAATAATACATGTGATAACAGCATTTGAAGCCTCTTCCTCTGGCCTACCCAGAAAAGCATAACACTGAGCATGGATGCCCTTTTGTTAACCTCTACGGCCAGCACCTCAGCCAGAATCGGCACCACCTCTACCTGAATAAGAACCACCCTTGCTTGAATGAGAGCCACCTCTGCCACTCTGTGTATCTCTACTAGTTGGAGGTTATGGAGTCCTAAAAGTCAAAGACTGAGGACTCTGATATAATCCACCATATCTGATCCTTGGGCAATCCCTCACAAAATGCGCCATGCCACCATATTCAAAACAACCCTTATGAAACATAGACTGATAAGAGGAACCTAAATGATTGGAATGCCCTCGATGGCCTAAAGATCTGGAAGATGAGCCGTGTGAAGTCTGTATTAAACTTGAAGTACTATGCCCTACATAATCAACCTCAAATGCTGGCATAATGACATGAATATGCCTACTCGACTAAGGGTGGTAGCTCCTACCTAAGTAGCCTCGGCTCCTAGGTAGAGCACGACTATAATCACCTAAATGATAGGCCCCCTTTCCCTCACGTTGCTCAAATCCCTCATGTTGAATCATCTCACACTTTTTGGCAGTATTTACCACCTTGTGAAATGTAGCCCCAGAAGAAGCAACCTGAGAAACACCCATACGAATTGGAATAATCAACCCTTTAACAAACCTCCTCACTCTCTCAGTCTCGGTGGTAAGTATCATCAATGCATAACTAGCCAAGACATGGAATTTACTCTCATACTCGGCAACTAACATACCTTCCTGCTATAGTCTTTCAAAGTCATCTCTCTTTCGCTCTCTCTCACTGTGTGGAACAAAATTATCTAGAAACAACTGAGTAAATTGATCCCATAAAAGTGGAGGTGATCCAGCTGGCCTACTATTGATATAATCCCTCCACCACTGTTTGGCAGGATCGATCATCTGAAATATTATGCAGTCACCTCCGCGAGACTCCACTAATCCAAGGTTGTGCAATCTCTCATGATAGTTGACTATAAACTCATACACATCCTCACTCAAATCACCAATATAGGTAGGAGGATTCATCATCCTGAACCTCCTGAACATCTTCTGCTCATCTGCAGTCATGACAGGCTTATTGGCCAAATGTGATGCAATACCTGGAAATACTTCACCATCTAAACAAGGAGTTACAATAGCAGCTGGTTGAGTGCCTAAAGTTTGAAACCCATGAGAAACCATCTAGTCTAGAGTCTGACCTCCAACACGTGAGGCAACAAGTAATATGCCTTCCTGAGCCATCCCCTCAATAAATCCCAACATACGAACAAAGGTATCCTGAAGCACTGGAGTAGCAACGAAACTAGGTGGATCATGAGCTGGTCCATACTCCTCTACATAAATAGGCTCATCCATGTCCACATCTGGATCGGGAGATACTGCCCTCATAGGACCCTGAGTTGTTATCGGTACTCGACCCTCTGCAAGTACTACCACACAGCCTCTACCTCGATCCTGCCCCCTGCCTCTACCTAGTAGAGCACCCTTAGTAATAGGTGCGGGTATAGGTACATGCTCCTGATCTCTAATCACAGATGAACGAGTCCTCCCCATCTGTGAGAGAATAATTCAACAAGATTAGAATTCCAATTGAGTCAACTTTGCACAATAAGAAAGGAAAGAATAGAAGTTTCCTAAATGCTCTATTGCCTCTCAAAGATAGGTGTGGATGTCATTGTACTGATCCGCAAGATTCTACTATATATTTCTCTTATACTTGTGAGACTGATGAACCTAGGGCTTAGATACCAAATTTTTATGACCCAAAATCACAAGTTGTGATAGCACCTATGTTCCCAACCAATAGGAAAGTCAACCTCAAGATTTTTCTAATACAATTAAGCAATTAAATGAAAAAGTAAATAGACAGGCCAAATATGATGTTTTTCAAAATAAAATGTTGAAAAGCTAAAGTATCAACCAAGATTTGGTGTCATAAGTACAAGAGCTTCTATAATATGATATAAGTCTAAAACCTAATAACAAGCCTGAATGCAATACCCTGTCTGATTACTAAATGACAGAATAAATAAAAGATAAATGAAGGTGTGGGCTGCAAAACAACCAAGCAACTTCTCACAACTCCAAAATAATCCAAGCTCAGACGCAGGAAACTCCACAAGATGCGCTAGTGTTCAAAACTGAATCTACACTACAAAAGAGTGTAGAAAGTATAGTATAAGTACGAAACCACGTGTACCTAGTATGTATCATATATCCACAATAAAAAAATAGTGACAGGACTCATGTAAGAAATTATTCTCAAATTTAAAAGTCTACATTATATTCAACAGTCAAGTTTTCACTAAATCAGGGATAATCAATTGCCACAAAATATTCAAACATCAATTCAGCACATAATCAAGTAAGTATGGAGGATGTAATGCGATGCAATGTAATATAATGAGATGGTATACCTCAAATGTCTAGTAATCTCTCAATCGTATATACATGATACTCCTTGGTAATACATCAAGAGTTCGTGGCCCGGGGGGGACTCGCGAGGTCCATATACTAGCATGGACAATCTTTACATGCTATCACAAATCAATGAATCCCCAGCACGGATGATCTCCACATACCCAACTCATAATCATAGAACAATTGCAGCATGGACGATCTCTACATGCTGACCTTTAGTCAGACTCAAACTCATTGCCAGTGCATGTGCATGATAAAATATCACTCAAATAGAGGATGATAATGTATCTCATTTCAATCAAATGACTGACATAATATATATTCACCTTGACTATCACAAATATACGGGTTAAATGAAAAATATGAACACACCAAAAAGAAACCAAGTCAATAATATATCAGCTAATGCCCATATGCTTTGGGATTCTTGAATTGCATATTTTTCTTTTATAACACCGATACTCATACCTATGCCTATCACACCATGGATGTGAGACCCTCATCTTTCTCCCTTACCCATTCTATATTTGAAAATTTTAATTTTTTTATTAGCAAAATATCCTCCAACAAAGTCTAGAAAGTCTTAACATACCTCGAATGCCAAACAACGTGTTATGAAGCCTCAAGATTTTGTCTTTCCCTTTTGTAAAACTTTAGAACTGTGATGACCCTTTCGGTCATCTTCATGTTTGCACATTCATTGTACTGTTAGAGCCTTCCTATAGCGGCCCCAAGTCATTTATGGCTTACTGGGACCGATAGTTCGGTGCCCTGGTCATTCGTTTGGTCGTTTTGGCTGTTTGCTTGTTTTAGAGCTTAAACTTAGAATGTCATTAAATTTGGTCAACATTCTTAGCTAACATAGTCAGAATTGAATTATGACAATTCTGTTAGCTCCAGAACGATGAGTTTGGTCTAGTTAGACCTTTAGTTGAGGCCTGAGAACTTCCGGTGTGGGTTTTGTGTGGTTTTCTCAGTTTTTAGGCCATTTGAAGTTGAAAGTGTAACTTCGGGTGATTTTTGATGATTGGAGGGTCAAATTTGAAATCTGACGATTCCATCAGCTCCGTAATGTTGAGTTTGGGATAGAAGGATGGTTGGTTTGGATTCTGGGTGAATCAGACTTATTTCGAGCCTTTGAGTTCCTTTTCATTAGTGTTGATTTGGGTCAATATTTCTCCGAAACGATCTCGTATGGAAGTTTCATCGATTTCGTTGAGTTGGGAACATCATTTTCACTCTATTAGCATTATTGGTTTTTGAATATCAGTTTTTAATTGTGCCCAGAATGCCCCGTCGAGTTTTTTAAAAATTGCAGAAAATTACAAAAATCAGCTGCGGCCAACAGCTATAAATAGCTGGAAATTCATTTTTTCTAGCCACTTCTCCTCACTTTTATCACTCTAAACTCATTTTTCTCTCTACCAACATTTCTCTTGATCAGTTCTAATCCTTGGGGAATCAATTTCTTGTGGATTTTTCGTATTTTTCCGATTCTTGGTAAGTCATCTTCCCACTTTTCCTTTTAGCTTCCCTTGAATTTTCTTAATTTCCTCCATTGTTGCTCCTACCAAAGCTTGGAAATTCTTATGTAGTTGCTGCCCCTATCTCGTCCATGCTTCGTGAAAGTAAAGGATTGTCCATCTCTGCTTGAAATTTCATCTTTGTGGTAAGTAATTCTTGCCCAATTTCTGTTTTTATTTTCGAAATTTTCATTCTTTTATCCCCAACTTGGGCGGGCTGTTTTGGTTCCCTTACCTTTTCCAATTGTGCTCAAATTTGGAGCATGCCTTCTTGGCATCGTTAGGGTCATCATGGTTCTTTTCATTTTTGGTTTCAGATTGTGGCCCTCGCAGGCCCGCTTTTGACCCGGATATTGACCCGGCTACAATTGTAGAAATATGGGTATCATTAGACTCGTCTTAATATTTTATTCATGAATTTGATAGTTTGATTCTTATTCAGAGCTTCTCGGAACAGCTTGGCCTTGGATATCGTCGTTCCCGCAGCTTATCGTCGGATGACAGGTAAGTTATGGCTTAACTCCCTAGATTTTGCATATATCGGGTAAAATTGTACTAGTTGGCATCCTTGGGTTGGGTTGTTAGGTTGGTACCACAGACTTTGACTGCTTTTCCATGATTCGTCCTATTTCTTTCCTCCGTTGTGTGTAGTATTCCTATTAGTTGATATATTTATTACCCTAGTGACCCCGTGAGGTCTTGTTGACTCTGGAACATAAAAGGTGGGATTATTGGGAATATCCGCGAGTCTCGGACATAGAAATATCCTTCTAGGCTGGTTATGCTTGTTGAGTAGCTTTGGAGCCTTTGCAGGGCCGTTAGGTTGATTGTGAGCTGTCGGGCAGCTATTTAGGTTGATCCTATCATTTCCATGCATATAAAGAGGTTTTTCCATGTTTTATTACAGTTTTTGGCTTCGGGCCTACGGAAACTAATTTTCTAAACCTTGCATGGTCCCGGAGGCCCATTTTCGATGAAATTGAATTTGAAAATGATTTGACTTGATACGTGGATCTTCTTGGGGTAAAAGAAGGTTAAAAATATGGTTTTATCATGATTTTGCTATTATTGCTAGACTCGACTGGGTCAGAGTGCTAGCTGAGTTTTCTTACTGATTTGAAATGACTTTAGGCTCGGCCGGATCGAGCATATGAGATATTTTACTACTGTTTTAGACCCGGTTAGGCCTGGGCTCCCTTGGAAGGGTTTTTGAGACATCTTTTCACTGATTTAGTCCTAGACGAGGTCTAGGCATGCATATTTGAGACTTAGCCACTGGCTTGAACCCGGACTCGATTCTGGAGGACACATTTTGATTCTAAGTTTTAGTATGGGGTACGGGACCTCCATGGACCTTACCACTCTGGGCCTGAGGCTTTGGGTTGCGTGTGCCCGGGGGAAGCCTATATGGTGGAGTAGAGGTATACGGGTTGTGTCCTTCTATGGAACCTGCCTGCTGGTCCTGATCGGCACCGAAGGAGGTACATACAAAGGTTCTATTTTTCCCTGAGGTTTTTCATGCATCATATCATTCATTGTTTGAGATTCCTCCCTTGTTAGACATTGTTGATTGTATGCTCCGATAGTATGGGATATTGGAGGGTTTGTTTTCATTTGATTGCGTTCCTCGGTTGTATGGGCGGTCGAGGGACTGTAGGTAGACTCTCTTTACTTTATTATGGATTAGTTCTCTTCTACGGTTACAAGTGTAGAACTGGACTTGTTAGGTTGTTACTTCTGGATTGGGGTTTATATGGTTGACTAGTTATTTATTCTGTTTATCAAGCATGTCTACTTTACCCTTCTCTCCCATTCTTTATACCTGAGGTTACCGGTATACCGTCCATTTTTAGAACTTATGCGTATATATATACTATTTTTGCGAGGATCCCAGGTGCATCGTCCTTACTTTCACAGGTGCCTGTTGTGTGTATATATATTCTACATGCTAGCCTTATATGTTATTTTCTGCTATCTTCCCTCTAGGATAGTGATAACGCTCAAACTACACCTCAATTTAAGAAGCGTAAGCGATCGTTGTCAAATATATAACCCAACAAGGTTGGGGTCGAATCCCACAGAGAATATGGTGAAGATTAAGTCTTTGGTGATTTAAGTGACTAGTCGTCAACAGTTTCCGGTAAATAAAAGGGGGGGTTTGTAATCAAATTGTAAACAAAACAATAATAAACGTAGGAGTTTAAATCAGTATGAGAGGATGAACTAGGGATGTGTTCACCATGGCATTGTAACAATGTCGATTCTAGGCTTAACCGGGTTCTTTCTATATGCTTGTCACGATGTGATTGCGTCAATTGTATCGTCTAAACGTCTCTCGACCGAATAAACAAATTTCCTTCTCTTCTCTCGATCTCAAAAAGATGTGCTGTTTAGCTTTCAATCCTAACATCAAGTAGACTAATTCAGTTACGGCATTAATCAATAAGACGAGAGTTGGTAATCTCGAATCCTTGTTGTTAATCAAGTTTTCCCGGTTTTAATCTCTTTACTCAAGCAAATTAAACCTAGGCATGTTCTAATGTTTGCAACCACTAGAAAACGTGACATAAAGTATGATTAACAACGTGACAATACATATATCGAACCCAACGCTACCCGGAATCTATATTGCTACGTTTGCCATGGCTCCCACAACCCTAGTTGCGGGAGTTTTAGTTACTCATGCTCGAAGAAGAAAAGAAGTAATTCATTATAAAGGAAAGAAGATTCTTACAATATGATGAAAATACTCTTCAATAATCCAAGAACAAGAACAACCAAGAACTCAAGAACACGAATTCAAGAATCCGAAAATGTGTTGTTGCTCTCAAAAAATGACTAAAAACTATTCTAAAACTATTGGGTGAATTCTAATTACATAAACCTATCATAGGGTATTTATAGGAGTCAAAGAAACCAAATCCAAAACGGGCTAGGAATCCCCAAAACGCGGGTCGCCGACTTAAGCTACTGCCTTAGCGTGACGGTCAGGCTGACGGACCGTCACTGCCTTGACGGACCGTCGCCTGGACCGTCAGCCTTAGGCAGTGGCACTGCCCCTTTGCTGCCTTGGTGTGACGGTCCCTTGTGACGGACCGTCACATGTGTGACGGGCCGTCACTCAGGCCGTCACACTTAGGCAGATTGCTCTTTTTCGCGTATTTTCGTCCGTTTCCGTGTTTGTTTCCATTTCCTACAAATACAACATAAAAACATCAAAAACAATAACGGTTGCTTGAAAACGTACGATTGTTCTTAGTAAAAAGGAGTCGAAAGTGACGTAAATTAGCGTCACATCAACACCCTCAACTTAAAACGTTCGCTTGTCCTCAAGCAACATAACATAAAACAATCAAACGACTCAACTAAGAACAAGAACTCATGTTCATTCAAACTTATTCAATTAAATCATGCTCCCTTGTAACACACGAATGTATGAAACACTAACTTGCAAGGATCCAAATATGTCATTCCGATATGATAGAATATTATGCATACACACGCGTAGCTATCCTAACAATCAATAGACAATATAGACATCTTGGTGCCCTCACCACAAAGAAATCCCACACACAAGATTTGGGACTAGGTAAGACGCTCACACTCACAAACGACTTCAAACAATGCACATGCGATACCATAGGCTTGCCCTTACTATTCTATTTCAGTTCTTCAGAAAGCCGCTCAGGATCACTACAGGACTTGTTTAGGCTTGTAATGAGGCTTCAGGTGCAGGTAGGATACATTTAGGGGTTAGTGACTAAGCCCTCCTTGGAACTACCGACGTCTTATTACCACATAACTTACTTTGTCCATCCTTATTCACCTTTATATTTCCTTCTTTCTAGCTACAGGTGCGACCTCTTTATTTTGACAATTCTTTTTATTTTTTTTTCGATCTTTTTCATCTCTTAGGCACACACCCGGATTTTCATTCTATTCAACAACAATCATCTCCATCCTCTTTTTCTTCTCCTTTACCACTGTAGTAGCCACCCTCAACTTAGGCTGATTGCCTACGTCAAGGTGCACAATGTCCATTGGTAGGACCAGGGCCAAAACAGGGTTTACCTCTATAGTAGCCACCCTCAACTTAGGTTGTTTTGCCTACGTTGAGGTGCACGATGTCCAAGGAAGGACCAGGGCCAAGATAGGGATTCCAAGTTAAACAGGAATGGTGACAGGTTATTGAAAGAATAAGGTCAATTACGGCTCAAACAGGGATCAAAAGGGATTATTTGTATTTGGCCGGTCATATAGGCTAAGTGGACTGCATCAAAAAGGGCCTGCGATCCTTTCCTAAGCAACCAACTTCAAACTTAACAAAATAGCCCGGGCAAGTTCTAGATGCATGCACAGAGTAAGAATTTATAACAATTAATCTCACACACTCTTAGCACCAAGAAACTATATCGCTACCAACTATCAAACAACCGCTCGGCTTAAGCATACTCATTCAAATCATATTCACACAATGACATACAAGGATGAATGATATTCAAGGATCCATACAGTCAATTGTTTCAATATAAGCTCAAAACCAGAAAATTTTTAAAGGGCCTCGTTTTTAGACAAGAACAACGCATGCTTGCTATAGAAACTAAAAAAAAAAATAAAATAACCTAAACATGCCGGTTCTACTAGATAGCACACCGGAGGGAAAAGAAATCGGCAACAAAAACCCTCGGTGGTGACTCACAGGTTTCCCCACGAATTAATTAGACTATAATACAACAACAATTTATGGGTTGCCTCCCATACAACGCCTGATTTAACGTCGCGGCACGACGCGGGTGTCTTGATTACTAAGACTTCATCAAGACACCCCAGACTTAATAAACAACTGTATGCACAACTATATACCCTATAATAAACAAAAACAACAAATAAAAGTAAAAGCAGGAAAGTATGACTAAGAGTCAAATAAACACACCAGACTTAATTAACAACCGTATTCCCCGGCAACGGCGCCATTTTTGATAACGCTCAAACTACACCTCAATTTAAGAAGCGTAAGCGATCGTTGTCAAATATATAACCCAACAAGGTTGGGGTCGAATCCCACAGAGAATATGGTGAAGATTAAGTCTTTGGTGATTTAAGTGACTAGTCGTCAACAGTTTCCGGTAAATAAAAGGGGGGTTTTGTAATCAAATTGTAAACAAAACAATAATAAACGTAGGAGTTTAAATCAGTATGAGAGGATGAACTAGGGATGTGTTCACCATGGCGTTGTAACAATGTCGATTCTAGGCTTAACCGGGTTCTTTCTATATGCTTGTCACGATGTGATTGCGTCAATTGTATCGTCTAAACGTCTCTCGACCGAATAAACAAATTTCCTTTTCTCTTCTCTCGATCTCAAAAAGATGTGCTGTTTAGCTTTCAATCCTAACATCAAGTAGACTAATTCAGTTACGGCATTAATCAATAAGACGAGAGTTGGTAATCTCGAATCCTTGTTGTTAATCAAGTTTTCCCGGTTTTAATCTCTTTACTCAAGCAAATTAAACCTAGGCATGTTCTAATGTTTGCAACCACTAGAAAACGTGACATAAAGTATGATTAACAACGTGACAATACATATATCGAACCCAACGCTACCCGGAATCTATATTGCTACGTTTGCCATGGCTCCCACAACCCTAGTTGCGGGAGTTTTAGTTACTCATGCTCGAAGAAGAAAAGAAGTAATTCATTATAAAGGAAATAAGATTCTTACAATATGATGAAAATACTCTTCAATAATCCAAGAACAAGAACAACCAAGAACTCAAGAACACGAATTCAAGAATCCGAAAACGTGTTGTTGCTCTCAAAAAACGACTAAAAACTATTCTAAAACTATTGGGTGAATTTTTCATTACATAAACCTATCATAGGGTATTTATAGGAGTCAAAGAAACCAAATCCAAAACGGGCTAGGAATCCCCAAAACGCGGGTCGCCGACTTAAGCTACTGCCTTAGCGTGACGGTCAGGCTGACGGACCGTCACTGCCTTGACGGACCGTCGCCTGGACCGTCAGCCTTAGGCAGTGGCACTGCCCCTTTGCTGCCTTGGTGTGACGGTCCCTTGTGACGGACCGTCACATGTGTGACGGGCCGGCACTCAGGCCGTCACACTTAGGCAGATTGCTCTTTTTCGCGTATTTCCGTCCGTTTCCGTGTTTGTTTCCATTTCCTACAAATACAACATAAAAACATCAAAAACAATAATGGTTGCTTGAAAACGTACGATTGTTCTTAGTAAAAAGGAGTCGAAAGTGACGTAAATTAGCGTCACATCAGATAGCTCCTGTATGCTTATCTTTGATTTCTGTAACTGTTTCCTCCTAATCTATCTGCTATTGCTCTTTTACTTTATATGTGCCCAGTCAGCTTATGATACCTACTGGGTACCTTATGCTTCGCATTTGGTGCTCACCCTACCCTCTGCATCTTCTGGTGCAGATCCTAGCATGGGCCATCATCGTTAGCGCATTGAAGACTCCTCCGGGGTGCAGTTTTTAAATCTCCAGGCTGAGGGTGAGCTCTTGGCGTTCAGAGCTTGACTTCAGTTATCCTTGGTGTAATTTGTACTCTTATATTTTCGAAAACATTGTGTATATATGACTTTTGGACCTTTGTACTCCTGATGTAGTTCGGCTCTTATATGCTTTGATACCAGGTTTTGGGTTTGGCTTAGTTTCAACATTTTATATGTATTACTCTTGTTATCTATTTTCTTCTCCTTATGCCCTTTCTTTCGCTTATTTACCGAATCTTCCGCTTAAACTGTTATAAGGTATCCCATTGCTAACCGTTCCAGGCTACGGGAATTGGTTCACCTACTGGGGGGTTGTAGGTGCCATCATGGCCAAGAAATCATGTCGTGACAGCTTGGTATCAGAGCCCTAGGTTCACCGGTGTCATCGGTATAGGAGTCAATGTCTAGTAGAGTCCTGCGAATCGGAGCAGAGATGTCTGTACTCAATCTTTGGGGGGCTATAGTGACATCTTAGGAAAATGGACTGTTCTTGTTCCTCTTTCATGTGTAGTATGCTTGAAAGTTTCTAGAAATCTTACTTATTCTGGTTCACTCTTCCGCAGATAGTTCGTATGAGATCTTCAGCTTCTGGCGGAGGAGAGCCTCTTGCCCCTGAACCTCAGACTCTAGCCAGGGGATGTCATGGTCGCCGGGGTAGAGGTAGGGGTCGAGGGCGCCTTAGAGAAGCGGCACCTGCTAGAGTGGATATAAAGCCTGAGTATGACTAAGAGCCAGAGTTAGCTCCAGAGCAACAGCATGTGGGCCCAAGGATAGCCCAGGCACCACCAGCTCCAGTACTAGTTCTAACATCAGCTTATGTGCCAGCTTCAGCCCCATCTCAGTCTTCAAACATTCAGGTTTTCTTACTTCAGCTTCTGGGTATGATTGGAGAGAGACCTTCAGAGGCAGCACAGACATCTGCTCAGGGGGAAGCCCTGGGTGTTCAGAGTTCAGAAACGCAGCCTGTTACTGCGGCTCCCCGTTCTGAGGTTGTTCCAATTCCATCGGTTGCCCATCCTCTTGCTCCCCTCCCCACTATGACAGATATAGAGCAGAAGGCATTGGGTAGGTTTCTGAGATTAGCACCATAGAGGTTTACTGGTACATAGGGTCAGGACCCACATGATTTTATCACCACATGTGAGGAGATGCTGCATCATTTGGGCTTGTTGGATACCCACGGGGTTGGATATACTGCATATTAGCTAGAGGGTCCAGTGATGTTATGGTGGAGAGCACATGTTGCTTGCAGGCCTTATACATCACCTCCTTTGACCTGGTCTGAGTTCTATGAGGCCTTTATGGCCAAGTTCTTGCCACAGAGTTATTGAGAGCGTCAAAGGGAGGAGTTCACTAGACTTTCTCAGGATATTATGACTGTCTCGGAGTATGATACCCGCTTCCATCAGCTTGCTCTATTTGGAGCCATGATTATGCCTATTAAGGCCGACAAATTCCGTAGATTTGTTTGGGGGTTACGGAGAGAGTTCAGAGAGCCTGCAGAGATACTAGTTGCTAGCGGTTGATTATTCCAGGCCATTGCAGATTATGCCCGTACAGTTGAGGATTCGCGTCATCATAACACCGGGGCCAGAGATAAGATGCCTCAACATCAGGGTGGTTACAATGGTTCTAGACATAGTGGTAGAGGTTCAGGCTAGTAGGGCCGAAGTTATCAGCCGTAGCAGCATCAGGGTCAGTATAGTTGACCGGTACAGGCATCACTTCAGGATTCTGGTTCTCAGTTTAAGCAGGGTCAGGGTAGTCAGCAAGGTCACAGTGGTCAGCCGTCGAGAGGTACAGATTCTGGGGCATCAGGCCATGGTGGCCATTCAGGTTCTGCTAGTTCATCCCGACTAAGTAGGTCATCAGGGGCTTGCTATACTTGTGGTATAGTTGGTCACTTTTCTAGAGATTGCCCCTAGTAGGGTACAATTTAGCTAGCCAAGCCGCTGCGATTAGTTCAGCCTCCGGCTAGAGGAGGTGGTGGTCAGGCTAGAGGTGGTGCCCCACGTGGCAGAGTAGGTGGTAGGGATGGAAGCCGGGAAGGTGAAGGTCATCGTCAGTTCTATGCACTCCCTGGGAGATCGGAGGCAGAGGCCTCGGATGCTGTGATCACAGGTACAATTTATGTATGCCATCAGCCAACTTATGCTTTGTTTGATCCTGGATCCACTTGTTCATATATATCTGCCTACTTTCTGCCTTGTTTGGGGTTGGCTAGTGAGCCATTGTATGTTCCTATTTTTGTTTCGACCCAGTAGGAGATTCTTTAGTAGTGGATCAGATTGTGAGATCCTATGCGATATATATTGGTGATTTGGACACTTGGGCTAACTTGGTGATACTTGATATGTTGGATTTTGATGTGATACTAGGCATGGACTGGTTATCCCCTCACCGTGCGGTTTTGGATTGCTATTCAAAGACCATTACCATAGTCGTACCCGGTGTATCCCCGGTTGTGTGGCAGGGTTCTGTTAGCAATGCACCATCTAAGATCATTTCTTGTCTTTGAGCTAGCAAGATGATATCTGGTGGGTGTTTATCTTATCTAGCATATGTCTGAGATGCTAGTGCTGACCATACGTCTCCTGAGTTTGTTCCTGTGATTAGAGACTTCCTAGATGTGTTTCCTACCAACCTGCCAGGCCTTCCACCTAAGTGGGATATTGATTTCGCCATTGAGTTAGAGCCAGGCACCAGACCCATTTCTATTCCTCCCTACCGTATAGCTCCTGCTGAGTTGAGAGAGCTTAAGGAGCAGCTCTAGGTTTTTTAAGCTAAGGGGTTCATTAGACCGAGTGTGTCTCATTGGGGTGCCCCTGTTCTCTTCGTGAAGAAGAAGGGTGGGTCGATGAAGATGTGTATTGATTATCGACAGCTGAATAAGGTGACTGTGAAGAATAGGTATCTGATACCCAGGATTAATGACTTATTTGATTAGCTTCAAGGTTCAGCCATGTTTTCTAAGATTGATTTAAGGTCCGGCTACTATCAGTTGAGGATTAGGGCGGAGAACATCCCTAAGATAGCATTCAGGACACGTTACGGCCACTATGAGTTCTTGGTTATGTCTTTTGGGTTGAAAAATGCCCCAGCAACCTTCATGGACTTGATGCACAGGGTGCTTAGCCCGTACTTGGATATTTTCATGATAGTCTTCATTGATGACATTCTGATATACTCGAGGAATAGGGATGAGCATGAGTAGCACTTGAGGACTGTACTTCAGATTTTGAGAGATCATCGGCTTTATGCCAAGTTCTCAAAGTGTGAGTTTTGGCTTGAGTTAGTTGGATTCCTAGGGCACGTGGTGTCTTGGGATGGGATTAGAGTTGATTCAGGTAAGATTTCTGCAGTTCGTGATTGGCCTAGACCTACTACTCCTACTGAGATTCGTAGCTTTGTTGGGTTAGTCGGGTACTATAGACGGTTTGTTGAGGTATTTTCTTCCATAGAAGCACCCTTGACTATGCTGACTAGGAAGGATGTTCCATTTCAGTGGTCCAATCAGTGTGAGGATAGCTTCTAGAGGCTTAAGGCCTTATTGACTTCAGCTTCAGTTTTGACTTTACTGGTTGAGGGTTAGAGTTTCTCCGTGTATTATGATTCTTCAGGGGTCGGTCTTGGTTGTATGTTGATGCAGCAGGGTCGAGTGATAGTATATGCATCGAGGCAGCTGAAGTTTCATGAGCAGCTATCCCACTCATGACTTGGAATTGGCGGCGGTAGTCTTTGCGCTCAAGATCTGGAGGCACTATCTTTATGGAGTTCATTGTGAGATATTCACTGACCATCGTAGTCTTCAGTACATTACGAGTCAGCGTGAGCTAAACTCGAGGCAGAGGAGATGGATTGAGTTGCTGAAGGACTATGATTTCACTATTTTATACCATTCGGGCAAGGCAAACGTGGTAGCGGATGCCATGAGTCGGAAGGTAGTGAGTATGGATAGCCTAGATTCACTTTCAGTTTCCGAGCGACCGTTGGCCTTGGATATCCAGTCCTTGGTTAACCATTTGGTTAGGCTTGACTTATCGGATCCCAGCAGAGTTCTTGCTAGTGTTGAGGTTTGTTCCACTCTGGTTGATCAGATTCAGAGCCGAGAATTTGAGGATTAGGGTTTGTGTAACCTTCATGATTAGGTAGTTCAGGGTGAGGCCAGCCGTGCTACTTTGGGTTCTGATGGTATTCTGAGATTCAATGGCCGACTTTGTGTTCCAAGGATTGGTGACTTAATTTAGTTGATACTTTGCGAGGCCCATTGTTCCAGATATTCCATTCATCCAGGCACAATGAAGATGTATAGAAACTTGTATGAAGCGAGATGTGGCAGAGTTTGTATCTCGCTGCTTGAACTATCTGCAGTTTAAGTTTGAGCACATGAGACCAGGTGGTTTGATATAGCGACTTTCCATTCATGAGTGGAAGTGGGAAGGTATTACTATGGACTTCATTATTAGTTTACCTCGTACTTCTCGTGGGTTTGATTCTATTTGGGTGATCGTTGATAGGCTGACTAAGTCAGCATATTTCTTACCGATTCAGACTTCCTACGGGGTAGAGAGGTTAGCTCAGATCTATGTTTGTGAGATTGTACAGTTGCACGGGGTCCAAGCTTCTATCATTTCAGATCGTGGCACTCAGTTCACATCTCAGTTTTGGAGAGCTATACAGAGGGATTTGGGTACGGAGGTTCAGCTTAGTACTGCTTTCCACCCTCAGACAGATGACCAGTCTGAGAGGACTATTTAGGTCTTATAGGACATGCTTCGGGCTTGTGTTCTTGACTATGGAGATTCATGGGATTAGTTTATGCCATTGGCTGAGTTTTCATATAATAATAGCTTTCATTCGAGCATTGGCATGGCACCTTTCGAGGCTTTGTATGGTAGGCATTGCAGATCGCCCATTGGTTGGTTTGATGGGTTAGAGTCTAGATCGCAGGTTACAAATTTACTTAGAGATTCTTTGGACCGAGTGTTTTTGATCCAAGACAGACTTAGAGCAGCACAGAGTAGGCAGAATAGCTACGCTGATCATAGACTTCGTTCCTTGGAGTTCAGTGTTGGTGATCTGGTTTTCTCCGAGTATCGCCCGTGAAGGGCGTGATGAGATTCGGTCGGCGGGTCAAGCTTAGCCCCAAGTTTATTGGGCCATTTGAGATTCTACAGAAGGTTGGTAGTGTTGCCTACATGTTAGCCTTACCTCTGATGTTTTCAGCTGTTCACCCAGTTTTCCATGTTTCGATGTTGCGTCAGTATGTGCCTGATGAGTATCATGTGTTGCATTGGGATTTGGTTCAGTTGGATGAGAGTTTATCATTTGTTGAGGAGACGATAGCTATTCTAGCCAGAGATATCAAGAGGTTGAGATCTAGGGAGATTCCAGTTGTGAAAGTGCAGTGGAGGCATCATCCGGTCGAGGAGGCTACTTGGGAGACCAAGAGTGAGTTGCGTGCTCAGTATCCGCAGTTGTTCGAGCCTTCAGGTACTCCCTTCTTCTTGACTTTTGAGGACGAAAGTCTTTTTAGTAGTGTATGTTGATGACCCTTCTGGTCATCTTCGCGTTTACGCATTCATTTTACTATTAGAGCCTTCTTGTGGCGGTCCCAAGTTATTTATCGCTTGCTGGGACCGGTAGTTTGTTGCCCTGGTCGTTCATTTGGTCATTTTGGCCGTTTGCCTATTTTAGAGCTTAAACTTAGAATATTATTGACTTTGGTCAATATTCTTAGCTAACGTACTCGAAATTGAATTCTGACAGTTCTGTTAGCTCTGGAGCGATGAGTTTGGTCTAGTTGGACCTTTAGTTGAGGCCTGAGAACTTTCGGTGTGGGTTTTGTGTGGTTTTCTCAGTTTTCAAGCCATTTGGAGTTGAAAGTGTAACTTTGGGTGACTTTCAATAATCAGAGTGTCGGATTCAAAATCCGATAATTCTATCAGCTCCAGAATGTTGAGTTAGGGCTAGGAAGATGCTTGGTTTGGGTTTCGGGTGAGTCTGACTCATTTCGAGCCTTTGAGTTCTTTTTCGTTAGTGTTGACTTGGGTCAACATTTCTCCAAAATGACCTCGTATGAAAGTTTCATTGATTCCGTTGAGTCCGGAATACCGTTTCCACTCTATTAGCATTATTGGGTTTTGGATATCGGTTTTTGATTGTGCCAGGAATTCCCCATCGAATTTTTTTAAAATTGCAGAAAATCAGTTGCGGCCAGCAGCTAAAAATAGCTGGAAATTCATTTTTTCCAGCAACTTCTCCTCACTTTTCTCACTCTAAACTCATTTTTCTCTCTACCAAAATTGCTCTTGATCATTTCTAATCCTTGGGGAATCAATTGCTTGTGGATTTTCCGTGTTTTTCTGATTCTTGGTAAGTCATCTTCCCCACTTGTCCTTTTAGCTTCCCTTGAATTTTCTTGATTTTCTTTATTGTTGCTCCTACCAAAGCTTGGAAATTCTTATGTAGTGGCTGCCCCTAGCTTGTGCATGCTTCGTGAAAGTAAAGGATTGTCCGTCTCGCCTTGAAATTCCATCTTTGTGGTAAGTAATTCTTTCCCAATTTCCGTTTTTATTTTCAAAATATTCATTCTTTAATCCCTAACTTGGGCAGGCTGTTTTAGTGCCCTTACCTTGTCCAATTGTGCTCAAATTTGGAGCATGCCTTCTTGGCATCGTTGGGGTCATCGTGGTTCTTTTCATTTTTTGTTTCGGATTGCAGGCCCTGTGGGCCCACTTTTGACCCAGATATTGACCCCGCTACAATTATAGCAATATGGGTATTGTTAGACTCGTCTTAATATTTTATTCATGAATTTGATAGTTTGATTCTCGTTTGGAGCTTCTCGGAGCAGCTCGGCCTCGTATATCATCGTTCCCGCAGCTTGTCGTCGGACGACAAGTAGATTACGGCTTAACTCCCTAGACTTCGCATATATCAGGTAAAATTATACTAGTTGGCATCCTTGGGTTTGGTTATTAGGTTGGTGCCACAGACCTTGACCATTTTTCTATGATTCATCTTATTTCTTTCCTTTGTTGTGTGTAGTATTCCTATTAGTTGATATATTTATTACCCTAGTGACCCCGTGAGGTCTTCTTGACTCTGGAACCTAGAAGGTGGGATTATTGGGAATATCCGCGAGTCTCGGACATAGAAATATCCTTCTACGCTGGTTATGCTTGTTGAGTAGCTTCGGAGCCTTTGCAGGGCCGTTAGGTTGATTGTGAGCTGTCGGGCAGCTATTTGGGTTGATCATATCATTTCCATGCATATAAAGAGGTTTTTCCATGTTTTATTACGGTTTTTGGCTTCGGGCCTACGGAAACTAATTTTCTAAACCTTGCATGGTCCCGGAGGCCCATTTTCGATGAAATTGAATTTGAAAATGATTTGACTTGATACGTGGATCTTCTTGGGGTAAAAGAAGGTTAAAATATGGTTTTATCATGATTTTGCTATTATTGCTAGACTCGACCGGGTCAGAGTGCTAGCTGAGTTTTCTTACTGATTTGAAATGACTTTAGGCTCGGCCGGATCGAGTATATGAGATATTTTACTACTATTTTAGACCCGGTTATGCCTGGGCGCCCTTGGAGGGGTTTTTGAGACATCTTTTCACTGATTTAGTCCTAGACGGGGTCTAGGCATGCATATTTGAGACTTAGCCACTGGCTTGAACCCGGACTCGATTCTGGAGGACACATTTTGTTTCTAAGTTTTAGTATGGGGTCTGGGACCTCCATGGACCTTACAACTCTGGGCCTGAGGCTTTGGGTTGCGTGTGCCGGAGGGAAGGGTATACGGTGGAGTAGAGGTATGCGGGTTGTGTCTTTCCATGGAACCTGCCTGCTGGGTCCGATCGGCACCGGAGGAGGTACATACAAAGGTTTTATTTCGCCATGAGGTTTGTCATGCATCATATCATTCATTGTTTGAGATTCCACCCTTGTTTGTTATTTGTTGATTGTACGCTCCAGTAGTATGGGATGCTGGAGGGTTTGTTTTCACTTGATTGCGTTCCTCGGTTGTATGGGAGGCCGGGGGACTATAGGTAGACTCTCTTTACTTTATTATGGATTTGTTGTCTTCTACGGTTACAAGTGTGGAACTGGACTTGTTAGGCTGTTACTTCTGGATTAGGGTTGATATGGTTGACTGGTTATTTATTCTGTTTATCGAGCATGTCTACTTTACCCTTCTCTCCCATTCTTTATACTTGAGGTTACCGGTATACCATCCATTTTTAGAACTTATGTGTATATATATAATGTTTTTGTGAGGATCCCAGGTGTGTCATCCTTACTTTCACCTGTGCCTATTGTGTGTATATATATTCTACATGCTAGCCTTATATGTTATTTTCTGATGTCTTCCCTCTGGGCTAGCTCCTGTGTGCTTATCGTTGATTTCTGTGACTATTGCTCCTACTCTGTCTGCTATTGCTCTTTTACTTTAAATGTGGTCAGTCGGCCTATGATACCTACTGGGTACCTTATGCTTCGCATTTGGTGCTCACCCTACCCTCTGCATTTTCTAGTGCAGATCCTAGCATGGGCCATCGCCGTTAGCGCGTCGGAGACTCCTGCGGGGTGTAATTTTTGGATCATCCAGGCTGAGGGTGAGCTCTTAGCGTTCAGAGCTTGACTTCAGTTATCCTTGGTGTATTTTGTACTCTTATAGTTTCGGAGACATTGTGTATATATGAGTTTTGTACCTTTTTACTCCTGATGTAGTTTGGCTCTTATACGCTTTGATACCAAATTTTGGGTTTGGCTTAGTTTTCACATTTTATATGTATTACTCTTGTTATCTATTTTCTTCTCCTTATGAACTTGCTTCTGCTAATTTACCGAATCTTTTGCTTAAACTTTTAGAAGGTAGCCCATTACTAACCGTTCCGGGCTACGGGAATTGATTTGCCTACTGGGGGGGTTGTAGGTGCCATCATGACCGAGAAATTGGGTCGTGACAAGAATGTTCCCAATACATCAAATATGTATTATTCATAAGTAAATGAGTCCCAACTTATACTCAATTTTCAACCTTGATTTAAATAAATAGGACAACCTCAAAATTCTATGTGGCGGTTAGGCATCCTTAGAGGAAAGAGTGGTCTTTCAGAATTAGTCATTGTGTGTCACCACCTCCCACATATCCTACACATTCGGTTAAGGTTTTCATTGTGAAGCTATACTTAAGGTGCACAGGGTCTTACCATCTAGCAATTGGTACTCTTAATTTTCTTCTACTATAAATTTGTCAATTTTTTATATAACATAGTACACCTAATATTAAACTACGTATACCAATATGTCAAACTTGAATTATAATGTGATAGCCGTATTTCTAATTTGATATAGCAGTTAAAGCCCTGGGTTCGAACCATTATTACAGCCGCAGAGGATAGAGTAGAAGCAAGAGTTCAAACAGTGCTAGATAGGGTCATCTATGAGATACACAGGAAGATTGATGGATTTGAGTGTTGCATGACTGATCGTTGTAAGACATATAGAGACCTGACTTGGGAGATTTACAATAGGAGGTGGCATAGCTCAGAGCAGAGATTGGATCACTAGCCACCAGCCATGCCCCTGTCATACCTTCCATTCCCATGACTATGCCGGAGGCACCTCCTGTAGTTATTGATTTGTTTTCTAAATAGGAGCACTCGAGTGCTAGCAGGAAGAGATTATAGAGAGACAATCCATCTGAGGCTACCTTCAACACTAAGAGGGCTAGGTGAGACATCATGATTGCCATGCGGAAGTCGTTAGATGACTAGAGAGAGCTTGCAGAGATGGCCCGCTAGGGGAGAATCCACCAGTTCAGCTCTAGTTATTGGAGGTACCAGTCATACTGAGTTTGTTCTTCCCACGAATACTACCACTAGAAGGTGCCTCTTGAGGGCCCTACCACTGTTGACCCATTGAGCGTGATGGCTACCACTGACACTATTGTTACTAATGAGGGTGCCACACCATTGGCCCCATTTACTATATTAGACAACAACGCTTAGTCACTATATGTATGTTCTTTCCTCCCTAGCATTCATTTTTTTTAGTGTATTAGGGATAATGCATGTTTTTTTTGGTGGGGTTAGGGAAGCTATACTAGTCCGCATGTGTTTTGATGAGTATCTTGGTGAAGTCTAAGTAGCTAAGATACTCGCATTGTGCCGAGATATTAAATCAAGCTCTACTTTGAAGGCAACCCAAGAGGGTGCCTTTGAGTATTTGTTTCCTTAGAATTTTCTTGTTGTGTTCTTTCCCCCCAAGACTTTTATTTCTATTGTACCAATATGCTTAGGAGTTTTTGTGCATTTGTGAAAGAAAAATAGAAATTTAGTGCAGTCTATGGCATATCTTGAAAGTCACTTTGAAGGAAAAATGAAGACCCCTCCAAATTTTGTGTGCTATGTTAATTATTTTGATAGACTAACCATTATGGATCTGTGCATGACATTATGAATATGGATGTGATAAACAACTTAAGCTAGGGAATGAACATGATAGTTAGCAATTGGTAATATGACGCTGTGCCATGTGTTTGTAAGCTATTTTTGTATTGTTCTTGCTTTGTGTGCCAATCCAGAACATGCTCGATTAGTCTTGCCTAAGCAGTATGATAGTTGGTTAAAAAATTATCACAGGCCATTTTTGAAACTAGTAAATTTAGCCGAAATGTCCATCCAAATTAAATTGATATCCCTCGTTTCCTGATTTTGAGCCTAAATTGATCTTTTTGTTGATTAGCCTATTCACCTTCTCCGATTTTTCTAGTGAACATTTAGTTTGGCCCTGGTTCCTTCTTGGAAATTATGCACCTCAACTCAGGTAAATCACCTAAGTTGAGGGTGGCTACTGTAGAGGTACATGAAAAGAAGAGTGGGGTATGAAAAGAGTAGACTGGTAATAAAAAGGAAAATAACGGGTGTGGCATGTACTAAAAGAAAAGGAAAAGAAAAGAAAGAAAAGGAAAAGAAAAGAAAGAAAAGAAAAGAAAAGAAAGAAAAGAAAAAAAAGAGAAAGTTGAGTTAGAAAAAAAAAATTGCCGCATCCGTCTAATAAGGGAGGAAAAGATTGGTCTAAACAAGTAGAGTAAAGATAGTGTAGTATCAAGGAGAGTGTATTCACTATTCCCAAATATACTATACCCATCTCTGAGCCTACATTACAAGCCGAGTAAAGTCTAATAATGATCCTAGTCCAACTGTTTAAAAGTTGAGGCATAGAAAATAAGGCAAGCCTAGTGGAATGTGCATGCAAGTGCTTTAACTTCTTTGTGAGAGTGAGTGTGTTGGTTCTAGTCCTATTTATTAAATAAGTTGCTATATGATCAGGACTTCTTTGAAGTGAGGGCACTAGAGTAACATTGATTGCTGACTGTTAGGGTAGGTGAACTCTGTGTATGCTTGCTTTTCTATTGATATCATGATGTCACTCATGGATCCTCTTGTGTTGTCTTGATAAATGAAACACGTGCACTTATTTTATATTGAAAAGGAGAGGGGTGTTAAACTTATGAGCTGAATTATTTGAACCATATGACTTCCATAGTTCCTTGTTTTCTTTTGCTTAAGCGTTGTCATAAGATAGTTTTTAAGATAGTTTTTGTTTTGTCACTTGAGGACAAGCAACAGTTTTAAGTTGAGGGTGTTGATGTGCCATGAGTTTTTGGCACTTTCAACACTTAAAACTTGAGATTGGAGTATGTTCCTTAGAGATTTTTATTAAATTTGATGTATTTTTTAGTATTGCGCAGGAAAACAAGGTTCAAAAGCTAAGTAAAGGAAAAAGAATACAAAATAAACAAAATTGACTTTCACGATTGAACTCCATGAGCCGTGAAAACCATCCACGAGTCATTAAAGTTAGTCATAGAACTGATGCTGCAAGGGTGCAAGAAAACTGGAGTTCCACGACAGACATCCATGAGCCATGGACCCATCTACGAGTTGTGGATCCTGTCCGTGGAACTAGCTTAGAGGAGGAGCGAAAATCCTAATTTCCACGGAGGTATTCCATGAGCCATGAACTAATCCAATAGCCAGGGAATGACCTCGTGGATTTTAACCTGCAAGAAGTAAATTTCCCTGACTTACATAGGAGGCTTCCACGACCAATAGAATGATCCACGGATCATAGATGGTGTCCATGGAAGTTGTCGAACACTATTCGCCTAGTTTAATTAGGATAGGATATGTAATGTCTATAAATACTTTTCTTAGGTTTTCTTTTATTTTTTATGGTCTACTGTTGACTACTAAATTATTAGAAATACAAAGTATTACAGTGTTCTTGATTTTGGGAGATTAATTCATCCATTGATTCTTGATTATTGATTCTTTTTTGATAACTCAAGATTCTGAATTTTTTTATTTCATCTCGTACGTATATTATTATGAATTCTTCCATAAATTTTGATTTTTTTCTGATGAACATGAGTAGTTAAATCCACAATTATGATTATGGGAACTATGACAGATTAACAAAGTAGATAAAGTACTTAGTGATTCTATGAAGGTTTTTATGCATGAATTATTCTTCCCTTCGCTTTGATTACTTATTTATGGTTGCAAATGTTAAAACTCACCTTATTCTTACTTGCTAGACCAAAGGGGTAATGAATAGAAAAAAAGATTATGCAGTGGAGATTTGAGAATATCAATCCTCATCTAATAACTTGACCTTATCCGAAAATAGCTAATTTGGAATCAAAGATAAAGGTTAGTAAAGCATACACCCATAGACGGACCAAGTTTCATGGTGAAATTCTTTTATCTAGGGGACCAACCATTTGTTGAACATAAGTGTCACGACCCAATTTCTTGGTCAAGATGGCACCTACAACCCCCGGTAGGTGAACCAATCCCCGTAGCCCAGAACAGTTAGCAATGGGCTACTATCTAACAAATAAGGGAACAAGACGAAGAAAACAGATAAAAGGAATATAAATATATACATATGCGGAAACTAAACCAAACCCCAAGACCTGGTATCATAGTATAGAGCCGAACTACATGCATGGAGTGCAAATAAACCAAAACTATATATACAGATGTCTCTGAATGGTAATAGAGTACATGAAGCAAAAGATAAACTAAAGCTAAGCTCCGATCGCCAAGAGCTCACCCTCAGTCTGAAGTAGTCCCCAGCAGATCTCCAAGCACGAATCACAGCGACCTAACGGCGATGGCCCATGCTAGGATCTGCACCCAAAGATGCAGGGGGTAGGGGTGAGCACCAAATGCGAAGCATAAGGTACCCAGTAGGTATCATAGGCCGACTGGGAACATATAAGATAAAAGCGTAGTAATAGACAGAATAGAAGCAAGCAGTCACAGAAATCAACGAAAGGTACACAGGAACTAGCCTAGAGGAAAAATAACAGAACCACATGTGAGGCTAGTAAGCAGAATATACACACCATAGGCACAGGTGAAAGTAAGAAACAACGCACCTGGGGTCCTTGCAACAACAGTGTATAGAAAATCAGTTTACGAAATGGATGGTATACCGGTAACCTCAAGTGTAAGAAGAAGAGAGAAGAGTAATGATAGACATGCTTAGAGACATGAATCAAGCCCAACTAATCATATCAATCTCAATCCAGCAACTAATAGTCTAGCAGTAACCAATTTCATACTTAACCGTAACAGGGAACAATTCTGTAAGTAAATAGCAAAAGTCTGCCTACAGTCCCCCGGCCGCCCATACAACCGAGGAACACAAACAAGTGAAAACAAACCCTCCGGCATCCCATACTACCGGAGCGTACAATCAACAAACAGCAAACAAGGGTGGAGCCTCAAACAATGAATGATATGATGCATAAAGATCTCAGTGAAATGGTATCTCTGTATGTACCTCCCCCGGCGCCGATCCGGCCCAACAGGTAGGTTCCATGGAAGGACACTGCCCGTATAACTCTACTCCACCGTATACCCCTCCTCCGGCACACGCAGCCCGTAGCCCCTAGCCCGGATGGCAAGGTCCATGGAGGTCCCAGACCCCATACTAAAACTCAGGATCAAACATGTCGTCCGGAAGCAAGTCCGCTATCAATATAGAGACCCAGTCTCGAATATGCAATGCACAGACCCTGTTCAGGACTAAAGTAGTAGGAAAATGTCTCAAAAACTCCTCCAAGGGTGCCCGGGCATAACCGGGTCTAAATAGTAAAAAGTCATCTCAGGTGCTCGGTCCGACCGAGGCTAAAAATCATCTCAAGTAACAAGAAAACTCAACTAGCACTCCGGCCCTGCCGAGTCTAGCGTTAATCGTAAAACTGATGATTTTAAATATAATTTTACTTTCCTTTATCCAGAAATATTCACAAGTTAAATCAAACCATTTCCAAATTATTTCCATCAAAAATGGGCCCCCCCGAGCCATGCAAGGTTTAGAAAATAGTGCCAATAGGCCCAAAGACAAAACCACAGTAAAACATGGATAAAACCTCTTTATATGCATGGAAATGGTATGATCACATACAATAGCTGCCCAGCAGCTCTAAATCAACCTATCGACCCTGCACAGGCCCACAGCTACTCAGCAAGCATAACCAGCCTAGAAGGATAATTCTATGCCCGGGACTCTCGGGCATTCCCAAAATCCCACCTTCTATGTTCCAGAGTCAACAAGGCCTCACAGGACCACAAGGGTAAATAAAATATATCGGCAAATACTACAAACAACGGAGGAACAAAAGTAGGCGGACAAGAATAAAGCGGTCGAGGTCTGTGGTACCAACCTAATAAACCAACCCAAGGATGCCCATTAATACAATTTTATTCTATATATGCGGAGTCTAGGGAAAATAAACCGTAACCTACCTGTCGTCCGATGACAAGCTTGAACCTCTCCGAAAAATCCCCAACACGAAATCAAACTCGAACTCGGGCTTGAATAACTTAACGTCGATAATTGATTTCTTTTCCGATGATCAAACATAATGTAAAAATATTGCTTCCAGAAAATACTCTCAATGTGCGCAACAATAATAGTACAACATCTCCATAATTTGATACTACACTTTCTTAATAACTTTCACAATATTTATACAACAATAAAAGTTAGGCAGATATGTCATAATTGGCATGACACCACGTAGATAGTGAATTGTTGGCCACTCCCTCCACCTCCATGTGGAGTGGAGGTGGCAGTAGTATGAAAATGTTTTTATCCCGTTATGTATATACTCGGGGATTAGATAAGCTCGTGGTATAATAAATACAACTTTTTAAATATACCATAATTCATAGAAAATTATTTCGAATAAAACCTACTATATTATAATAATAAATTTCAACATAACTGAATTTACTATCTCCGTTAAAATATTATGGTGTATAAAAACCTTATAAAGTAAGTGCATATACAATTATATCGTAACAAAAATATTTTTCATAAACCTTTAAAATATTTTGAAAAGGTAATAATAATATAATTTTTACCAAATTCAACTTTTAAATAAAATATTTTCAAATACACGCGATGTTAATAAAATTCTCAAACCTAGACTCACCAAATCACCAACACACGATTTTGATACTCAAGAATCTTCGGGATCCTTTCTTTATGTTTTTATCACTATTTCGGAACTGAAATGGCGTTTT